>JAOTRN010000016.1:8768352-8780821 GCA_028566695.1 Bagroides melapterus
ATCATCATCATCATCATCACTGGTGTCTATCTTTTAGAAAATAATGTGTAAGCAGTGGAAAAAAGACATTTTAAAAATTGTTGGGGTTAAAAAATGTCTTAACATTTACGCCATTTGGTGTTGGCCCGTATACAGAGTGACTTACATTTTTGTCTCATGTAATTCATTTAAGGAATTGAGAGTTAAGGGCCTTGTTCAGGGATAGCTAGCTGGACTTGGGATTCAAACCCGCAGCCTTCCAATCGGTAGGCTAACACCTTGACCACTACGCTACAACATCCCCCATATCTTAATTCCTAGTTGGATTGGACTAGCTATACAAGAAGGAGTGGAGAAATTATTAATGCAGCATTTCTTGGATTTTAGTTCAGTCCAAATCACTCATGACAGTCATTACTTTGAACTGTGTGTGGAAAATAAATCTGTGAAGATTACACCGCATTTTACCATCTATAAAATGACCTGTAGTAATACTCCAGCTAATACCCTGTCTGAACTGGCATGTTTGTAAAGATTCCACTAAAGTCTGTGGGAAAATATCTGTTGTGCTTTTTCTTCACTATCCGTAGACTCCAGGAAGAGTTCACATTTCTTTTCTAACATGTCCCACCGAAACCAAAATGGAAGAAAGCAGAGCTATAAAATACAAATGACACCAGAGAAACAACTCTTCTGAGTTCCTAGCACAGGTACAGCCTACAGATGTTGCTCACCTAAGATGAGCCTCGCGGCCACAAACCAAACGTCGCTTATAACTCTCGCGTTTATAAAAATCAGGTTTGTAGCTTTTAGTGTGTATGCTATGAAGACATTCTCTCTCAATCGCTAGGCTTTATCAAGAGACTGCTCATCCCACGCAAATCAATCGAAATTACTACAAGCGTCTTCTAGCAGCATTATTTAACACACATATGTCAGGAAATTCCATCCAAGCAGTATTTAACAAGCGCTTGTTCTTTTATAACGTTACAAAACGGCATTACAACTACTAAGCCTGTAACTATTTGGTTTTCTTTTAACAGAATCCTACTGACGATCTTTACATCTGCTTGTTTTCATATCAGGAAGAAGGTAAAATATGTCATAAAAATAGAGAAAAACAGATATATAATGAGGGCATGGTAATGGTGACAGCACATCGCCTACTCACCACCCACAGTAGACCTGTTTCTCCTCGCCTACAGGTTAGTGATGTCCAAGACAATTATATAACTTGTCTAAAATGACCAACCCCCTCCACAATCAGCACACACCCACAGTGCTCAGCTAAACAGCGTTTCCCAGGTGAAAACTATTTCTCTAAAACAAAACAAAACAAAAAAAAAGTCTTAGTGCCTCAAAACATGCAGCATTATTTGATGTGCTGACATCCAGGAAGTCGGAGTGGGACATATAGTGTAGCCTGTTATACAAAATGCTTATTTGTACCAGAGGCGATGCTCCTACAGTGTCAAGGATTGGGACAGGATATTTCTGCCAACTGAAGGCAAACCAGGTAGCAAAGGTTCCAAAATTGGTCATTGGTTAAATTCAAGCCAGGTGAGTAAATGAAGAACACGTGGTCATTTAAACAACCAAACACGCACTGCTTTACCCATGATTCCTGATACACCCTCTCGTTCTCAACAACGCAAACTCCAGCGAGGTGATCTTTATAATGCTGTTGCAGAACACTTCAGATTCTAGAGAGCATCTGTTTGAACAGAAAATTTGTACGTGAAACTGAAGCGCAGATTGAGGTCATCGAAATTGAAACTTTGTCATTGTTTTGGATCACGCTAACTTTATAGATAGCCTTGAGGTGAACATGTCCACAAAATTTTGATCACCATTTTGATTATATGAGGTTGAGACAATGCTGTGAAAAGCCTGACGATGAAGCGTTGATTAGGATGCAGAGATCAAGAGGAAACTGGGCAGTAGGAATCAGATCGATACAAACTGACAAAGCTCTACGTCACATGGCAGGGCATCAGACCTTATACAGTGGATGGATCGCAGGAATTAGTTCTATGTGCATAACTTCCATGAAGGCGGCTTATAGTCGAAGATTCATCTGTGTTTACTAGGTACTTGTTTTAGCATCATTCAAACATTAGCCTCAGAACTAAAATTGAAGCCAGACTTTACTATTTGTAGCAACCTTTTTTCACACATCACGTTGTCATGTCACCAACGTTCACAAACAAGTGTGACATTCTCACAGATGAACAAACTTGCACAAGAATTGTGAACAATGAATTACAGAGGTTTCGATATGACAATGAGCTATATATTTTTAAACTGAATTGACTTACAAAGTATTTTTCCTCCATGTTAATGTAGTAACAGAATAATAAACCTTACGGCTTAGAAATGTAAAGAAGTCAAGGACGTTAAACTATTGCACAGAAAATTGTCTTACTCGAGTGATAAAGGACCACCGAAATGCCTTAATGTAGACAATAATTGGAGTAAACTGCTTAGCTATATAAATGGTAGTGTTTTTATGTTCAAGAGACAAACTGCAGACCTGATGCCACTGGGCTGGCAAACAAGCCTATGTGTAAACTACTGAATGAAACGGCTAACTGTGGACCGAGGGCAGACATCTCTTGCCTTCAAATGTGTTTGGTTCCCTTTAGAGCAGCCAACGTGACCAAATAAAGGAAGGAAAGAATGACAAGGACACCAGGTTTCACAAGGCCCTTTGGCCTAAAGAGGAAGTGAGCCAACCCCCACCACCATCACCTCTATTCCACTTTTCCTCCCAAGAGTGTCTCCTTTCCTCTTTACTCCTTCCGTTTTCCTAAAATTCCTCAAGTGAATGTGTTAATGATTACATTAAAGTGTGTCTTAAATATTCTTTAAACTATTTGTAAAAAGACACATATAGCACATTTGTCTAATCTTCAATTTCCTAAATAGCCCACGGTATATTTTCCTCAGACAAATGTGAATAGTGATTAAGACCGAACAACCCTCGTGAAAATATTCGTCACATTCCACAATGCCTTATACTTATCCGACAATATCGGCCATCATAACCAAGTTAAAAGAATCATGTTTAACTTTGACACAGGACCCAAGTTGTGCACAAATCAAGGGCGTCCCTGTACAAAAGATAATCAGTGGCGCTTCAATTTGTTTTTCCAAAGGAGCCTCTACAGCAGCATTCCTCTGTGCCCAGGAGAGCCTACGATCACAGGGATTTCCTTCCTCTTGCTCCAAGGGGGACAGCACTGGGGTCAAACTACGGCAGGGCGAGGCAGTCCCACCAGCTCTACTACTTAACGATCAGCTGTTATCAGCACGTCACTAGCATGTGTTTGTCTTTAAGACGTGTGCAAATTAATTGAACATACTGAATCAGACTCCATAATTTACATCTCTTTTAGCCACTGCTGCATAAACAGAGAACAATATCAAAAGTGATAGCGCAAAAAGGGCGAGTCTATGAACTCGAAGCAAAGTCTCAGGAAATGGCAGGGTTTTTGTGTGAAAGTATCTGCCTTGAACACTGAATATCACATTATCATACACTTATGATCAACACATTATCATATATACATACTCATACACTTTCTTGGGTTAAAAAAGAAAAAAATGTTTCACAATAAATGACAAGAGTAACAGGCGTTCTGTTATCTATTGCTGATTATTTAGCACTGTATTAGCAAACCAAAAAGTAGCATTTCCAAACTCAATCAAGGAGACTTTATATCAGAAGCACTTCAAATATATTTCGAAATATCGGAATACTTCTCTCAAGCCCGGAAAGGCTCACAGCCTGCAACCATAAAGAAGGGTGACATTAAAAATAAATGAGGAGGCAACAGGATTTGCTGACCACCTTAAACACTTTAAATACTTCACTGACACTTTAATAAGCTTACAAAATAACACTGAAACTGGAGGATTCTTTGTAATAGAGGTGGGACTTTCACCTTCTACAAAAAAAGGTGTATGCAGCGTACCTTTAAAGATTGAAAGGTGTATAACAAGTCAATTATGTAGCTCAGATTAAATCTTTTACTGAGGCAAATTCCTTATGGAAGATACAGTTTAAAGAAAAGGGTTCAACCTAAACAAAAGGGAAAGGTTTATTAGTTTAGCAGCCGTTTTACCTAATATGTGAAATAGCAACGCAGAGACACTGTGCTGTCTTTAGGGTGGACTGCAACATAATACTCAACCACAAGAACTACAGTAAATCCGAGGGATTCTTGGAAAGCGTTAAATAAAAAAAAAAGCCTTATTTGTTTGGTTTAAAAGCCACCGCCTTTAAAGCGTAATTGTGGATCAGAAATGCGCGATTTCTCTCTCTTCTTATCTGTGGAATAAACTGGACTTCGTCTGAGAGCTGAACTAGGTGGGGCCGCTAATCAGACACACTCAGAGCAGGACGCTGCGTTAAAGAAAAGAAACATGGAATAAAATTGCTTATTAAAACGCCACCACGATTGGAAGACGGTTATTAGGTTCATATACGTGCTCCTGTAATTTACCATAAGATATTTCGTTTGCTGACATTTAAACGTTGTAAGCCTACACACGCCCAGTTTCCCCCTATGGTACTCATTCGTACAACTTTTCCATTTCCGCTATAACTTCCACACAGTGACGGTCAAAATGCAGTAAACAATTAAAAGCCAGTTTCTTCACACAGCACAGGCACGCTGTTGAAATTCCGCTTCACACGACAAACGCCCGGTCAAAGCTGCCAGCGATACACACTGATACGGCGTCTAGGAAGCGTTAGGAGTTGAATTGTTTCACTCAAGCTCCGCCATGTTCTCGCCGTTTGACCTGCTCTTCCGCAAACCGCGCATTGGTGAGCCGGTCTCGCGCTGTGAGCTCGCGCGCCTCTAACGCACACAGTGAAAATAAAAAAAGGCCGCTCGGTACATCCGCGTCTGTCGTTACAAAATTACCCATTTGAGTCCACTTGGCAGAATACAAAGTGACACATTAGAAAAGCCGACGAATCCGATACTCACAGATTAGCTCCAATCTGCTTGCTCTCTCTCAGTCAGTCAGTCAGTCAGCTAGCCAGCCAGTCTCTCTCTCTTTCTCTCTCGCGCTCGTTCAGGCGTCTGACGGGTTGGAGTTCGATGTGACGTCACGACCCTGCTCTCCAGCCCCTCCCTCACATGAACCGTGCCTGCTATTAGATGCGTGGCGGGAAATAAGAGATCAGTACTAAAGCGTACTAACGGTACTAGGTACATTCTGTACTAAATAGTCTCTCAAAATAATAATTTTAAATCACAACAGAAATACAACAAGCTGGCTATTTATTTATGTGGCGATTAAATTGTTGAATTTGGTTTGTGTAAATAGAGATGTAAAAAGCAAAGTATTTGCATTCATCTTTTGCTTCTTCTTTTTGTTCTTGTTCTTCTTCTTCTTCTTCTTCCGAGAATGGAACTGTGACCGCTAATTTGTACATAATTCTCCAGGGTTTCTTTTCCTCATATGTCTGCCCACCATATGCTTAGTGTTAAATGCAGAAATTTATATTTTAATGAATGGGTCTGCAGTTTTTTAGACTAATCATTAAATGCATGTATCAGGGAAAATTGTGACAGAACGCTACAGTGGATAATGAAGTAACATTTAAGTATAGTGCAGTATAGTGTTTCAGGTAAATTACTGCACAATTTCAAGTCCTTCAGGTCCAAACACCACAAATCCAGCTCATCAGCTCAACTAATTACTAAGCCCCTCATGTGGAGGGTCAGACTTTTGTTTGCAGAGTTAGAAAACTTGTGAAGAATCTGTGAATGACTTGGGTTGAGAAACCCTGCATTAAAACTGACATCTAACTTACATCAACCAAAAAAACAATAGCTACCAAAGTTCCTCAAGAAGGTCATTTTTTTTGCTGTGTTTGCTGTGTGAATGGTCTCCTGTTCTTTGCTTTTAGCATTACTTGTTTCTTACAGGCTTAGAGGGAAACGAGTGAAGAAATCAAACAGCTCATTGAGAGGGTCTGCAAGCAGTCAGGAATGCCAAATATGCTCTCTAGCATCAGGAATGTGAGTCCGCTCCCTACTGTAGGCCACCATCACTCTCAGCTCTCAGCAATCATGTGGCACTCAGCTGTGCACACTCAGATGTAGAGCAGTATTGGTGTAAGTTACACCAATGCATTTTTCTGCTACACCATTGAGTAAAAGATTTAATCACTCAGTTGTAGCTACACAAACCTGGAACACTGCTATTTAAATGCCAGTCGATGTCTATCATCAAACTCAAATAATCTGTGAAACTATATTACACAGCCACACACAAAAACAGTCCTGTCCAGCCAGTTAGCATCATCGTTTAATTTACATTTAAGTTAATAGAGTATATTGGCAAGAAATATTGAGAAGATTGTTCCACATAGAAATGGTAGGTACAACCAGACAACTGGGTCTGCAGAACTGACATGCAGAATGGAACTGTCTGTATAATAAGATTGTGCTGGTCTTAGAATTTTTCTGCGACTTATTGGATATGTTAATACTCCCATTATTTTTATAGAGTTTGCTCTGCTGTATCATTCATGGCGAAACATGGCATAACTGCAAGCTAACTGCAGTCTAACACCTTTAGGATTAATCCAGAGCCCTTCACTAGAAACTAATCTCAAAGTTGTATGTACATACACATACAGTGCCTTTTCCTATTTTGTTGCATTACAACCTAGAATTTAAAGGATTTTCTTCTGTTCCAAGTTGATGAAGTGAAATTAAATAAAAAACTTAAAGTTGGTGTGTGCACTTGTATTCGCCCCTTTTGCTATGATGCTGGTGCTACCAATTACTTCAAGAAGTCGCATAATTAGTTAAAGTAAGTAAACCTGTCTGCAGTCTAAGTGTCACATCATCTCAGCTTACATATCTATACCTGCTCTGAAAAGACTACAACACCACTGAGCAAAAGGCAGCATCGAGCAAGCAGCACGATGAAGACCAAGGAGCTCTCAAAACAGGTCAGGGCCAAAATTTTGGAGAAGTATAAATCAGGGTTTGATTACAATTACAATACAAAAATATCCAAAACTTGGAACATCCCACAAAGCACCATTAAATCCACCACAGGAAAGTGGAAGAAATATGGCACCACAGTAAACTTGCCAAGAGAGGGCCATGCACCAAAACTCACAGACTGACCAAGGAGGGCGTTAATTCGTGAAGCATCCCAAAGACCAACAATAACCCCGAAGGAGATGGACAGCTTCACAGCAAAAACTGGAGCGTGTGTCCATAAAACCACTATTAGGCATATACTCCAAAGAGCTGGGCTTTATGGAAGAGTGGCCAGAAGAAAGCCCTTGCTTACAGAAAAAAACAAGAAAGAATGTAATGAGTTTGCCAAAAGACACGTGGGAGACTCCCAAAACATCTGGAAGAAGGTACTGTGGTCAGATGAGTCTAAAATTGAACTTTTTGGCCATAAAAGAAAAAGCTATATCTGGCACAAACCCAACACCTCTCATCACAACAGAACACAATCCCCATGGTGAAGCATGGTGGTGGCAGTATCATGCTGTGGGTGTGTTTTTCCATCAGCAGGTACTGGGAAACTGGTCAGAATTGAAGAAGTGATGTATGGTGCTAAATACAGAGCACTTCTTGAAGAAAACCTGTTTCAGTGTCCCCAAGATGAGACTTAGAAGGAGGTTCACCTTCCAGCAGGACAATGACCCTAAACACACTGCTAAAGCTACATTCAATTGGTTTAGGGAGAAACATTTAAATGTGTTTTGATGGCCCAGTCAAAGCCAAGATTTCAATCCAATAGAGAATCTGTGGTCTGACTTCAAGACTGCTGTACACCAGCAGAACCCATCCAACTTAAAAGAGTTTGAGCAGTTTTGCCTGGAAGAATGGGCAAAAAAAAATTCCTAGTGGCTAGATGTTCTAAGCTCATACAGACATACCCAAAGAGACTTGCAGCTGTAATTGCTGCAAAAGGTGGCTCTACAAAGTACTAAGCAATCATAATAGGAAAAAGGCAAAGCGGGGTGAACTTGTGCAAGGCACTGTATTTTATTTAGGATTGATTTCTGTCATGTTGCCTGAGTACTGTGACAAACTTCTATGTCCCAGTCCAGGAAAGCTACAGTAGGACTCCTGATCAGATAGAGCCTACAGGAACTCCCGTGTGTGAGGGCGGCTGGAAAGCTGTGGACTATTCTTAGCTATGTTTTCCTGCCTGGGTGGGGTTTCACAGTTTCTTCATGACGATTGCGCACCAGCAATTGTTTCCTCACACAAGATTTCACATGGGGTCAACAAAACCAAAAAAGGCATGAAGATAGGTAAATGTTTGGGAAGAGTACTGAGAATTAAAGTAACAATGAGCCTTATTGCTGAGCCAGAGTGACTCATTTACAGGTCTAACACATTGTTAGGCAGAATATAGAAATACCCTGTCAAGTGTGTCAGGTAAGAATGCTGTAACTTGAGCACTTTGGCCTCATCTTCATATGATTTAAAACATGGCTCAACAGAAATAGATTGTAGCACACCTCATGACAGCACTTGTCTCATATGAGTTGAGTGATAATTTAGGTTAATAGGAGAATCTGAAACTGCTCTGGGAGTGCTCTCACTTTTAAACATATATACATATACACACACAGAGAAATTACTGGGCCCTATACAGGGCAATGATCACTTGGTTTAATTAGCTACTTCAAGTGACCCAGTTGCGCAATTCATGAATGAGGAATTCTGGAGTCTGGAGTCAAGCATCAACAGAAACCAAAGCAGATATTAAATCTTTCCATAGTGTATGATTATGACGATGCAGGATTTCATAAGAAAAATGTGGTTAGAGGTCACAATGTTTTTGTTTTGTTTGTGCACAATCCTCTAAGCTCAGTGGTTTCCCCCAGTAAAAATAGAACTAAGCAATATATAGTACATGAAGTTGAAGGACTAAAACCATGTTTAACAGACATAATTCAGAGAACAGCAAGCTTGAGGATTCAGGGTCATACTGTAGACTGTTTATTCTATTATATGGTATTTACAAAGAATTATCGTATGGCCGACTTTGCCAAGCAACAGCTAAAATACAGTACAAGATGGCACATCAGCTGTTTGTCTCCAGGATACATTCAAGGTTTCTACACACACATTTCAACACATTTCAACATGAACACAGTTCAGCTAAGACACAATGAAAAAAGGAAGACGCCCGAGACAGCAAGGCTATTATTGGCGTACTTCTAATAGATATATTGGAGAGAGGTATACAGTAATTACACTCATAAAATGACAGAGAGTAGAGAGTATGTTTGTTTCTGTCTTCTGGAGCACAGTGTGTGGAGTAATTCCAGGGAGTCAGGGACCTTCCCACCTCATCCCTATGACACACACACACACACACACACAGACACACCAAGAAAGAACAACAAATGAAGGGGCGATAAAAGTAAATAAAATAGATTTAACTTGAGAATTAAAAGTGCTGCATGGTAGTTATTATTATCAGTGTGGCGTTTTATACGTACTACCAATGTTCAAGTGGGTTTCCCTGTGGGTCCTCAGACTTTCTAATTTTGAGCCAAAAACATTCCAGTAGGTACTGTAGCTACTCTATATTGCTTGTTGTGAATGAGTGTATGAATGAAGGTGTGTGTGTGTGAATGTGTATACATGGTGTCTAGAGATGGACTAGTGTCCCATCCAGTATGTATTTCCCACTCACACAGTGTTAAGAAAGGCCAAACAAGTAATATATGCATTTAATAAAGAAAATAATTGGAAGCCTGAATCTAAATCAGTCATTGATGTAAAAGGAAAACAAGGGAGCTCATATCAATTCTAGGTGAATGACTAAACACATAGGCCGGATTCACATGAATCACATGATCATGAGCAAACCATAAAATGACAGAATCAAATAGATAATTATCATATAACATATACACTTTTCTACAATACTGTAAACTTACAGCTAACATTGATCACACTCAAAGTTAATGCTGTGGACATAGAGAGAATTTAAATAGCTAAAAGACACACAAACATTCTATACCATGTCATGGAATTACTTGTAAAAAGCACTGGATTAGTATTAATTGTATAGTATAGTATAGTATTGGCTTAGTATTGTATAGTAATTGTATTGGCTTGATGTGTTTTATTTATTCAAAATACAATCTAGATCAGATGGTAAACTTCTGGAAGGAAAATAAACCAATTGTACACACTACAGACTGTAAAAAAAAAAAGGTCTGGGTAAATGTGAACAGTCAGTATGAAAAACCAACAGCCTGTATTATCAAAACAAAAGGTCATATGAAAAGTATAGAGTAGAACAATGCACCTGGATGGAAAATATTTCATCCTTTGGTTTGGTAAGCCAAAGGGAAAACTCAGACTGTCAACAACAACACCATCATGTCTCTATTTCTTGAGTCTCCATTCATGAACCAGCCTCATATGAGTAAATAGAAACGCTATCCTCAAACAGCATAATGCACTGAAATTTAAA
The DNA here is from genome assembly GCA_028566695.1 of Bagroides melapterus. NCBI lineage: Eukaryota > Metazoa > Chordata > Actinopteri > Siluriformes > Bagridae > Bagroides > Bagroides melapterus. Next base: position 8,778,832 of record JAOTRN010000016.1, read on the forward strand.
CTAGAGATCCACCCTCCAGAGTTAGGGGTTTGATTCCTGTCTCTCTCTGTGTGTGGAGTTTGCAGATTCTCCCTGTGCTCAGGGGTTTCCTCAGGGCACTCCGGTTTCCTTCTCCAGTCTAATATAGGCTGATTAGCATCTGTAAATTACCTGTGGTCTATGTACAAACGTGCACTGTGATGGACTGGAACCTCATACAAGGTGTTCCCTACCTTGTGCCACGAAGCCCCTAGAAGAGACTCCAGCCAACTGATGACCCTGATACTTTGATAAAAGATGTTTTTAGCGGTGAAAGTGAAACCTGTCTGCTATCTCTTATATCAGAAGTCAATGAAAATGTTTAGTAAATGTCATTGTCAATGAGCTAGCAGTGTCCACCTACGACATCAGCATAACCGACAACAGCTTCTGAAAACTTCTTACAATACAGCACCAATCAACTTGTCAGAAGACTCACTAAGCACAACAAAATGGACTTCAATATAATAGTATTTTAACCAAGAATGTCTTTTCTTGTTTTTAATCCATACCCAAGTACTAAAAATAAATCGTTCAAACACACTGTGATAAAGATTTTAAAAATCCAAACATCTAGACCACTACAGTCTGGAGAACAACATACAGTATGCTTAACAGGTGTCTTTAGGCTTTGTTAACCCACCTCAAAAACATCAGTGAACTCCCCTTGGTACACACAGAGTGGTGTGTTTTCTAATTGTTCAAATCTGCTCTTACCTATTCCGTGATTATGAATGCAAACCTGATCTGTTGTCCTGCTCCCATTACCATTTCCTGTTAAATTACCATATCAAAACCCATGTGAAGGAGGGAACTGTGGGATAGATGAAGGGAGTGGAAATGAGAGGTAAGGTATTGTTGAGCTAATGAAAGGTTACAGATCGTGTCAGTGTGGGTTTAAGAGGGACAGTCTAATGTCTGTCATCTTATGCTGGCTGAACCCTGGGCAATATCTTCCATATGATGAAAAGGCCAACATACATAGTAATGACAAATAAGTGTCAAATCTACTGCATACATAAAACCACATAAGGGAAACAGCAAAAAAGAATTACTGTAGAAATTTACAGTAATTACTTTTGGGTGTTATTGTCATTCTTTTTCAGGTCATGGAGCACAACACAACAGAAAATAATGTCTTGCTAACAAGTGAACTCATACATAGTGCGCAAAACATATCATTTGCTAAACACTACAGTACCGTATGAGTTATGGTAAATTCGCCATAAATATACAGTCAGTACAGCATGTTTCATTAAATCTGAACTAAGTAAGGAATAAAACATGATATGTTGTGCCTTTAGGAAAAGGGTGGTGTGGTGTGATATAGACTAAAATTAAGCAGTTAGCCCAAAGCTGATTGTTTCCTAAGGAGCATGTCTAGAAGTATAGCCAGAACATCCATGAAACAAGTTAATGCCAATTATCTTTTACTTTATAGCAGCTATACACTGATGTTTCCTCACCAACCTCTAGTTTTTTGCAGTTAACAATACAAAAGTAACACAGCTTGTCATGTTCCTCAAACACTTAACTCTGGCATAAAATCCCTATCCCAGCCATCTACAGGCAAAGGCAGGGTACACCCTGGACAGGTCACCAGTCCATCACAGGGCCACATTCACACTCACTCCTATGGGCAATTTAGTGATGCCAATCAACCTGACAATGCATGTCTTTGGACTGAGGGAGGAAACCGGAGTACCAGGAGGAAACCCCCATGGTATGAGGAGAACATACAAACTCCACACACACATGCCAGGGGTAGGAATCGAACCCCCAACCCTAGAGGGGTGAGGCAAACGGGCTAGCCACCAAGCCACCGTGCCCCCCTAGTGTAAAACAGCTGTTGTTGCATTACCAAAAAATCCCGATGGAATGGATTTGGGGGATTTTTTGGCTCACAAACATACCAGTGCATGCAGAAGAAGTGAGAATGCAGGTGGAAGAAGTGAGAGAGAGAGAGAGAGAG
>JAOTRN010000016.1:8784059-8794397 GCA_028566695.1 Bagroides melapterus
ATTCCAATTCATATTCCAATTCCTTTCATAATATAAAGCATGTTGCATAACAGAAAATAATTGAAACAATGTAAAAACAATATAAACTGCATTCAATGTCAGTTACATCCTGTGAGCGTGGAGTTTGTATGTTCTCCCTGTGCTTTGGGGGTTTCTTCCAGGTACTTCAGTTTCCATCACCAGTCCAAAGACATGAGTTGTAGGCTGATGCATCTCCATCTCCATTCTCCATATTGGATGTATACGGTAGCCATGAATTGTTATAATGGATAATGGTGAGGGGGGAAAAGCTAACAGCAAAATCTGAACCCTTTTCATTTTGAGACTGTTGAATTGATTTCTCCTATTAAATGGCATGTGATTCTGCACTGCCCTCCTGTCATCTAGACCGCTTTGTTACCACATTTTGTAGAAGACACGATTCCTAAACACCACTCCGTATGTTTAATAGGTGTAACAGTCCTGAGTTTAATCCCATTATGCACAAACATCAGCGACAACGACATCAACGGCAGTGTGTTTTCAAACTGGTCACTGCTGCTTTTGCTTACTCTATGATTGTGCAAGCCACTCCTACCCATATTCCCAATGGATTTCCTTTAAGGACTCATATAACAACAAACATTAAACAGCATTACTCCAACGCTGTTACAGTCTTGAAAAAAGTAGCCTACAGCTTTCCTACTTTTTAATTCAAATGTAATCCCTGCCAGCAGCATTGTTGCTCAAAAATCTCCTAGTCCTAAAGTTAATGTATGTGTCAGTGAATTTCATAGGCAGTGCACTGTGCAAAAGCCTCACAACAAAATAGGATTAGGTGTGTCTTTAGTGCACATGCGCGTATCAATGGACGCTCCAACCGTCACCATGGCCACCAGCGTCCTAACTGTAACCAAGTCTCTTAAACGCGTCTCGCCCAGATAAACATCCTGTACACAACCAGATTTATTACCACGACGCCTGCTTTTCTTTAGATTCAGAAAGAGGTCCTCATCATAGTTAAAATGACAGTCCATTTCAAGGTATGTCAGTTCCTTGTATTTAAACGCAGAGAGAGGGAATTACCGTGCAGAGTGCAGAGACAAGCTGCAAGCGGAACTTGCTCATTTTACGTCACTGGGTTTAAAGTAAAAGCTCTAAAGCCTGCAAGCCTGCGGTTGGTTTCAGATTTGTCTGATTCAAATAAACAGGAGAATGATGGCGTGAATCCGTGAGGGGTAAAGTAGTTAAGATTGATCTTTGCTTTCGTAAGATATTTTCGTAGGCAAGAGGCTTTGCATTTTTTAATAGTAAACACTGGAGAGATTTCCAGCGTGCACAAACATAGCTATCGGACTTTACTTAATTTTTTTCTATCAAAAACAAGGCTACACGTTGTATTGTAATAATAACAATACATTGCAGCAACAACAAAAGATTAATGACGCTAATGCGCAATCGGGTGCCCTGGCGCGCGGATAAAGAGGCTTCGAGAAAATCTTTAAGTAGTGTGTTAGCCAGTTAAGCTAAATATGGAAAAGGCTCGTGAGTGAATAAAATCACTCTGTACCGCGCCAGGTGTGGGTTAATAAGGTTAAACAACGTTCAGTAGAAATGCTGCAGTATTGAAGCAAAGAGCGGTAGTGATCTCGAGTTGTTCACTACTGAGCGGATACTTTTGTGTTTCTAACACCATACAGGGCATCAGCAAGCATCGAAGTAAACACAAGGCGAGGCGAGTGAAAGACACGTCACCGCATCGAACAATGCGATTGGCTGGACTGCGCTCCGACCAGCTGGGTGAGACACGCCACACACCACAGACCTCATCTCCTCTCTGTCCCAAGCAAATGCCTGGATCATGCCCTGCTCCCTATTCCTTACACATGCCAAAGTGGATTATGGGTATTCTGCACAGCAGGACCGTGTTTAGTATCGACATTTAAGTAAGGCTCACAAAGCGGTGAATATCCACCATAAATCCATAACTAATTTCTAATCTCTGTGCTGTTATGCTTTCATGAACTGCTTCATATCATTTCATTCCAGTTAAATATTTTGGTGTACAAAACCCTAGTGAGTGAATATGACTAGGTTTATTCAATACTTTTTGCTAAAAGTATAAAATAGTGAGTGATTAGATCTTTTGGGCAAACCTAAAGAGTCCTCCTCACCTGCTCTATTTTAAGCTGAAAACCAATTATCCTTTTTTTTCTGCCACCATATTATTATCCTGCATTATCACAGTACAGATTTATTTTTTAACAAATAATCTTACAAAGCTTATAATTTAATTGAGTACAATTAACCACCAATAGTGGTTAGCACTTTTGCCTGGCACCTCTGAGGTTGGGTGTTTGATTCCTGCATTCAACCTTTGGTCACTGAGTTTCTCTCTATTCTTCCTGTACTTTGAGGTTTCGTCTGGGTACTTCACTTGTCCATAGACATATGTTGGCTGATTGGTATTTCAAAATTGCTCATAATGTGTAAACGTGTCCACAGCCCTGAGTCTCCATTATAGGCTCCAGGTTCAGGAAGTGGATTGATGTGAAAGATTCCCTGTCATTTCATGAACCCCTTTGAGAACCATAACTCTAGAGTATCATATGGACAATCATTTGTGCACTATTATTCGTACTCACATTAAAATTTAGGAGAGCATTTTAGACTGTTTTTGTTTTACAGTATTTTCCATTACTGTAAATGATGTATTTTTGACTTATTATAGTGCACGATAGACAGTAAGTATGCAGTAATTACATTTTATTTCATTTGCAGACTCCGCTAGAGTAGAGCCAAAGTAGATTGGAACAATTGTGCTGAGCATTTAAGGGCCCTTTTCAGACACCCAGCAGGAGGGTCTAGGTGGTAGCAAGATTCAAAGACACAGAGTTCAGAGTTCTAATTATATGATAAATATAAACAATGATTACACAAATATTAATAGTCTATATATTATATATACGTATATAAAACATTTCGATCACATCAAAATGTGTGTGCATAATGCACAATGTCCTGATTAATGTTAATTCAGTATGTAATCACACAGGATGCAGATGCTTTGCTCAGGTGACACAGCTGTGCAACAAGCCATCATTAAGTCATGCCAATTTAAACAGATGCTTCAGTGAACACGTGCATCTTATCTGGCAAATACCTTTGATCCTCTGTTCTCGTTCCTTTCACTGCATCCTCTGATGGAGAAGCAAAGATGTGAAGAAAGGAAATGAGAATCTGCAGTTAAAGGAATTAAAAGCACCCCAGGGGCCTGGGATATAAAAGTTGAGTGCACACAATTTAGTCCTTATAAAGTCTGTACACAATTTCCATAGAGACATACAGAACTATAAAAAAAATGCACTTTTAAAAATAAATTTGGAAATGTGCCTACTATCATGCATAGTTTTAACTTATGCCCACATGTTACACCGAATTCATCATTGGTATGAGTATCTTAGGCATGCTTTCATAAAAAAACATGATAACAGAATTCTACCACCATGTTGTGTAGCCTGAAAAGTAAACTAGCTTTGGTTGCTAAGCAACAAAACAGACAAAGAGTAGTCTATGGACAGAACAATGACTTAAGTATAACAGTTTAAAACCTGGCATATTAATACAAAATTGACAGTTGTGCTTATATTGAAAATCTTAACGTCTTATTTTAACACGTCTCAGCCGGTCAGATTTTAGAACAGCAGCTATCCCTATATTATAAGAAGAGTTTAGCCAGTGATTGTCTGAAGCCCTTTTCAATAAAGTATGAGTGTTCTTCTGTGTGTAAAAAGTGGTGTATTGCTAGACTTCCTAATGACAAACTAATGAGAGAGCATTTATTTTAGAAAATGAGGATTTTTTTAAGCTCTTGATGATGACTGGTTAATGAGCCAGTTTCGATTCTGAAGGATCAGTCCTTATAAAATGCGTTATGAAATAAAGAACCAGTATTGCAGAGATCTTTCCAAATAAATTTACACCAAAGTACAAATTGTAGTTGTAGTTGCCCAAAGTGCCAAACTGTCATGATACTGTATTGTATCATAAATATATTGACTCCTGTTGTTTCGATGTGTAAAGCCATGGATTATCTTGAAATACTTAAGAATACTTATCTAACACAGTTCAGTCTTGCTGTATTTCCTGTGACCTGTGTGACTGTGACCTAGTGAACCACTATCGGTGTGCTCATTGACAAAACCACTTTACGTTGACGTGGATAAGGGTGTCTGCCAAATGCCATGAACGTTAACATAAATATTTTTTTATTTCTCTAAAGGAATTTGCAAAGAACCCCAGTTTCAATCCAAGAAGAGAGCCCTCTTGAAACCACCTCACGTGTCCAATTCCCTCCAGTGGGGGGCTCCAGGTGCTTTAACCAAGAGGCAGATTACAACTCAACCTGCTTCCCCTCCAGCTGCAGTCTCTGTACCACAAGCAGGCAGTGTAGAGAATGTAGAAACCCCTCTAGCCCCGAGGACATCCAAACCAACGAGATCCTCAAAAATGACTCCGGTCCAGGAAGAATGTTCAGCTGGTCGTCTGTCCAAAGCATCTGATGACCAGGAGGCTCAAAAACAACTAGCAGATGGGGTGAGCATTATTTTCCCTTGTAGTTTATCAGAAACAGGGGACAAAGATTATCACTTGTTTGATTGCTGTGTGTTGACCAATACTATGCATTGAAGTAGTAAATCTCTCGTAATAATTGATATATTTATCAGTCTGTTCTTACCATACCACTCATTTCAGAGTTTATATACAATACTGAACATCTTTAGTAACTGTTTCATGTTGCTCAGGGTTATGGGGGCAAAAATATAATACTAATACTAATAATATAATACTTGCTGCACTGGAATGCCTAGTGTATGTTAAGTTAGAAATGTTTGGTATGCTGTTCCACAGGTTAACCATGTACTGAGGAAGAAGGCAGGCCTGAGGTTGGAGCGGCAGAATAATGGCTGCCAGAACTCTGAGTATCAGAGACAGTTTCAGTTGAAAAATCCAGCAGCTGAATCACCTCTTCTCACTGCACAAGAGGTACTTGCACAGCACATAACAGTTCATCTTCACTGAATACTGTAGTCGCAGTTCAGTTCTTGATAACCATATCACTCATTATGCCTCCGTTCAAGAAGAAAAAAATACCATTCAGACCACTAGATGGCAGAAGAGCGTTAATTTATACCACATAATTAGTGTCGGAAAACTGTAATGAACATGGCGACTCTTTATTTTAGGAAATGTGAATGGTTTTTAATAATGACCCCTAAGTATGCACCTAGGTTAAAAAGAAAAGCATCTATTTCTATATTCTTTACTTTCACCATCTGTCCTAGATGTTGTACTCCAGCAATAGGTCGATCCCACCTTTTAAGTCCAATCCAGTAGTAATGGAGACTGAATACAAGAGGAGCTTTAAAGGATCCCCTGCACCCAGAGGCCCACGTTTACGAAGAGACATGGAACTGAATGAGGATCTGCTTCCCAAAATGGAGAATATCTCCCCGGAGCAGGTACTGCGGTTTATATAATAGTGAGCATTTGCTAGGAGTTGATTTCATACACAATAAGTAATAGACATAATTTTTAATAAGTTTTCTTCCTTCTTCCTCTTTTGTACGTTTCACATGGCAATGATGACAGAATAAGAAGAAGAAACAACGGCATCAACGCCTCAGCAGGAAGTCAAGCCCCAAAGAGAAAAGTCATCATTCAGAGCCACAGGCCTTAGAGCAGAAACCGGAGACACCACAAGACCAAAAATCTGTTTCACCCAAAGTGGTTAGGTGTGTGTAAGATTGCCTTTTGTTAGATAATACATATGAGCAAATGATATAATGGTATAAGGTCAAAAAATGATATTTTTTTACAGCATAGTACACAATATATCTTTTCACCTACTGCAGGAAATTGAAGACTGAATATAGCTCAAACTTTTGCTCTCCTCTTCAATACTACTGCAGAGATGGTGCCTGGGTCAGGTCCAGGACTGTAGGAGAGGAGGTAAGATGTCTAACCTCACATAACTCACCCTTACACTAACAATATATTTATTATATTATAATTTTTTTGGCACAACCATCCATCAGCATTTCAGTTAATACCACTCTGCTAATGAATTCTTTAAAGTGATTGGTCACAAGCTGTTGAGTCATTTTGCATAACAGCAAATCTGATAAAGGTGCTGCTCTATTTAAATGTGCTCGTTCTAATATATTATCATTGCTATAGTAACAGCTAATTCACACGGACCTGTATAGTGGACACCCTACATAATCTATTCATCACCTTAAATTATTTTCCTATATGAAGTGGAGCAAAAAAAGACATAAGCTGTGGAAGCTTTGGATAATTTAGACTATGTTTCAGATGCTAGCAGTACCTTGTTTATTCTAATTACTGATTTGTGTTATCAACCTTACAGGGTCATGAGTGGTATCATGAGGTAAATGATCTGCTTACCGTTTCCTTCTCTCTTTTGTTGCTCTGGTCTCGGGTGCCTTCACATTTCCTGTTAAAATGTTCACGAGGCTGTGTGATTTGCTGGTGCCTTCGCATTGCATGATGTCATGCATATCTTGCCTTAATTAGTCTTAATTATCCAGCTTTTTAAGAGTATTCCAAGTAAAGTAAGTCTTAACGTCTTAAATCCAAAGTGTTTTTTTTTCCAGCTTTAAGTCCAGTGTTCACCATCATTGTAATGGTAATCATGAAGGTTTTTACAAAATTCAGTGACCTGGTTATATTTAATTTGGTTTTAAGACGATAATAAACATGTAACAAAGTTGGCTTCACACTGCTCAGAAAACCGCAGCAGACCCTAAGTAACATCATGCATGAGCCTGAAGCACTTTTGGCAGCTTTTCAGCTCACTTGGTGCTTTCTGCTTTGCTCAGCTCATGGCCAAACACACACACACACACACACAAGGAGACAGAGAAGGAGAAAGAAATCATATTAATAGCAGGATTCATGTGTACCAGTTTAGCAAAGAAACCTGTAGCTCCCAAAAACACCACCTATCTGCTCGTTCCCTGTCCCACACCCTACATTAAAGCTATAGCTTTAATTTTATAACTAACCAGTAATGTGAACTAGCAATGTCCCATTGATCTATCCTTCTGCTTTCACTTACCACTAATGAATGAATCCCTTTTCTCAGGTATAATTACCACTAATCAGTTTGTGTGACAGCCTAGGAAATTTCATTGACAAAAAAATCAGACCTTTTATCTATATGAAAAACATCTACCTTCAAATATCATAGAATCTGAGTATCATGGTAAGACAAAGGCCTGTTAAACAAAGCTAAGCAGTAGGACAGACTGTTCTTAGGAGTGTTCTTGGAGCACTCTCTGATAGGTAATACCTGTATTATAGGGCTCTACATACCTGTATTTTAGGGTTTTACAACACTTAAGGTTGAGGAACAGAAGAATGCTTTAGGGTTCAATATTGTTTCAAGAAAATCCCACCAGGTGAAAAAAAAAGATAAAAGTGAATGTTGGTAGTGTAGATGGCTGAATTTCCCCAAGATATACAGCATATATAATAAAATTGTGAAGCAAAAGTGACCACTATAAGAAAGAGAACATCCTCTTTTTTTTATTTTTTTTTACAAACCAATGACACCACAGTCCCTGCACTTTCTTTCTGTTGGCACATAAGACATAGGCTTCATAGGTCCAAAGTTCAGAGTGAAGCAAAAGTAACTCTTACCCGAAGCAATTGCACAATAATTCAGTTTATCCTCTTCGTACCTTTTGCCCTTCTGGTTATTGTTTTTTTTTTCTTCTCCTCTGAAATTCTACACACATTTGATCTTATCACTGAAAATTGTACATGGATTTAAATATATGGTTAAACCCCAGATGATGGGTTAAAAATTATATGAAAATCTCGTCTTTCATTGTAGCTTTCGACAATTAAACCGATTAAATAAAAATCATGTGCAGTGTTTTAAAGATTTTTTTTACTTGTCAGAAATAAGTGAGCAATAATCAACAGCTTTCAATCAAATCAACAGCTTTCCCAGATTGTCACACATAAATTATGACAAAATGATAATGATTCCTAACGAGTCACATAATGTTACCCTCCAAACAATTACAAGTAATCTTATGGTGAAAAGCTAATGTCTTATGAGGCTTGTTTCTATTTTTGTCAAGCTAAGTCAGTTACTAAAAGTGGAGGTGTATAAGGTCATTCATCTCGTCTTCAGTTTTAGTAATGCGTGTCATTCGATCCGATCTACGATAAGACCAGATGATGTCATGTTAATACTTATGTACTTTACCACAGAAATGTGTATGTATGTGAAAATGAGACTTTCACTGTTAATGAGTCATCAGGTTTGCAGGTAAGCAGATTTCTTTCCACAGAACTTCTAGCTGCATGTGGTTTAGCTGGTTTTTTTTGTTAATTAACAGGAATTAAAACATTGCATTGTGCATACCAAAAGTATTTTATTTTATTTTTGCCATTATGTATTAGTTGGATTCCATGCATCGGTTACACGTATAGTATTTTAAATAAACAAAATTAAAAATGTTTCCAAAAACCCATATACTTTATTGCCATATATTATTCTAGATTGAGTCTATTTGCGATACTATAGTCCTCTCTGCCACACTTCTGTTCAAATTACCATTGTTTCCCGTTTTTGTTGGGTTGATGCATGCAGCAGAATCTAATTCATTATACCCGGATTTTATTTAAAATTGAAACCGACAGCATAGCAATGAAATTTTGTTCTAAATGCTTGCTTTTGTTCTAGGACATGTTGCTCCACCTACAGTGAAGTCATTTGTATATGACAAAATTTCCATTTCAGTCAACACACATTACCCTCTGCCTGCTGTACCAACTGAACCGATCTGTTTTTACACTAAGCAGGCTAATTAGACAGATTTTTGCATATAAGAAAGTGACTAAGTGAATAAGAATCAATTATGAAAGCACAGATACATTCATGCTTTTGCGCTCAGTGAAGACTGAAATTTAAATATCTGTGCCTGTGCTTTATTAGGTGCAGGAGTTGCGTGAGAAAGCAGAAGCATATAGAAAGAGGGCCTGGGGAACTCACTTCTCCCGACAGCACCTGAGCCAGATCCTGTCAGAGCAGAACTGCCTATGGGAAGCATCTAGTGGTTCTTCTCCCTCCTCACTCACTGATGATGACACTCATTCCACCAGCAGTCCTGTCATCGAGGCCCTGGACCTGGCTAGGTACACTGAGAATGACTTTGGTTATATTATACTGTACAAAACCAAAATCTCATAACCACAGCAACCACAGCAAATTTGAGAGAAAGGGGGATAGAAGCAGAATGGATTAAATCCAATTGATTGGCATTATAGTCATAATAAATCTCAAAAAAGTTGGGTCATAGTTTTACCCATAGACAGTCAATGCATCAATGTAGCATGGAAAAGCATTGCATTTTCTTTCCCACCAGTATTCTGATAAATTCGTTCTTTGGATATTAAAGTCAAATTTAAAGACATTACTGAAACAATATTGAGTTACCTCCAAGTTTCAACACACCTCTATGTGAATAGCTCTACACTTTGCACTGTTCCCTTCTGTCTGTGTCACTCATCCCCACCTTTCAATGCTTTTGATTTCCTGCTTCCCTGCCCATGCACTGTATACAGTATATTATTAAAAACATCGCATTACTTCTCATAACTGATGGTTTCACAGTAACACTGCACTTTGAAAGCCCTACCTATTCCTGAACGCAATAACAAACATTTTATAACTCATTGTTCAGGTTTATAGCAGCTCATTTTATCAGTCACTTTATGAGTGGAGCCGTTATCTTTTCTGAATGTCTCCTGTATGTGCTGGTAGTGTCAGGGAGAGCTGTAGCCCCAGCGCTTCCATGTCCTTGGCCGCGAGTAGGAAAAGCTCTTTTAAAGAGGTAGAGCTTCCCAGCAGCCCCACCCTTCCTGGACAGAGGAGAAAGGCATGGGATGAGGAAGTAAATCCTTGTGAGAGAGGTGTGGCTGAGATAAAGCAGAGGAAGCAGGAGCAGCCAGAGGACATCAACGGGGAAGGAGATATAACTGGGCATTCAGAAGACAACAAGGAAGAGTGAGCTCAGAATCATTTACTTTTCCAGAATTTCAAACCAGTTTCTTTTTTCTAGAATTTCATAATTTTTTGTTGCATAAAGGGTATTATCCCATGCGACAGTGAAAAACTATAAACATCCTAAAATAGTCAAGTCAAGAAGCTTTTATTGTCATTTTTGTCATTGTCATATTGTCAACCATATATAGCTTATGCAGTACACAGTGAAACGAGACAGCGGTTCTCCAGGACCATGATGCTACATAGAACAA
>JAOTRN010000016.1:8797021-8811772 GCA_028566695.1 Bagroides melapterus
ACACACACACACACAGATATTAATCAAAACCTTTATACCGCCCGCTCATATATACGCATGACACCGAAGACAAAGAAGCAAATACCTGTGGCTTGGAGTTTTTCACAGATCCGTCAGTCATCTTTACTCTACAGAAATATTGAACAGCTTCCTTTATCCAAATTGTTTCACTTTCATTACATAATAACTTTTAAAAGCAGAACAAATAACAACTTCCTTCATTCTGATATGTTCAGGTTTAAGCATGGACATTCATTCCGGCTTTTGTTTCCGCGGTTGGGTGAACAAATGGAAACAAAATGACAGGAACTTTTCTCAATTGTCAAAAAAGAGATGTTAGATGGTTTATACTAGATCAAATTTTAAGTGTTGGTTTAAATAAGAGGCAAAGTTTAAGTGAGAGTTTAAAGTGAGACATTTTCTAAAGAGATCATGGGATCATTTAAAAAGGGAAAAAGAACAATAAAATTGATGTAAGGACTTCTGTATGTATGTATGTAACTTCTGTGCTTTATTCGGAAACTATTTGTAATCGGGGTGAAAATGCCATGACCTTGTGTAATGAGTGCGACGGAAGAAAGAAATATAGTGTGATGAGTCATCTTTCATTCTTCTTTCTACCTTTGTCCCTAAATCACGTTGGATAAAAGTGTCTACGAAATGATTACGTTTTATCTAAATAAATTGTTTACGCAGTAAAGAAATAATTTGCACACTTTCTGCTCCTAACTCGTTGATTTAAAATTATTTTGCTGTGTCTTGAAGTATGACAGAGGCTGCCATATATTGATTTTGAACTTTATAACAGCTAGGTTTTCCTTCCTGCCTAGAATATATGATAAAATTGAGAGAAATATCACTTTTCATGACTGGTTTCTCCTATTAGGTGGTGCTATACTGGTCTCCCCTCCAAAGATTAAGTTTACCAAGACGTGCAGGAGGAGTGAACCACCACTTGGGAAAGTTTATTCACCATACAGACACCTGGGTTGTGTCTCAGTGCCAGAGAAAAGCAGTAAGGTACTGCAATTGCACTAAGCTTCTCCAAAAATGTAATAAAAACTTCAACATTTTTACTAACACTCTTGTCAACTAGATACATATAATGTTTAATGGCCTTGAATAAAAAAAAAGAACAGGGAAAATAATTAAGACGTAGCTTTTAGCAACCCATCTTTTCATTTGACATAGTTTCATTACAATAAGTGATTATGCGGTTGCGATATCACACGTAACGCTGCTCAATACTCTACTCTCATTCTACAGGCTGAAGGTGTGAATTTGTGTCGTTCTCCTCTAGCAGCTGGGATGGCAACAGTAGATCCACACCCTTTAAGAGAAGACACGTGGACTGAGGACTCTCCTGAACGCTTGCTTGATCAGAAACCAGCCAGAAAATCAACTCTCAAAAAAGCAAGCAGCACACGGCTCTTAGACAATACCCCATCGCATGGCAATAGAATCCAAGGCACATTGAGAAACCCAGAGTTTCAGCATAACGGTATGTTGTATGATTTCATAGTCAGGTCAGTGAAAATCTTCATCACTACATTTTCTCCTTTCACTCGCATGATTGTGTACAAAAGCCAGACAAACATAATGGCCATATAAATGTTACAATGAGTCATTTACTGTCCGGGAAAAGAGTGAGGTTAAGTTACCGCTAACAGCATCCGAAGAGAAATTTAGGTCAGTCTCCCATCCCCACGCTTTTTTTTTCTGCCTTCTTTTTTCATTAACATGACGAAATGATGTTTTTTTTTTCCGCTGAGGGTCAACTGATGCTCGTGTTGGAAAATTGTGACCATTCATCTTACTCACTGAGTTAAATTGTGACTTAAGACTGTCCTAGTTGTGATGAAATGTAGTACAATCCACACTATTACACATCTATTCTCCAGTTTCATGGCTTAACTACTATCATATCAGCTTTGGTATTTATGTGACACACATTGCATCTATTTTATTTTGTTCTCATGAATTAATTTTATTCATTAATCTCATGAATAAGTCACAGAATTACAAATTCAGTTTGCATGCTATAGAATTATTAGCTAATCAGATTTACATTATAAAAGTAATTGGTATTTATAATATAACCATTGAACATAAACAACATAATCACTAAGTGATTTCTCTCGTCTGCCTTAACACATTATTTATAGGTAACACGGGAGTACATCGGCCGGACAAAATTATTTTCCCTTCCAGTGACTGTCTATCTGACAACGGTAAAATCCTCACGTTAATAATATGCTTGATATGAAAGTGTATTGATGTATACAGTGCATTTCCAGGTTAATTTACAAAGGACGTATTCTTAGCCATTTATCACAGAAAGTAAACTGAAGCACCCTTTTCTTTGTCTGTCAGAGTGCACAACAACCTAGTTCAGACATTCTTTACCTTTTGATGTGGTGCACATACTGGAAGCATTGAATATGCTTTAACCCTGAATACTCCCGGGCCGATATTTAGTTAATCCTACAGCATATTATACAGTAACTTCTTTGTATTATTTTTAGTTATTAATTTCTGATTTCTATACACATTTGGCTTAGGTTTATTTACCCATTTCTATTGCTGTATTTCTAGCCAAACACTTTCATTTTTGCCTCAGATATCATCTAAGCTTGGACTAATATGTTCCAAATGTACTGAAAGTCTAATTGTGCCCACTGTCCTTTAGATTTGGATGACAGGATGTCCCAGATCTCATTCCACTCAGCAGCTTCCTGCTCCATGGCATCTGAAGTATTGGATCGGGCACAAAAGAGGAAGGAAGACTTCTGGGGAAAGAGTTAATATTATCTCAATGCTCCGACTGCTGTAAAAATCACAGCTGTCTATTCACAGCTCTATACTAATGTATAATGTAAAGTTCAAGAAATTAAGTCAATTGTCATTTTTTTTTGTCTTAAAGTAAATTTTGATACTAACAGGTTTTAATGAAAGTAGTTCAATGATCTCTTGGGATTTGGGTTTTTTTTAATGACGTTGTCTAAAAATAGACATTTGATATTGATTGGTACATTTTTTACTGTATTCTGATTTCAAATTAAATTATTATCTTGAAAATCAAAAAAGCTTCTGTATTATAGAAGTCTAAAACAAAAAAATACACACAAACAAAAACATATTCATTTCTCATTCTATTTTTAAGTTTCAGTGACTTAAAATGCCTTAACACACCTCTGGAAATAACCTGTTTGCACACATTTCTTATGTGTAGATCAGTAATGCTCTCTTCTTCATACTGTGAATCAAGTTGCTAAGGCCAGTTTATTTATCTTGGTTATAATGATAATTAAATATTATTTATTATGGTTATTATATTATCATCTATTGATCTTTGAATACCCTTTTTTATTTGAAATAATTTTTATATGAAATCTTTAAACTTTGAATTACCTAGTTTTTCTATAAATTGCCTTTATATATTCTATAGAAAGGCATGCAGTGTTCAAGAGGAAGCTATAAATAATACATTTCTATATGGGCTCGAGTTGTTTGGGTTTCAGCCATAGACACGCTTTATGATTTACTAGTGGGACCTACAACGTCGCAATTACGTCATGGCACCAGTGCGCATCACCATAATTTATAAATTTTTAATTGCGTATCTGATTTATTTTCCCTTTTTAAACAACCTTTATGGCTCTCTTAGCACCAGTACAACGCCTTTCATAAGTTTCTTGGCAACCGTTCATTGAAAGATTGCTCAAGCTGCTCAACAGTAAATATAATAAAGAGCCTGTATTATAACTATACAATCAATAGCATGAAAGCAGACGTTTCCGTTTTTTTTTAAACGTCATCATTGGGGATTTCACCGGAAGTATATTCCAAAAATACCGGCAATAATAGGATGTTAAGCAACTTCTCATTGGATTGCAGGAAGCTGGGCCCTTACAGTGTGCGAATTTCCAAACCAATTAACCTGAGTCAGAGGTGCTGATAGGTGCAAAAAATGAACATGAGCAGGTGTGGAAAAGCCAAAATCAAAGAAGTGATATCACACCGCAGTGACGTTTGGATAAGATCTAGGCCAGTGCGGGCGCTATATAAACAACTAGGTTATGCTGTTTACCACAAGCAGTGTGACACTGAAAAAAGACTGTGGAGCTCGTTGTTCAGGTGATCTGATTTGTAAAAGTGCTTACAAGTGATCGACGTTTTGGGAAAGATGAACTGCGCTCTGCTTGCTGTACTGGTTATGTTGTGCTGCTGCTGCGCTCTCAGCACGGATGCCCGGCCTGCGCGTTTGCGCTCGCGCCCTTTGGACAACTCTGAGACCTGGAACAACATCATGGTTATGGCTAAACACGTGAGTTTAAAGACCGGGGATGCTCACTGTTAATGGATTGCTATGTTTGAGAATTGTAATACGGGTGCAAAACGAGTAAATTTTACTTCTGAGTGATTCGCATTAATAACTTTTTCCTGTTGCGTTCTCATATGTAGGCGCAAGCGCAAGACCGAGACCATGAGACTCGCCTGATCCCGGTGATTTCGAGCGACAAATTAAAAGTGAGTGCACGAAGTACTGCAACGATTTCAATATCACGGATACCCAGCCATTCGTGCATTCATAACTGTATTCTTACTTCTTTAGGATGGGGATGCTTGCTGCGTCACAATCAAAATCTTAGATTACTACCTCAAGCACATTTTGGACGGTCAGTCGCGTGAAGGTGGGGAGCGCCAATATCCTCGCCTGCATCTGGTGAAGCCTGATTTACATAGAGTGGCTAGGGACCTGGAACCACATTGTGTAAGTCTTGCATAAATGTCGATATATGGATGCTACATAAGCTGTATGCATCCAAAATGACAGGACTCCTAAATAATTTTATCTCTATAGTCATACTCATTTTCCTATTTTCCTATTTTCTTCTAGAATTCCACACAAACTGACCTGGAGCACTTGAACACTTTCACAGAGAACCTCAAAAGAGCTGGAGAGATGTATAAGGTAGGCTGGTCTAAATGTGCTTAAAACTGTGAATATCTAAAACACTTCGAGAACAAAGTGGCTAATGATATTGTTACAATTCTTATTTCAGAATAAAACCAAAGCACAGAACAAGGCGATTGGGGAGACCGACATTCTCTTCCATTACCTGTATGAGTCATGCAGGGCAAAGTGATCTCAAAAAAAGGGGTACTGAACTGTACCTTTTCTTGTTGCTGATGCACCCAGGATATAACTGTTGTATCTTTATCGTGTATATATCGTGGATTTACTCTAAAAGCTAATTATTGTCCAATTATGCACCTTAAAACTTTTTTTTTTAAACCTGCACAATATCTGCTGGTGAAGATACACAAGATAAAGGTACAAAAGTTTTATCCTTAAGGGTACCACCACATCGACAAGGAAAGAAAAAAGTTTAGTAGTTTTTTTTTCTAAATGTGCCATGGGCTAATGGAAATATGCCTTTTCTTTCTTTCTTTTTTTTTTTTTTTTTACCATGAAAGTGTTTAAAACTATTTGACATGAAAATCATTATTTATTATGTTTTATTTATTTGCTTTATTTATTTATTCAACATTATGTGATGACTATAAATTATTAAGCTTTGTATTGACAGTATAGGCGCCACACAACGTGTGAACAGGGTCTTTATAAATGCATTGTAAAAGCATTCCTATGTACTTTTTACTTTTTGCAATTATCATGAAATTAAATAATTTAGCAATGCTTTACAACAGAGTTCTAAATTGTTGATATATCTCTTTTCAATATATATTTATTTGCATATTCCCAATAAAAGTTTTAAAAACTAAAATTTGTCCCTTGTTTCGATGCTACATGATATAAAAGGGAGGGTAAAAACCTTTCAACAAATGATAATGTTAACCAAACATGCTCTGTATAGAGACTGAACACGTCATCATTTGTGCCCCTTATTTTTAAGAGGAAATAATTAAAATTGAACCACAGCTATATTTAGCCCTTTAGTATTATTAATATAACAGCATATTGTCTACACATCTGCATCTACTCATTCATTCACCTTCAGTAATCGATTTGTTCTGTAAAAAAAAATGAATAAATAAAAATCACCACAGAGGGAGCACTAGTCCATCTCCAAAAACTATTTACACCTATAATTCATGGTTAAGGGCAATTTAGCATAGGTAATCCTACCTGCATGTTATTGGACAGCAGGAAGAAACTGGAGAACCTGGAGGAAAACCACATAAACAGAGAGAAAATATGAATGTGAAACTCTATACTGAGTTTCAGGATTGAATCAGTCATCCTGTAGCAGTGAGGTACTGTAGATTATGAGCATCGTTAAATAAAGACTAAAAAAGAAAAAAGCCTTTGGGACATTAGATAAGCTGCAAAATGAAATTATTCATTGTACATGTCACAGTACTGTGTAGTTTATGTAGATTGTCTCTAAATACATGCACAACATAGCTGTCGTGTGTGTGTATATTCTTCTATTATTGTATACCAGGCAAATTATCAAAAGTAGTCACACGCTAAGCAGCTCTTGTTTCTACGTGATCAGCATTCTTAAAACCGAAGAGACTTCCTCGGATGCTGGCCAAAAAGTCTTTTAGGGTCATGCAATATCCTGACCCTAAAAAGGTGTATTAATACACCAGCTTAACAAAAAAGGCATTAGAGATGAAACCACAGAGAAACAAGCTTAGATCTTACTTTTAAAAACTGCATCATATAACCAGGAACCAAAAAGAGAAATTTCCTGCTGAGAAATATTGAATAGCTTCTACAGGATAGACTCATGGGTCTGGTGAGAGTTAAGCATGTTCACATAAATCCAGTGTTAAAACTCATACTGAACACAATAAGAGCCCAACAGTTCAGACAGATCATTAGCTATTCATGAAGAAAGAGTGATAAAATTTGTGATCAAAACAAAAGTTTTAGTAATTGTGCTAGCGGTTATTCAGTCTGAAATTTACCCTTTGAATTATGCAGAATTAATTGGTCTTGCACTTGGTTAACAGGTTGTGAGTAATGCCTTCAGCATAATGAAAATCATGTAACATGCATTGTAATACATTGAGTGCTAAGACTGCAATCTGTAATCTAATCTATTACCTGCACTGTAATTGTTAAGGTCGGCTCATAACACTGAAAGTTGTCACGTTGTAGAAGTTGCGTAATTCCTGTTTTACACACCAGGTGACAACAGCGTAGACAATGTGTAAATTCCACTACAGCAACCATCCAATCAGAAAGAAGAAAGGTGACATCTTATGACACCTGGCATACATGAACTTCCTGGTCTGTGTCTGTGGGTTTAAAAAAAGGAGTTGGAATACCCACTGTTACACCGAGGAGCTGCATATTGTCCTAGCACAAAGCCTGGAACTCATAATAGTTCCTTTCTTGTTACAACAGGAAGTTTGCCATAAATTTCCCCACAGATGATCAACACAAAATAAACAGTTGATGTCTAAAAGCGATATAAAAGCAAAAAAAGAAAAAAGAAAAAAAAATCTTTCATGTGATTTACAACAAAAAGTCAAACGTGTCTTAGAAGGAGGTTCTGGTTAGATCTCTGATTGTGGCAAAACATGGTAAGCCATCTATCTGGGTCAGATGAAGTTCTCGCTGAATCAGGTGGTTGATGACCTGGTTTAAAATGATGGCAGAAGCTGAAGGTGACAGATTTACACCCTACATGACTGATCATCAATCAGTAAATAAATATGGCAAATCAGCACTAATTTTGTGTGAGAAAATCTTGTTAGCACCTTTGTAAGCATTTTATGCAGTTTCATTATATGAAACCAGCAGAAATGACAAATACGTAAAAACAATGTGATGGCTTAAACTTTTCCATAATTTAGCAGTAACACATCTGACATATATGCAAGGAAGAATGGCTTTAATATCTTACATATCTTATTATTAAACATCCAGTGTAAAATGACACAATGATTTAGTGTCATTTCATTTGCCTCCTTTTTGCCTCGTTTTTGCGTCATGATTTTACCTTGTAGGAATCACTGGAGTTATTTAAGGTCATTGCTTAACCATACTGAATAACAGTGTAGTATCTAAAACCCTCCTCAGTGTCATTCACAAAATAATAAATGTGTTTAGCTTATATTTATATTTACATTTAACATGTTAATATACAATATTGGCATCACTGGAGTTATTTAAGGCCTATTTCCGCAAAAGCAGATAATATTAAAATTAGTTGAATTAAATAAAACTATACGAATACGCATTTATTTGTATAATTATGTATTACATTTTTTTATTATTATGTATTACATAACTCTCTACTTAAATGGTTCTCATTTTTCACAGTTTTTGAGAAACACATGCCTGCCCACGGATTGTTCTACACTGCGTTCGGATATAACAAAAGCTCCTCATCAAGCTGATGTCCCAGTGAACCCAAATACACTGTTTTAAAATAGGAACCAAACTTTTTTCCTATGATCGTACAAGTTTTGTTTCTGTTGTTATGTAGGTTAGAAAGGGTGAAAATCCTCTCGCGCTACTGTAACCCAAATCTGGAGCGTCCAGTAATCAGAGCGCGCGCGGCACACAGTCAGCAGCAGAATCTGACCGCGAGCACCTCATCAAAGCCGCTTTCAAACGGGGCGGTGTCGATTTCCCGCGTCACACGCGTGGGAATTTTGACGGCAGCACAATGCTGGGCCCGTATAAAGAGTATAAATGTCGCCGGTTGTGTTTCGAAAACAAGCTGGTGGTAACTGTCTCGAAGCAGAATGCACGTGAGCGTCCTGACCGTGTTCGCCTTGGCTGCGCTCGTGCGCATTTGTCCAGGTGAGAAGAGAGAAAGGTGTGCGCAGGTGAACTGCTTGGCGAGCTGTCTGCCTCTACCCATGATGAAGGACATGATTAAAACTTTGAAGAGCATCAGCAAGCCTTGGCCTGTAAGTAGCTTAATAATGTTACTTATTACTGTTCATGGTAGTTAATAATTTACTAATTCATGCATATTTTCTTTCGCCAGAGTGACAGCAAGCGCCACAAACGATATTTGCCAAAGTTTTATATAAAGGTAGGTGGGCTGAAGTCTAAATTGTAATAAAATCAAAGTGTCACATGAATTTTTGTTTTTGAATATTGATTTTTGATACTCATAACTGATACCTAGTACTGGTATCAGGCCGATATCAGCAAAAGAAATGATATCAAAATATTGGATATCTAATCATTTAGGAAAAAGCAATGAATGGAATTGCATTTGGAAAAGGTATTGATGTTTGCAACTGGAATGTTTACATGTTTACAAATGTTTAGACTTTTTTCTGTTCTTAGGACTGATTTTAATGCCTTGGTCATTATTATCTTTATTACATGCACAGTGTAAGTGTTTGGATGATACAGTTTATCTTTGAAGGGGTTTGGTTAAAAATAAGCATTTTAAAGCTTAGTAGTTAATAAGAGATGGGTATGGGTATGCACAAAGATTTAATACTTGGATCAGAAAAAAAGAAAAAAGTAGTATTGTAGAATGGATCTAGGAAATAAGAAGTATACTGTAAAAAGTTTCCAGAGAAACAGGATTTTTCAGACGTTACCTGTAACGAGCAAAGTATATCCTGACGTCTTCTGAAATCTGTTGAATTGCAGAAGCTGAACATCGCCGACATCAGCAAGATGCTGGGAATCTATGAAGATCATGTATTCATGAAGCTGTGGACCCTGGACACAGAGTATCCAGAGAGATTCATCCATTCCTTTTACAGACTAAAAATCAGTGTGGAACGCTGTGTAAGTAAACATTTTCTTTTGTAACACGACACAGTCAAATAATAGTACAATACGTAATAGAATGTAGAAACCTTAATGGTTCTGTGGTTGTCCATGTCAGGGAACGAACCCTTAAACCTTTCATGAAGCATAAACCTCTAAAGAACCCTTGACAAAAACTAACAAAAAAAAAAAAATCTGGGTATTAAGAAGCTAGGAGAGCATACCTAGCCTGTGGACAGTGTAAATTCAGTCACAACCTCTCTATCCTGTTCTCCATAAGCCCCACATTCTACTTTTAGAAACTCATTATCAAATGCATTCTACACATCTAGCATACAGCAGAAACCTCACAGATGATTGGTCTATGTCCTCTAAGGTCTCAGGCCATGGTCCTGCATTAATCATGCTCTAATCATGGACTAGGAAATGATGTTTATAAATACACATGGGTTACCATTGTAAAAAGGCCTTCTTGTTCCATTAGAAGGAGAATGGTCAAGCAGAACTCACTCGCTACGCAAGGAAGAAGATCAAGGAAATGGAAGAGGCTTTCAAAAAGGTATGAAGGCCCCACTTCATAAGTTTCTTGAACGAGTAGTGCTGTTTGCTAATAATCCAAGTCATGCTAGTTTTCCTTGGTGTTAAGCCTTGTAGCCATTGCCGGTATCCCCTCATCAAAGTATTGTTGATGTTCCAGCATACAGTAGATACTGTATTGTATGAACATTCTTATAATGATGGACTGTCAAAAGATCTGTTAGTTTATAAATAACCTCACTTCTGTCTTTTGCAGCTAAAATCAACAGAGCTATCGCAAGCAGTGGGGGATTTTGAGACAATACTTCGTTGGATCAGTCTTTACATTGACAAAAAGTTGTCACACAGCAAATGCCAGTAGCCTGTGGCTATGAACTATGACTGAGTCAGCAAGAAACAGATGGTAGAGGTAGGGCTGGGCGATATGACAAAATATCATATCACAATACTGAATCACAATGTAGGCTTCTTCACAAACAGCCAGCAACCTAGTAGCATTGAATAACAATTAGTTTAAAAAATAAATGAATAACTCTTTAACACAGCAGTAGTAATAAAAAAAAAAGTTACAAGCTGTTACAAATTAAATTTTGTTTAAACATTAAGTACAAGATGTGAGCACCACATTAGCTGCTTCCAGTCAGTTTGTAATTAAATGTAGTGAAAATCTTATTATATTCAAGATACTGTATCTAAAAACATTTCAGTGTTATATTGTCATCTTGTCCAGCTCTAGGCAGAGGCTTATATTGTGCATTAGGGATCACGGCACAGCAAATGTTGGTACCTTTTCTGGAGACTTTGTTTGAAATGGAGAAATTATCCCATCACATCACCCTTGTGTTCCTTCGAATGTCTCATACAACCAGATGGTAATTGTACACCAATAGGCTCCAGTTCACTTTACACACCTGGCAATCAGATGGCACCAAAAACATGACTTCACCTCCCACTGACTGATGAGTCAAACTGTGTAGGAACCTGATAGGACTTTAAGAACTAATGATTTTATTTTTTTTTTCATTTGGTCCAGTAACTTAATCCCCAGTGTCTTAGTGTTGACTGTATGCATGGAGAAGACAAGATGCAGCTGTTTACCTGTCTGATCCTGCAGCTGAATAGCAATGTCAGTATTTATTGTGTCTAAAATAAGTTATTTTGTCTTATGTAATTTATTCTACGTTGCCTGAATATACAAATGATGTGTAAAATATCGTAATGTCGACTCATAAGAGTTTGTATTTGTTCCCTCTGAAATAATAAATACCTCTGGATACTATAATACATGAAATATATTATAAAACTGTTTTGCAAATTTGCACATTTTCCTGTATAAATAAACATTGAAAAGTACAGTCAGTCTTCTCTCTCATGTCTGAGCAGACACAACATAATTAATCAGGAATTATTCTATATTTTTTATCCTGCTTCCAATGAGTAATAAGTACAAAAGTTATGTCAACATGCTGGAAAAGTTAAAGGGTCAGTTAAAAAAAAGTAGGAATAAGATGACAATTATTAGACGAGAAATCTTGAATTTCCTCCAGGATCAATAAAATATCTATCTATCTATCTATCTATCTATCTATCTATCTATCTATCTATCTATCTATCTGAGTATAATGTATATCAGAAACACACACAGTACATCTATAATATAATATAATAAATTATCATTCCCATTAGTCATGAAAAGAGTTTTAAACTTTCCTTTAGTGTGTATTTTCCTCTTATTCTCACCATTTCTGCTCCTTCCTACTCTTGTTAATAAATTATAGTTGATAGATACAGTAATAGATGAAAGATAATTATAATCTCTGGCAGTTGGGGACACATGTTGGTGATATGGATCTGGCTAAATTACAATGTCTAAAATGTAATGTTTATGCATTAAAAAATAGACTTCATTTAAACTTCTACTTGAAGTGGCATGTGGCTGAACTACTCATGCACTAATCTTTTAGAATCTTCTGCTTCATGTTGGACGTTAAATTCTTTAGACGCATACATAGCATGGTCTGACGTCAAAATACAGGAAAAGATGGTGGTTGTTGTGGAAAATCAAGCTTCCACCAACACAAACGTCAATGTTGTAACATAATTTCATTCATTCAGTCATAAATTCAAAGCAGTAACCAAGACACGCAGCAAAAGATCAATAGAGACAGAGTATGCATGCATTGGGACAGGGATCTTGAAGGACCCATGGGACACAACAAAAGTGCCGTGTGAGTTATTTTTAGTTTCTGAATAAAGCTTAAAGGACAAAAGAAGACCATGTTCATTAACATGAGAGGGTCTAGGGTGCTCATGAGGCATTGCATGACGCATGCAGATACTGCTTTCATTCAACTTCATCAGTATCTGCTATATCCTTTCCAGTTACAGACAATAATAACTGTGGGCATGGCCAGAATTGAGAAAAATAAAAGAAAACCACAATTCTCTACAAAAGGGCAAACTATAAAAAGGTACAAAACTGTACCATTTCTTGTTTCCCAGGTGTGGAACTCGAACACCTTTTGTTGTATGTACTGTATCTTTTACCTACAAAGTAACATAGAGTGAACCTGCATGTTAAAGTTTTATTGATAGAAGAAGAAGAAGCTTTTATTTGTAATATATACATTACAGCATAGTGAAATTCTTTCTTCACATATCCTAAAGGTTAGAGTACAGGGTCAGCCATGATACAACACGCCTGGAGCATTGCTCAATGCAGTGGCAGTGCTGGGGACCCTAACATTCTGAGCAACGTGACGCTCTGCGCCGGATAGCCGAGGGAAAAAAGAACTCAAAGACAAGAATAACGTTCAGCACAAAATCTTTATCATCGGCCTCTTTCAGCGTCACATAAGTTATAACACAAAACATGGAGTAAAAGTAAAGGAAATGGTAAAGGAATAGAGCGTTTCGGGGGGAGTAGCACACCTGAGCTCCTACCCTGTTCTCTCCTCCTCACACACACACCCGCAGCGCACACACTGGGGAATGGGCAGCAACTCTTAAAGGGCAACATACATACATAATGTGGTATACAACATAGTAGTGGCCGTTACAAACAACCCAAACGCCTTTACTACTTGAGCCACCACTGCCTTTTAATTAAAACTCATTACAGTTCAATTAGGGACCTTAAGTCTTTTATTACTGGTACAGTCTAACCACAATATTACAAACCCTTAGACGTCACAGAGGGTGTTCCAAAAAGCAGAGCTCTAGAGTCTGGGTTACAGTTTCTACGTGTAACCAATGCTTGTTTTTGACCTTTTTGTTTTTGGCTTAGTTTCTTTATAAATCGCACTTATAGCCATCTACCTCAACCTTATGACACAGAAAAATGTACCATTAGTATAACACATTTTTTTCATTTAGAAGTACATTGACTGGATATTCTGTCCATACTGATCAGGCAGAGCAAAAAAAAAGTTTGTAACATTTTTCTTCTTCTTAAAGAAGAAAGTGAAGGCATTAAATTTAACAAATGTAAGATAGTTTAAACTGGCGTAAAAAAAAAAATATTTTCCCTCATCTGGGCTTCCCCTATTTCTTAACTCAAAATATAATCTGAGTAAATACAATCACATTGCCTTTTACATTTAATACTTTACTAGTTGGTGGCACCTTTAGCAAATGTAACTGCAACCAAATATATTTGGGAAAATTTGTCATTGTGGGTGAGTTGTGGAGACCAGCCAAAAGAATTTAGCAAAATAGGATTTTCTTACTGAACTTACAGGGTTTTTTTTTACAGCGTGGTTACTTCCTACAAAGATTGTACTGGGAAAGAAGCCAGTTTAAGCTACATAGTGATTAAAGCAAGTAAGGGCAAAAGATCTTCAAGACACTGTATATACAGTGGATATAAAATATCTGTCTGACCTTTTTTCAATTTTTAATGTGCTATCGCAGCTAAACAAATTCAAGTGAAAATCAAACAGGTACATTGTAGGGGAAAATAAAACAAAACAAAACTTATAACTTCTAATAACCAGAACGTATACCCATGTGGGCACACCTGTTTTTTTTTTTAAAGGTGGCATGTGTCAGTGCTCAGAGAAGACCTCAGACAGAATCACATTCAAACTCATGAAAAAAAAGAAGTAATTATCATACAGCTATCAATAGTCAAGCCATTTTGATGAACCACCAATAAAGTACAGATGATTTTTCATTTTTTTTGAGTCACAAAAACCTGCAACTTTTTCAGGGGCGTGTGGATTTTGTGTTGTCCACTGAGGTTAAGTGCCACAGCAAACTGGACATAACCCCCTGTACAAAAGACAGGTTTTAAGTGTTTATATGACCTAACCAAAGCAACAGAACTGATTGAATTAATCAGCAGTTATTTCCTAAATGATGTCAGTAGGAACAGAAAATACTGGAGTTAAAATACAACAAGGCTTGTGTTTATATGCCATCAAATAACTAACTAAATAGAACAACTTAAATACTGGTTGAAATGACAATGTGCAAAAGAGAAA
>JAOTRN010000016.1:8817039-8829992 GCA_028566695.1 Bagroides melapterus
AATTTTGATGATGAAAGGTATGAGTTGTGCAAAAATAGCAAAAATAGCAATTTAACTACTAAATTGACTAAATTAAGGTATTACGGCCTTAAATTGTTTGTATACATTTTTATTAAAATGTAGATCTTCAGTCTGGGTTTTCTATCACTTCTTATTTTCCATGAATTAGTTTCCTAGTATAACCATGACAACAGTTACCTTTTAATTCTTAACAATTAATTATTAGTTTATGGAAATACTGGGTTCTAATTTGTTCCATAGTCATGTTGTGTTACCTCTACAGTTACAGGCTCTGAACGGAACACACACGTTTTGATCTTGAAGCTTTGAGAACACACGTGTGTACACGTGTGAGGGACATGGTAGCCTAGTGGTTAGGGTGTTGGGAGATTGTGAGTTCAAATCCCAGGTCCTTAACCCGCAATTGCTTAGTTGTATAAAATGAGATTAAATGTAAGTCCCTGTGTATGAGGTCGTCTGTCCAATGCCCTAAATGTATGTAGCCCTGTACGCAGTCCCCAAAGGGACTAATGCAGAAGCCAATATCAGACTTGGAAAACGAGTGTCGTGGAATGACAATTATTTCAAATACTCGGTCTGGCCTACAGAAAAACTTTGTTGGACGGTGCTCTGCTATTTGAAGACACCCATCATTTGGTGTTTTATGCCTTTGCCTTCAAACTCACAGAGAAAGTGTGAATACAAACATATGCACACAAAATCTATCCAAATGAGAGCGCCAGACGTGAGTGAGAAAGTTGCATAGAAGTCCATGAGATGTTTCACATCAAAAAAAGGTTCGAGGAACTGTTTATTTTTTACCACAACACACTGCAGGGGGAATTCTAAATTCATCTGAAAGAAAAAAAAAACATGAAATGTTGTACAAGCAAAATTCAAATAAACCACAAAAAATCTCACAATATCTGCATACTCTAACAAACTGTTTCAGTGAAAAACAACTGCTGATTAAACCAATCAAAGATTTATACAAATGAGCAGGTTAAGGAAATGAACCGAATGTATTGTGCATGTCAGAGATATTAGCTGTAAAATATCTCAATGCATTAGCAGCTGCATTGTATATGATTGGTTAGATACATGCAGTGAAGGCCATGAAGACATGAAGGATTTGCTAATACTATGCAGAGTATAGTACAGAAATAAACCTGCTGAAAAGTCACGTGATTATGAAATCCAATAAATTTTAGAACGCAATTCAATTTGTTTGGGTACGTTTTAGTATCTCCGACATTACAATATGTTGCTATGGAACATGCACACAAAAATTTCTGGTGTGAATGATTTGTGGATTTATTAACTCTATAAATGGTTTCGGAATTAACAAGAGTGTGGATTTGATTGTATAAGAACTATCGAATGAATGATTTCTCAGCAAGTTCAGATTTAAGGTCACATGTAAGTGCGCTTTCATACATTTTGAACATTGATTTGCATTTTTTGAGCGTTTATACCTCTATCTTTGAATTCCCGGTAGGAAATTACCTGCATTTAATGTAGCGGTTACTGCAACATCAGGCATTTAGGAGCAAAATGTGTCGTATTTCAAGGAAACTTTCATAGATGAGGAGCCCACAGAAACCCCAAAACCCCAAGTACATCCCTTAACGCCCTCTCAGGTTGCTCTCTTTCTATATAAATCCCCTGACCCATTCTGGTGAACATCATTCACTTGTTCTCAGTCTCATCATCCTGATAAGCGGTTAGAGCATAGTGTTAAGAAGAAAAGCAACGAGAATGGATTGTCGGGCCACGTTTTTGATAATATGTGGACTTGTCGTGATGGCACTGCTGAGTGGAACGACTGGACATGAGAATCACAACCTGACTGTTGCTGTACGAACTCTGCAAATGCATCATGTAAGTACTTACTGTCGAAGGGTTTGAGGGCTGGTGCACAAGTCTTCTAATCTGTAAACCAGATCAAAAGGGGAAACATTTTAGGTCACAACTTTGCACTTGCAGTTAGCATAAGTGAAGCTATTACAAGGTGACTGTTCAAAACAACTTACTTACTGGAGCTTAAAGTATGAACTAAAGCAGCCTACTGTGATTTATTGTGAAATACATTGAATTGTAGGGGGCTTCTGCTAATAGGGGGCCCTCTTGGTACAAAAAAGTACACAGTATTAGAGTTTTCTCAGAGGTACAACTTGTATCTTGTTGGACGTAATGGATGGTAAATTTAGTGAGGAAGTTCTGGTTAAATATTGCATGCACAAGTTTTCTGAGCACTCATAATGTGCTTTCTGCATTCTACAGGGGTTAACAGACACAACATGGGTGGGAAAAGCTGTTTTCACTCCATACTTGGGCAAAGTAGAGGTAAGCTTTGACATCTCCATCTACAGCAGAGCTACTTAAAACTTAATAACTTTGCACAGAAGTGACACTTTACTCTTCACAAACACATTCATGTCTCTTTAGGACACTTGCACTTGTGAGAGTTTGATGCTTCTGCGTATGATGTATGGTTACCTGGACATCTTTTCGGATATGCTGAAAAAGGCCAAGAATGTTGAGACCGAGACTAGCCTGAAAGACCTCCAGGAAAGTGTGAGACAACTGAAAAACAAATACAAAAAAGAACAGGAAGTGTGGAAACAACTTCACGAGATTAACGCTATAAAGGTAAGAATTTTTAAAAATGATTTCTTATGATAATTGCAACATCCACAGCAGTTTCCTACATCCATAGCAGTTTCCTTTTTACTCCTCCACAGTTAGCTTTAGCTCTAAATAACATTATTTAAAAACTCCCATAAATTATTCAGAAACTAATTATACTTATAGCAAATGTATGTATTTTCAAGATTAAATTAAAAGATTTAAGGTGTTAATAGAATGCACATTTTGTTCACGATCTTGTCATTTTTTTTTGTCACATTCAGAAAGACGACAACGCAATCCAAGGTGGAGCGGTGAACGACTTTATCTCTGTGTACGCTAAGGCCTTAGAAGCTGGACAACATTCCAAGAAGCCCCACTCGCTACTCAAGCGTTTTCTGCAACGTTAGGAACCTTTTGAATGGAGCAGGAGACAAATCTGCATTAATGTAGTCATTTAGCCTAATTCATCTGTGTTATTTATCAAACTTAATTTAACCATTAATTAATACTTTTAATTTATCATATTTATTTTCATGACAAACTCCATGACTTATTTTACAGGGCAATTCAGTTTACAGTTTTGCATGTTTGTTCAAACATCCACATGTGCGACTCGTGTATCAGTACAATAAACCACTAACGTTTGCATTAATCTGATTCCGCTTTGTTCAAGAAAGGATTACTCTGATAATTTAATACACAAAGAAACCACAACACAAAAATACAAGTGCACCAGACATCACTCCGACACAAGTAGACACTTTTATATGCATTCGTCCGACATTAAAAGTTTGTTTAGCTGAGAAAATACAAACTAAACATGTCTAAGCCATCGTGACTAAAATCACATGGATCATAGACATGTTAAGCAACACAGAAGTATATATTGTGTAGTGTGCAGTAAGGTCACAAATGTGTACCGCAATATAGTGTATATCATGTTATGTTATTTTATGCCATGATGCTAGAACTGAGGGTGGTCCATCTGGCCATAAAGTTCGTTGCTATGTGCTATGTCAAATATGTTAAATCTCAAGGTGACACAAAGACAAATAGCTCTCTCTACCTTGCACAGAACCTCCAGCTCATCCAGGGTTAGCCTCATTGAGACCAACTCACCTACACTGGTGTATAGATGTATGATCGGTGTATTGTCTATGAGAAGGAGAAGTGCACCCAGAACTTGTGTCCTGGATTCTAAAAAACTTTTGACACAGATGAGCATCTTGATCCAGTGGATGGATATCAACAACATGGCTTATAGGTGAACTGGACACCGGGTGCCTACTGTGACATGTCACTCTACATCCAGTGATTCGTATGTAAAGGTTGTTCTACAAGTATTACGTCAGCGCGTCAGGATTATCTACGATTCAGAACCCAATAAGAGCGGAAAAATGAAAGATGGCTGTATGAAAATGGTATTTATTGCCAATACCTCAAAGCTCTTTGCACGCTTTGCACTGCACCTCAAACCGTCTACTGCTAGCTACTAGCACTGCTTAACCTGGTCCCATGATAAGCAGTAGATATACAGCAAGACTCTTTCCTGTTCTGGCACTGAAGCGGTGGAATGAACTTCACCTAGCTGTCCAAACAGGTGACTGGTGAAGACCTACCTCTTCTTGAAACACTTGAACTAGAACCTTAAAGCACTTTGGTTCGTCACACTGGATAAGGGAATCTGCCAAATGCCATAAATCTAAAAGTATAGTATCAGTGTCTGCATACATTGTTCACAGTTTACTACTGGCTTAGAGCGTATTAATAATCTTGCACATCTTTTGTGTGTTGTCTACAACGTTAACAGTTTGCTTAATTTTTAAACCAAGTAAGAATTCACTTACCCTGTTTGCACTGTGTCTGTGTAGGAGTCTACAACTGTAGTGTAAAAATTCCATTTTATATAGACACATAAAGCAGACTTTATGCATATGACAATAAACTTGAAACTGTATGTCACTCTTGTTGACCTTTGTCAGTCTCAGCATGCATGCACATATGCACAAGAAGTGCATGACGAGTTCACAGAACCACAGTTACACTCGCTCGATTTGCAACTATTCTTTGGTTCCCTGCACTCCAGAAAATGTAACTAAGCCAAACCAATTGTTTACTGAATATTGAATATACAGAAGTTAGATGAAAAGGCAAACCTGAGCATTTCTGTTAGCTATAATATGTGTAATAATATATTTATCAGTCTACAGATGAAATAAAATTTAAATGAATAAATAAACAAAATAAAATTGGGGCATAGAAGACTTTATTATCCCCAAATATACATTACAGCACAGTGGAATGCTTTTCTTTATATATCCCAACTAAGGAGTTTGGGGTCGGAGCACAAGGGTAGCTATAATACAGCACATGTGGAGCAGGGAGGGTTAAGGGCCTTGCTCATGGGCCCAACAGAACCCCGTTCAACAACCCACTTAAGCCAGCAAGAGTTTTTTTGTTTTTTTTTTTCAACTGATGCTTAACTGTTTTGGAAATTTGTAGATATACAGTAGCCATCCGCAAGTTTCTTATAACATAACTGGTGCTGTTAAACGTGAATAACAGAATTGTTAAAAGTGATAATGTAATCTGATTATCTTATTGGCAGTCACTTTTAGTGCAGCTAATGAGATATAATCACTAGCTTTATCTATCAATACACAAGAACGGCCATATATTGACAGTATTTTGGTATTTTAATCATGGGAATTTGATTAGGCACTGATCTGAGACAGCACTTATAAGAGTAGATGAGTGAAAAGTTGTTTTTACTGTTGCACACATGTAGTGTGAATACCACAACAGAAAATCAGTACTCATCACACGCAGTATTTCTCCCTTTCTCTTGTTATATCACATTCATGGATCTATGTAGGTGTATAATATAAAATTTTCTCATGCCATCTCATTTCTAATTCAAACGATTCTTGTTAGTAGTTATTAGCCTGCATTCTAATCATGACTAAAACTCATCAGAAGGAAATGCAACATCTGTTACAAAATCACATAGTTTATATAGAACTTAATGAAAAATGCAATAATTAAAAAAAATAGAATGTCAGGTGTAGTTCCTTGCCAGACCATCAGGTGGACGGTGCCACGCCGGTTTCCTAATGTGTTTTCTCACTTTCTCACTGGTTGTTTGCTTCCCTTGTAGCACTGCTCTATATACAGTATGTCTGTCCTGTTGTCATGATTATTGTCAGTCATTATTTGTGATGAAATGTTGTGTGTGAGCTGCAAGGCCGTATATAGAGCAGTGCAACAAGGGAAGCAACCAGTGAGAAAGTGAGAAAACACATTAGGAAAGGAAGTGGCACCGTCCACCTGATGGTCTGGCTATATATATATCCGAATGTCCTCATATGACATTGAAGACATGTATTACATTTTTAGTTATCAGCTATGAATAAAGAATAAAGTAAAACAGTCAGTAGAAACACACACACTACCAGTCAAGAGTTTGTAAACGCCTTCTAAACATGTTAGACAGCCAGAGTTAAAACCTACCAATTCACCCAAATGGTCTATTGAGCTGATAATTATGTGGAAAGGAATACAGGTAGCTAGCTGAAGCTCAGTTGTTTGAATTTTGGGGGAGCATTTTGCCACAGTAAATACAACATCTGTCAGCCATGTTGAGGTCTGCATGGTGAGCACGAATCTCTGCCTTACAGTACCTGCACAAAGCTTTTCTTTCATCACCAACAACCGAATGTGTCGTCTTTATGTTATTTTTCTTTTTCCCAGGCATTATTATGTATTTTTTCCATATTGAGTCTACTTTTTTGGCGCCATTCTTATTAAACACAAGATTGAGTGTGAACGACGTGAACAAGGTCACACCAGGGGAGGAGTGGAGGAGGGGAGGGCGGTGCTGTAGACCTATAACGGCTCTGTGGAGCAGAATCTCTAGGATCTCTACATGATAGGTTCAATTCGGGGTTTGTGGGAGGGAGTTACAATGCTGATTAGTGACAGGCTGTGTAGATAACGGGTATTTTGTGAAACGAGACCCCAAATTTTAAAAAGTTCTTTGTCAGATTTTTATAACAAGCAACCATAAAACCGTGACCCATCATTTTTTTTCAAGCGACTTCAAAGAAAAAAAGAATCTCGGATTCGCGGATTATAAACGGAATTCGCAACAAGCAACCGGTGAGAAATTGGGAAAACACACTAGGAAAGGGGGCGGCACCACCCATCTGATGGTCTGGAAGGGAACTACACCTGACATTGAAATAGCTACGTACCTTTTATATGCCTGAAAAAATGCAACACAAAGCTAACCCACCCAGGGATATCACTGATGTACTTGGATAGTACAGCATCAGCAGGTTATTTAGCTGCATGATAATATTCACTAAACCCAGAGAAGCTAAGAAGCAGTGTTTATTATCTTACGGAAAAAGTAACCACAACAATGACTTAACGTCTCTGGAGATGGTTAGTGAAGAAGAAGCTTTTATTTGCCACATATAGTATACAATACCAGTGGTGGAGGTAACGAATTACAACTACTCACGTTACTGTACATTTTTGGGGTATTTGTATTTCTATGAATATATTTTTAAGTTTGTAATTTTTACTTGTACTTAAATCCAAATTAAGCTAAGAAATTTACTTTATTTATTTTTAAAATCAGAATTCGTTGCTGAGTACTAAGCCGGCAACTAGAATTAAGATTTCAACCTCTGACCTCCGCATTTTGGTAGCCAATAAAAAGCTCTCATCTTAACAGACCAATGAAAAGCCTGGTATTTGAACCGCAAGACAAAACTCCCGCCACCGCAGGTTTACGTGAGCTGACCGTGATCATACAGTGAAGAAGTTAGACGGCAACGATGATGGATCTAAAGAATGGAGAAATATCGATGATACAGCGGAGGATGAGTGCCCATGGTACACATTATGGTAAAAAGACTTTTAATCGCTTTTTGTGAGATGTTTCATTTATTTAATCTATTTAGGGTTGTTGTGTGATTCGTATATAAAGTACGCCCGACAGTTTTGTTCGCGTGAATAGCGCGAGTAGATTAATAACAAGTTAATTCTGTTTACAAAGTTTCAAAAGTGTTTTAGTATCTTTAAATATCTTTTGTAAAATGTGTTTTGTTGTCTGGATCTTGTCTGATTCAGCAGTTACTGATAATTCACCAGCTAAAAAGTAAGTAGTACTCTGAGTAGTTTTTATGAAGAGTAATTTTTACTTTAGTACTTTTTTAACACCATTACTTTTGCACTTACCTGTACTATTTAAAACAGCTCTCAGGAAGATATGTTTTATTGGAGGATAAAGATGATCAATCATCCTTACTTTTATTACTGCACAGTGCCTCAAAACAAAAAAAACAAGAAAACAACACAGGAATTTTAATTTTGAGCACTATAGCTAGAAAGACCACTTTTTTAGGTGTGAACCTAAATAATTACTGTCATATACAAGACAATATGACTTAGCAATTGGACAACTGACAGACGTAACAGTATTAAAGAATTTAGTTTAGTCAGTAGTTTAGTAGGCTTGTTATTTAGAGGAAACATCTTTTCAAGAAATACAAAACTGAAAGTTTTTGATTTTTGTAGTAATGTTGCTAAGACTCTGGTTTCAGAATGAATGTCTACTCAATTCATACATGATTTATTCCATATTTCTCTTCATTGTGTTACTTATTGAGTACAAAACAAATCATTTAATGAAGTTATATCATGAATCGTGAATACAGCTATATCTGTTCTAATTTTTAACGATATAAATGCACCGTCTAACTAATATCTAACCGAACATATCTAATTAGCAGACCCCTGATTGGTTAAAACCCATGACTAATAAAATCCAATTTGGTGATGGGAGCTTCTTTCAGTTTCTGCGTGGTCCGTACTCGGCGTCATGGGAGTTGAGGTGACTGAGTGATTCCCTCATTTCACACATGAGTTTCATTGGTAGCCGCAGCTCCGGAAAACCAACCATACAGACTGACGATGAAGCAGAAAAACACTGCCTGTTAAATTCACGGTGTAGTTTCAGAATCATTTTTCAAGACTCCACAATTTTCCAAGTTAGCTCATTACCTCCACCTATTTCTTCGTAATCCTGGAGAGATATGACGATGTAGGAATAACGCCTTTTCCAGTTAATACTTTCTTGTTTCATGGTGTTTTATCTGCACTCAGAATCAGCTTGTGCACAGCTAATGAGGTGTTAAAACCTAACAGCTCAAGAATCCTCAACGCCAAACACATCCTTACATCAAGCAATTTAAAGCACCCTGATATTTTATCATACAGTCTTGTTACATGCAAAATATTTTATACTGTAATTACAGCAAGAGCAACAGGAAATGTAGAGACAAGTGAGGAGAACAATGTAGAAACAAGTGAGGAAAATGAAAAACCAACCTAAAGTGTTTTACTAAGGTGTCGAGTCACCACACGATGGCAAAAGACCTTCAGTGCTGGAGGGATCAGCAGCAGCAGTGTGGCAGCTGGGAATCAAGCTCCCAACCTTCTAATTTTGTAGGCTGCCACCTTAACCACTGCACTGCCACATCATCATAGCATGTGAATAACAACGATTTCATTAAACTTTTAAGCGAATGATCACATCATCATTCCATCACAGGATAAAGGTGATCAAGCAGAAAAGCTTTGTATTGATTTGCATTGGCCCTTAACTCTAAAAGGGAAATGCACCATGTGTTTTAATAAATAAATAAATGCTGATATTTATTTAGGCATATGCCAAAGACAAGCTGATAAAGTACTGTTGTCTTTCTGGATGCTGTCTTTAGATACTGAAGCACATTTTTATTATATTAATTCTACACTGACAAACAGGGCAAATGTAGACATATATGGCAAATTAGCCACATGCCAAAAATGAGGCGAAGGGTATAAACTGCTAGTGTTTTTCAATATCGGGAAATTTTCTCTGTCATACCCTACATGGTCCTCGTAATGGTAAGTTCATGGGGCAATTTTATGTTAATGGTTTGTGTGGCTGATGGCAGCAGCAGGTGTAGATGGGTGTCATAGGTCATGTAATAAAAATAAAAGGAATGAAAGAACTAATTGAATACCAATTAATTAGCATTGTCTCTATTAATTTCATTTCTGCTCATTTTAACTTTAGTGTAAGTTAAAAATAGTAGAAATCAGCCTCCTAGAGAGCATTATGTTGCAAAAACCTTTACTTCCTCCTAGTCCCTGAAGTTAAGCACACTGATGATCATGCGATGATATCATGCAACATTCATACTTGCCCATTGTTGGATAAAGAACCCCTCACTGCAAAAAGCACCAACAGCCCCACCCTGTGCACTCCCTAGATTCTACTTGGTATATGATGAACTATCTGCAAAGAATTATACATTGTGATTTATAGGAAACTCAGTGTCAGAAAAACCACAATTTCACACCTTAGCCCTCTACTCTGCCTGCGACGCACACACTCAGACTACATAGAAACTATAAATATCGTCTCATTCAGACTGATAGGAGCATTCAGACTTCGACAGAGGTGCAGTGAACACAGCTTCAGTCAAAGAGAACCAACAGGTGACACGAAAAGAAAACTTTTCGTAATCGGCACTTGGGAATATCTGTGGGAAATTGGTGACAGGCTGAAACTTCTATAAGAAAACGAATGATGACTCTATCCTGGAGAATATGTTTTGTCTTTTTTGGAATGATGGTGTACTCTGAGGCCTTCCTCTCAGAGAACATCAAGGAGTCTATTGAGCATCTGAATAATCACTATGTAAGAAAAGTAAGTCATATTACCATGTATTATTTTGATAGAGGAGCTGTAAGCTAATACTAATTGGTGCTGCTTATTATAAATAGGTTTACTTGCCATTCAGATGTAAATGTTTTGTTTAGCTGCTGGTCCAATTATGTTTTCTAGCAATGTTTTCCAGTAATGATAGAAGCAGACAAACGGATACTTTCATACCAAATAGTCCAGGAAGTAGACACTGACACAAAATGCTCATGGTTTCATGCTGACTATGGGTTGTGTTTATGGGTGGGCTTATTAGTTTCAAGATTAGTCAACAGATCACTTTGTTTTTTAAAGTTGAATTACCATTAGAGACGTTCCTTAAATTAATATACAGCAGTTGTCTTAAGTCATTGAAATTGCACACGTTTATCAACATTTCAAATTATTTCTACCTTTGTTTATGTCTCTTACAGAATCCCAACCCTGGCAAACTGTATGATGGACACTCCATCTTTCTGGACAAGCTGAAGGACAAAATGTTTGAGGTTAATTGCACAATACTTGGCTTCAGTATCATGTACCTACTGGTACCTAGTTAAATTATACTAATTTATTTGATGATGTATGCTCCTCTTACTCCAGCATGTCTATGCACTACATGAAGCTCATAATAACCCACTGCTTGTCTTTCTTTTTTTGTGCACAGGAGGGTGAACAGAAGCTCCTGATGATTATTATTCTCGACATATACAACAGAATTTTCATCCACATGGAGAATGAGACTCAGGATGAAACGTTGAAGCATGACTTGCATGAAGTAAAAGAACAAATGAACAAACTGAAAGAACACTACTTCTCTGGCAAACATGCTGCCATCAAGAAATATGTAACTGAGCTGCTAGCTCTTAAGGTAAGCCCTGTCATAGATATGTTCATGATTATTAACTCAATACTTGAAAAGCGATACAGGCAAATAGGAAATACCTGTTTATTCTTCGGGAGGTAAGAGGGGCTCTCTCTGAAGTTGTGAAGGTGTAAACTGCTTTAATTGGCAGGGCTCTTTAATGAGAGACTTCATGCACTCTGAGGCAAAAGAAAGACGGGATAAAACAATATATACCTTAAAAAATGCTGCTATAACAAATAAAGTTGTTTTAACAAACTACATTTAATTTCACCACTAGCCAGGAACATACAATTAACCTACTATCTCATTTTAGGAAAATGACCCCCGGATCCAGAGCAAAGCAATATTTGAGCTGAAGACTGTCTACAATAAGGCAGCAAACTTGGGGACCATGTCAGCGGATAATCAACGGCGACGACGTCATGCTAAACACTCAAAAAAGCAACGCTCATAGCCGGAAAATTTGTTTCTTGGGAATGTTACCTGTGAGGTGCTTTACAGTGTAGATATATTTATTGAAATTGAGTAACTCATTTTACACTTTGATACTGACATAATTTATTAACGCTGTTAAATTTGTATTAATTTATTTGGGTTTTTATGCTATTTATTTTGTGAATGACTATTTTTTATTTGCTCTTATCAATTAGTTATTTCTTGATAAAGCAAATGTTGTAAGGTCTATGACTAAATAAATTGAATATATTTATTATAAAAAGTGGTTGGAATTCATTTCCGAACAACGCAGCACATACATCATTGTGAGATGATCCCATCGTCTTGGCAAGTTCACGGGGCAATTTTGTCTTAATGGTTTGTGACTGATGTCAGCAGCAGGTGTAGCTGGGCCTCATGTCACGTAAATAAAAATGAAAGAACGTTATAAATGTTAGTATTGTCTCTTAAAAAAATGTGCGTTAAAAATAATAGAAATCAGCCTCCTAGAGAGCATTAAGTTTTAAATCTTTACTTCCTTGCAGCCCATGCAGTCAAGCACATTGAACTTCATGATATCATTAGATTAGCACTTACACATCATTGAGAAAGAGCCCCTCAGTGCAAAAAGCACCAACAGCTCCACCCGGTGCTATCCCTACTGTTGATTCCACTTGGGTCAGTATACAATGAATTATGTGCAAAGAATTATACATTGTGATTTATGGGAAACTCATTGTCAGAAAAACCCCAAATATTTATTTGTGGTTCGAATTAAATTCTGAAAAAATGCAGCACATACATAATTGTAAGTTGACTATGGTGAAACTAACAGAGAAGATTAGTTAGATAATGTTACCACCACCATGCTTCACTTATAAGAAATATGGTTCTCACAGAGATTAGCAGTGTTGTGTTTCTGTTAAAAGTAGCACTTTTGTGCAAAATCAGAGAAGGGTAATCTTTCACAGATACCATGCAGGGGGTTTTAATTTCTTTGCTTCTTTCTTCTAACTTTTTTAGGAAGCGTAGTGGTTATGTCATATTCTTTCCATGTTATAATAATGGATTTGTAAAGACCTTGAATAGCATGACGCAGGTTAAGCGTGTTCTCTAACAAACTTGAACAGAATTATTTATATTAAGATCATCTGACACTTCAATTGCTCTAATAAGTTGAGAGCTGACAAATTATACGAGCTCTGATAACAACTGATCATTTTTAATGTTGTTTTGCTTATTTTTAATATATTGCTT
>JAOTRN010000016.1:8840638-8855165 GCA_028566695.1 Bagroides melapterus
TTGTGTACAGCTGCTTTGTGACAATGACCATTGTAAAAAGCGCTATACAAATAAAATTGAATTGAATTGAATTAAACCACAGCCGAGGATATTGAAAGCCAAAATCAACAATTCAGCTTGGTTTGAATGAAAACCTGCACCCACACCAGCCCTTACTGGATACTATAGGAGACCCCTGATGTAAGGCATGATAATATAAGGCATGATAATAACCCTCGGCATCATACCACTGCTATGTTACCTCAGATTTCTATTATTTTCCTATAACAGCATGCCATGTGGGGTATTATTCCTTACATACTGTATGCCTACTACACATATCAGATATAACACAGCTCTGCTTCTTACATTCATGATGTAAAAGTCACTGTTTTTTGCATGTGAATTCATGATTAGATTCTACAACATGAGAAACCTACAAAGCACAGATGTAAAAGAGCACAGATGAAACACAAGGGACAATACAAGGAAAGACTCTGGATTGACTTGCGTGTACGTCTCAACAAAGTAAAAAACTTTTCTTGTGCTCAGAAATCTGTATAAATATGTGTGGGAGTTCAAAGGGTTGGTATTGTGGAAGAGCGATGAAGCACAAGCCAGATTGCTGATAGTGAAACATGAAGATAAGGATCAGAAACCAATATTCTGCATATTATAGCTGGCTGTCTACAATAAAAGACAGAGTCTGACATCCTGAAGTGACAATGCTTTCCATTTTTTCATAGAAAGCAGAACCATTTTGAGCAGATCTTTCCATAATAGTATCTATAAAAATATTTCAATAATATTACTGCAGACCTTCTCTTTGAACAGAAAGAAAACTCGGCTTGTTAACAAGTTGTTTAACACAAGATTCAACAGAAACACAGTCTCCTGTGAGAGGTCACGCCAGCACAGGACATTACATCTAAGTTTTCCAGCTTATCATTTCCAGGTCACTTCCTGCTCTTAGACTGTGTCCCTATACATATATACTATTGACTAGTTTTGTGTTTCGTCTCCTACTCCATAGTCAGGAGAAAATAATTAACAAAAAGTGAATGACTGAACGCTTGAATGAAAAACTGGCTTGAACGGCTGACATTAACACTACATCATACACTTTCTCCTGTAGCTTATTTCTTTATATGTCGCAAATTCATATCTAAAATACCAATCGTTGTCCAAAAACAGTCAAGAAGATTAAGATACAAATATCAGTAAGAACCATAACTCTAGCGTACTTTCAGCGTACACAGTTCTTTACCAGCGTAAACAAGAAAAAACGGCTTGCTCTGGAAGAAATGATTGACACGTTGACAATATATAATGGAAATTATATCTAAGAAACAGAGCTTAAACGTGTCAGTGGGCTTCACGCTGGATTTTTTGGGTCAGTGTCTGTTCTTTCCCAGAGGTGAGCTGTGAAACCACTGTTGCTTCAGGGTTGATTCAGCTCAGTTTCCTTTCTTCCCTTCTATTCCCCTAAATATCATAGT
Source organism: Bagroides melapterus (assembly GCA_028566695.1). Classification (NCBI taxonomy): domain Eukaryota; kingdom Metazoa; phylum Chordata; class Actinopteri; order Siluriformes; family Bagridae; genus Bagroides; species Bagroides melapterus. Next base: position 8,842,117 of record JAOTRN010000016.1, read on the forward strand.
TTGAAGTAAAAGCTATGATATATATAAGCTGTTTAAAGTTTAAAATTACTCTTCAACGTTCCAGAAATTAGAATTTGCAATCAAAGTACTTTAAAACAACATCCCTGCATCTTCCCTAAATGCACCTGTGTCAACTATAACTTAAAATGTTCAGCATAAACTCCAGCCATGCATTTGCATATGGAAAAGAGCAGAGGCTACAGGGTTTCCACATGCTGACTTCTCATAACGACTCACTTCCTGTGCATTTTCAGTTGCAGTGCATGATGTGTGGTTGCAAGGTTGCGTGGGTATGCCAAAACAATAATCATACTAAACAGTTATAAAAAAAGGGGTTCTCTCGTCAATTAACCCCCAGCTCTGGGACAACTCACCTAAAGTCAGACGTTATACCAAGTTAAAAAAATTCAATCAAGTAAACAACAAAATTATTCCCTCTAATAGTCTTTTAATTAAGGTATTTATATGGTCATGTACACTAATAACATGATGCATACGGATATTATTATATCCCCCATATGCTGCATAACGACTGACCTTTCAACATTTCTGGTTTACTGATGTTGCTAAGCTCTTGATGACTCAGGAGCTCCATACACCACCCACTGTTCAACAGTGAACAAGCTTTCTCTCTATCGCTATTCCCCTTGTTCTCTCTCAACATACGATAAAATATTCCACCATCTGATAATAGTCTGGAAACCCAGAGAAAGGAAATAGTATTCAAAAGTTAGTAGTCTAAATATTATTTAATATTATATTGTAATTTAATATAACAGAATACTAGAATAAGATCTATCAACTTATTCTAATTAGGTGTTTGAAGTCACACTTTCATTTGTGGTTGCATGCACTGAGACATGAAGAGAGTTTGAAAGATAATGAGGTTTTAAAGCCAACCCCTTTTCTGTTCAGTGGTGTCTTAATAATAATAATAACAATAATTAATAATAATCATAATAATAAGAATAATAATAGAAACCCCAAGGACATGTAGATCTTCAGTCTCACAAAGAGACCATTTAACATTAATATTTATTATAACATTTGGCACGGTTTTCCTTGTCGTTATTGGAAAATAAACATTTTGGTCTCAAAAAAAAAAAAAGAAAACTAAAATAAATGAGTTTGCTGGAAAACACCAGGCTCTCTTATTTTTCTCTTTAAGTTTTGGCATTACTATAGATTGGTATTAATTTGGTCTATGATTTATTCTATTTTTTGGCTGTATAACTCATAGACATTTTCCTTGCTGCTCCCGCCTCTAACACGCTCATTAGGGATAAATATAAATTAAAATCTTTGACATTTTTATTTTGTGTTTTTATATTTCTGTTACACAGCTTTGTGACAATGTCCATTCTTTTTTATTTATTTATTTATGTATATAAAAATAAATAAATAAATAAATTATATGGTTATGTTAATGACGGTTGTAACAGTCATAGCTGTCCGCGATTTTTGGAAACTATTCAATTCAAACAGAAACTCAGAGAATAGCATTGTCTTATGTAAATGTGTCATAATGTACATATATTATAAGAGGTGTCGTGTATTGAGGGTTTTTTTTCATGACGTGTTTGTTTTCGCACATCTAAAACTCGGGCAGCTGAGAAAGATCTAGTATTTGAAGTCCTCTGTCTTCTGAATTCTACATTAGGCGTGTATTATGAGGACAATAGATGCAGTATATGGGAAAATAAAATATACAAGCAAGTGTTTGTAATTGAAATATACTGAAGCTTATATAGATTAACTCGTAAACTAGATTATTTGTGTCAGAACGATGCTTCTATGATCGATGAAATGTCTATGGTTGGAAACTGAATTCTTCGTTTTTAAAAATATTTTTAAAAATTTTCATTTTTCTGTGATTAGATGACTTATCTGTGCCTGTTGCATGTACTTTTCTTCCTTGAGTTACATATTCACTGATTTATTTACCAGACAAAAACAAAGACAGGGTTTTTTTAATAGCTTAGTTTGCCAGTATGTATTACTGTGTAAATCAATCCGTGTTTATTGTGTAAATAATATATAATGCACAAGAGTTGGCATCTCCTTCCCGTTTCCTATCACAACATTATTTTATTTGATATTTTCTATGCGACATTTCCATGACTTTTAATGAAGGAGCACACTGTAAATAACAGGTTACATCCAAATTTCTACTTGGTTAGAGTTGTATGCATACTGTAAGTAAGGTCAAGGCCGCCCTCTACTGGACAAAAGAATCAGTCATTACACCGAACTACCCAGACAATGTAGCTCAAAAAATAAAATACGGCAAAATAGGATATTTTGATATTTAAATATTTTCATATGTTATCAAATGTAATAATAATCAAATGTACAAAAGCTGCATTTGTAGAAAAATAAAAGCAAGGCGACTGCTTGAAAAGAGCAAATCCTACACGTGATCAGAGGAAGCGCTCATCTTCTTCGCATCATAAAAAACTGACTTGACAATGCAATTAGAGTTGTACACTGACACCTAGTGGCTGAGGTGTAGTGTAGCGTCTATATTCAGTAAAATTCTAGTTTATTTCTATGGCCATGTGGGTCACAAAGCAGCTTTACAGAATTCCACATATAGAGTTAGATTACTAATGAGCGTGCCAAAGGTGACGTCCCTGAGAGGATATTAATCCATTAACATGGATTTCCAAAATCTCCTCCAGTAGATAGTCTACACAAGGTGTGATTGAGTGTGATATTTTCTGACGGTTTGGCATTCTGTCTTGGTTTAATAAATGAAAGATTAATAAATTAATGCATTTCAATAATAAATGAAAGATTAATAATTGAAAGCAGTGAACAGTCGCTGTGCTTCAATTCCATGTAGTCAATAACAGGAAGTATGAATCAGAAATGATAAATGAGTTTTTAATAGCCTTATGCCAGTCTGTATGCCAAGGCATAGTCTTTGCTTAATAACTTCAAAACAATAAGGCTAGGGCTGTTATAATGTAGTGAGAACAAATACTAACTATCAATACTACAAATGTTTTTAAAGTGTGACATCCATTAATAAAGGTTATATTTAGCATTGCAAATTGCTGTGGTATAAGAGGAATAAAAAATGTCTGGATGTACAGTTATAGTTGTTGATTATTTTGTTATTATAACAGCACATCCTGTTGGGTTGTATTCCTAACGGATTCCTCAGCTTCAACATTAAAACTGTGCCCTGAATGTTTTCTTTTGTGGTCTGGATTTATAGCTTGAAGATGTCAGCCATCACATGTGCTGGTAAAATTGTTTATACTTTCAGTTTGATTTTTGCTTATAAATATAGTGAACCTTTACCAGACAATACTAAATGCTCACGCTTATCTGGGAAAAAAAAAAACCTTATCAGCTAGTACAGTCACCTCAGGTTTGCTCTTATGGATAAATACAAACACGTGTAAATATAAGTCTAATATTAATCTTGAACTTTTTATACTATATTTCTTATTTTCTGTTTCTAAAACAGTTTAAATGGACATTAATGCTGTGTTTCTGTAGTTCTGCATAAGCACTGAACAGTGAACACAGTCAGCAGCAATCATCATACATTATGAAAGCAATCTCTATACCTCTGCACTCCAGTGTATAAAAAATGCATCAATAATAGGCTGGATGTCAGACAGCAATTGAAAACAGAAGTCCTCATTTCCCCACGTCTGCTCTGTACAGTAAGAACACTTATCATCAGGACTGGTCTGCTTTGTACATCCAGTGTGAAACTGTCAAGCATCATTGTAGTACTACTCATTGACAAGACCACCGTTTTGACCTTGGCATCAGTTAATGCAGTTGCTTTATAATAATAGCAAGAGCACCAATTGAGAGACGTCGGAAACCGACAGGGAGTGCATGTGTATAGACTGTGAAGCTGAGGATTCGAGCGGTGGAGTGCTGAGTAGAGTGAAAATACCACAGCTCAGCAAAGATCCGAAGCATTTCAATAAAAGAAAAATGGCCTGTGATGTTTAGTTGCAGGAATATTCTCTCCAACAAGCTGGTTCGATAGCCTTTTAAATTTTAGGCATGCAATATACAGTATATATATATAAATACACAAACACATATAAATACACTTCCTCCTCTATCTAATATACCACATGACAACACACTAACTACAATATATCAAACACCAGTACAAGAAACCTGGACGTTCCAGAAAGAGTCAGCAGACAGTATAAAAGACATAGCAATTAAGGAAAAAGGCACATCATATCTGGAATAGCAGATTACAGCCACATGTGACAGACGTCAATAATAACAGCTGCTCATCCACATCCAGTCATCCACATTCCAGACTGGTCATTACTTGTATGTATATAAACCTTGTTATGGCTTAACCACAAGAGTAAAGCAGCTCAAATGCATGCATGATGTGGTGCACAGGCATACTAGAAGGACACAAAAGAAAGGATAGATGTACAGTAACCTCTTTATCCTGGTCAGGGTTGTGGAGGAACTGTATGACTGTATGAGCCACCAGTCTGTCTCAGGGCAACATTCACACACTCATCCACACTCAGGAGCAATTTTAAAGTCGCCAAGCCACTCATCTGCATGTTTTTAGGAGGTGGATATACAGCTCACAGGACACTCAGGACACACAGTCACAGAGTAAAAATGACGTCGGAGTCCTCAGTCCACCTGGTGGCAAGTTTTTGTTAAGTCGAAGAAAACAGAAACCTAGAGAAAACCCATGTGGACAAGTGCAGAGAAAATAATTGATAAATGTGTTTCTTTGGGGGAATCCTAAAAATACCTTTAACCTGCTAAAGAAAAATACCTGAATCAGTGATTGTCCTCCCAAAATAAAACTGATTTAAGGCTAAGAATCCTTATCTGCTCTAAGAAGCCTTGAGGAATCTTTTTTTTTACATTCATAACATATTTATTCTTTTACACCTTCATTTACATATTTATATATAAATATAATTATATTTTTAGCAAAAACAAACACATGGGTTATTCAGCATCTGGCTGACCCATAAAAAACTAAGAACAGTGTGACACTACCATGAAGAAAACACTCAAGAGGACTTCAGTCTGAGCACAAACACAAAGGAGCGAGCTTTCAAAGCTGCGTGGACCTCTGTTCGTACGTAGAGTGTGAACGTGTGAACTTCAAAAGCATGATGTGCCTTCCTCATTACAGCCCGTTAGGCCGAAAGCAAAGTGACAAAAACGCTATATTTAGAAGTATATTTAGTTTCTAGAAGGGGGCTCTTGAGCAAAACCTATAATGTAATTTTTAATGAAGTTACCCAGAGACACAATACCATGGGAGAATCACTATGGCAACCACATGCAGATGAGCAACCAGGGCTTAGCACATGCAAAACACGGCTGACGTTCGTTATTCAATGAGCCTGTCATTTCACAGAGAGATCTCCGAACACTGAACGCTTACAAGAAAGCGTTTGTCTACGTGGATACGACATAAATTCACTTACCTCTTATGAATTTTACAAAAAATATAATAGAGTATAACAGAGTGGTGTAATCACGTTTCACTGGTATGTCCTTATAACACCAAGGAAAAGTATGCTAGGAATTGAGGTAAATGTTATTAAACGAAAATACACTGGGAAATAATTTCCTTGATTTTCTATCACAGTTAATACAAGCTGACCCATTGCTCAGACTTGTGGTCAAGCTACACTAACTCACAATTTTATACATACTTAAGAATTATGTGCATGACATAACTGACTGCCAGTCATATACTAGTAAGATTATACCAGCTGGTGGGTGTAGAGCGATGGGTGAATTGCTATATAAACAAAGATAAACAACTTATTAATGGCTGTCAGTTGTGGCTCATAAACATCAGTCACTTCATAATATACAGCCTTGCTGCATATAAAGACAAGAAGAGCCAGCACTGCTAGAAAGCATACCAGGCTAGAGAATGGCAAAAACCGAGAAAGTTTGTTTTTTTAATGGTGTTGAGTACTTTTTATAACAGCAACTCCAATATTTATATTACTACACTCATTCTTATATGTTAATCCTTGGTACAGTAACTTACATAGTAATTTGTACAGCAGATGTGCCACAAAAAGCACTTCCTGTTTTTTGATACAGGAAACTCTTTAAGATGAAGAACTTTACACTTTGTGGTTCCTCTGACAAAGAAAGAACATATCCAGCATTTTAGCAGACTCCCTTATCCAGAGCAACTTGCAGATTTTCATTTTATACTTTTGAGGGATAAGGGCCTTGCTCAGGGGCCCAGCAGTGGCAGCAGGACTTGAACTCACAAGCTTCCAATTGCCAAAACAACAGCTTATCTACAAGGGTACATTTATAGCACTTTAACAGACACCCTTATCCAGAGCGACTTACATTCATATCTATTTTTTATACAACTGAGCAACTGAAGGTTAAGGGCCTTGCTCAGGGGCCCAGCAGTGGTAGCTTGGTGAAGCAAGGATTTGAACTTACAACCTTTCAATCTGTAGACCAACACCTTAACCACTAGGCTACCACCACGAATGTCTATAACTTATGTCTGTAACATAAATAATAACAGGAACATAACTTTATATATATAAATATTAAACACAATTATAAATAATCATATAAGATGAATAAGACACTTTGGGAAATGGTGTTTTTATAAAACAATCAACTTTGTGTTGGTAACAGCATTGTCATTGGTTATCTATAACAAACTGGCTCATGCTATATTTATTTATGTATTTATTTATTTATTTATTTCAATCCAACACTCACATGTGACCAAATCCACTAAAGGCAAGTTAAAGATCTAATATGTCTTTCTTAGGCATAGATTAGGGAAAATATTATCACTTAAACTTATAATTTACTCAAAAATGTTGCATATCTATGAAGCCAGTTCTTAAACAGCTTTCATTAATAATCTCAGATAAGAGGTTTGAGAACCTGATGAGTTTTTTTTTTTTTTTATCTGAGTGTTCTACTCTATAAGCATTTGTAAATGAAAATAAAAGTAGTCTGCTGGAAATGTGTTAATTAACAGCACCAGGCTTAAAGTTTGAACTCTTTATGTCACTGTACATTGAAGCTACAAACAAAAGAACACTGTACAACTCTATAAAAAATATACATCTACTTTTAATGCTGTACATCACAGTTTAATGCTCCTATCACAATTCATTTAAGTAATGAGCTAATTCAGAGTTGAAGTAGGGATGCTAGATAAAAGGTTTGGTGTCTATAACATAAATAAACCTGAATCTGATCTATATCTGTTTAGTACATCCAGTGGAAAATACTATACAAATGACAAACCCTAAACTTAAACAAAACATAATACTGTTTTTAATAAATTAATGAGTACTGTGAAAGTTGTGAGATGTTTTTGCAGCATATATAATGCCGATACAAACACTGTACTCTGTAGCGTGCCGGGGTCAGGATTAAAGCAGTGCTGTACAAACAGAATAAATCCAAAAGCAGTGAATGTTGTTTGGCTCAAGCTAAGATACAAAACACAAGTCCTTCAGCTAATCTAAACTAATCTATATTTATGATGCTACTTTGCCAAAAGTCCAGGAGAATCTAGCTTTATTCCAGAAAAAAGAGACCTAGATTTACTCAGCCTACTCAGCCAAATTCAAATGGCAATAGGTTCAATCCAAACCTACACAGCATATAAAATCTTTTCCTAAGTTGAATAAGGATTGATAATTCAGTACTATGTGGTGTGATGGACAGCAGTAATAAATACACTATTTACCCATTGCATTTTCTACCTAATTTTATCAATTTCTTCTCATTAGTAACTAATTCCTCCCTATCACACACAACCAGGGAGGGTAAAGGCTAGCATGTACTTCATGCTACGTATATACATAAAGCCAGCCACAACATTTTTCTAAAACATGCTCTGGTGAATGTCTGTGTGCTGTGTACATGAGCTCACCTTCAACTGGTTAGCATGGCAGTAACACAGGAGAAATGGGAGAGAATATCATCTAATCCTGAGAATATTTTCAATTTTGCTGATATATTTGGGATTCACTTGAGCATACAGTGAACATCTGTCTGTAGCACCACTCAGGAGGGTATTATTTTCAAAATGTAAAGAAGATCTGATTTAGTCTTACACATTTTTGCTAATCTAAAGGATAAAATTGTTCATAGTTTAAATTTAGAAATTTCAGTTCCAGGTACCAAAAATATAACTCCACTAGCTATCGAGAACTGCCAAAGATAAGTGCTGACTGTAACTTCTCTCACTTTTCTCTACCTTTGACTACAACAATTTCATAAAATGATGCTCAGCTTAAACACTGAGAGCATAACTCAAGGCTGGAACTTTAAAAGCTTAATAATGGAAGGAATGACCTTAAAGGTTTTCCGTACATACTCACATAGAGTATGACTTGTCTGATACCGAGTGTTACTCTAATGTGTAATCCGGTTCTGTCTGTCTGTGTACCCTTGGCTTTTATTTAAAAACCTCCATTAATTATGCAAGCATCTTGCTGAGTCAGTGCATTGTGTTTGGCCTGCACTTGACTACCAGCCTGAGTAACATGATCTAGTCATTAAACCTATAATGAAAGGCAGGTTTGCTTTTCCTCAAATGAGCAAGGTAGGATGACACTCTGTATTGTTTAGCCCAGTACATATGGCTGTATAAATTGAGAGAGCTGTTTAATATTGTGTACAACTGTAAACAAAACACAAGTCATCGTGTCAAATTCTCTACACTTACAGTAACATGACTGCTACTCACAAGTCTAATTGACCATTAGAAGGGATTAATTGAGTAATCGAAGAAACGACTGTTCTCATTTTGCACGGACTAAAGATTAACGATCTCAATCTTCCACAATATTAACAGCTACAACTGATGAAGACACTGAGAAATGTCATGAGTCATGAGGGGTATGTTAAGTTTCAGGATCCTTTATATCCCTGGCAGAAAAGTGATACAGTATATGTATTAATGTATTACATGCATTAAATATAGGCTTACCAGAATAATTAAATGTCTGCTGGTTAGAACAGCAAAAAAAATAAAAAATAAAATAAACAGTGAATTATCAGGAAAACTGTATGGTCATGTCATGATATACATACATACATACATACATACATACATAATGTATACATATAGATGTACACTTCAGTTGCCATGTGTGTAATGTTCAAGATTTTCTGTTAGACATATCAATTATATTCATTTATTTGCAATCATACACGTTGTCTAGCTTTAACGTGAGAGTATAAATAAAATAATCTGGTAGGATGAAAGCCACATACTGCAAAAAGGTCTTTTATATGAGAATTACTGTAACACATGTATGTGATCAAGGATTGAAGGCTTGTAATTTGTTTTGTATTAAAAGAGTTTCTGTTTGTGTTTTTCAAGGGAACATTGATCCACAGTAGGCCTTTCATGCAAAGCATGAATTATTCAGAACCACCTTCTGTTTCTTATGCTCTATAGTGTCTACAAGTGTTTGTTTTTGTCTGTCTGTGTGTAAATTCTTCAGCTGTCTTGTTTAGAACTCTACAGAAATAGATTAGAATAGAACATTAGACAAACATCAATGAGGCTGATGGAAGAAAGTAGCACACACACACTTTTATTTGTCAGCAAAAAGCACTCTAAGTAACCTTAGTGCTTGAGCTACACTGACTAAAAATGGTGAAAAATACCATTTGATGTGTTTTAGTAACATTTTTGTTGCTCATTGCAGAATTTTACTGTAACATCATTTTGGATAATTTAGGTGATGCACAAACTCTGTGGGACCCTCACAATGAAGGGCCCTGGGCAACTGCCCCTTCTTGCCCAACTGTTAAAACAGACTAAAATATATTAATTAAAAAAAAATATTTAATATAAATTATTGGGACAGTAAGACTTTATTACAAAACAAATTCACATTAGAAACACAACTTATAACATCAAACATACAAATCTCCCTTAATACAAAATAGTTTGAAATTGTATGATCCTGGTCTTCCAGAAAAGAATGCCAATAATTTTTTTCCTTGGCAGAATCAGTGGGTGTTTTTTCACTCCAAGGTCCTTGTAGCTGCCAAACCATGTGAATTGCTGCGGGAGAGATAGTATGATTGAAGAATCCTGTCTGGATCCAAGAACTGAGCCTCGACAACCAAAACCATCTGAAAACTATGGCTGAGCATGCCTTGCTAAAGAGCCTACTGAAATAACATCCCGGGGAAAGGCACTCGAAATCCATGTCCGTGTTTACAGGCTGTCAGCCACAGAGCCTGTGGTTTCCCAGCTGGAGCCTCTGCTATGAGAAAGTTACAGCACAAAATGTCTCTGGAGAAGCATTTATACCAAAAAGCAGTTGGAAGTACGTTGGAACTACATCTCATCTTGTTGCAGGTGCTTGAGGGATGCCATGCTGAAAAGATATATGTGGTGATCTAAGAAATCACATCTGAAATCGCACTGCAAAAAATATTTCGACAGAACAGCCTTTGACCAAAATCGAGTTTTTCTGCCAACAGTTTTGGCATCTCTATTTTAAGAAAACATTCATATATTTTACAAAAATGATGTGGAAGGCTTTTTAGCCTTGCCTTGGCTCTCTGCTAGAAATATCACAGTGGGAAAACACAACAGGAAATCTGTCAGTCTGTCAGTCCGTCAGTCTGCATAAAGATGTCTAAAATCTCACTAACTATGTGAGATTTCCTAATGACGATCAAGTATTCAGACAGTTACATGCCAAAGTGAAATAAACATAAGCCAAATTAATTACATTAATTAAAGCGATACACTAAAACCCGTCACATGACCATGTGTAGGATTTACCCAGGCCACAATACACAGAGCAAATGTGCAATCTTCCCTGATGTAATATATTCCATCTCTCTAGAATCCCTGTCAATATGAGCAGTAGCCTAGATGCTGACTGTGCCTTTCTTCCTGACAGCATAATAACCTCCAATCTTCAGCGTGGCTGTTGGGATTTGTCCATTCAGCCAAAAGAGGATTAGTGAGGTCAGGAGATCCAATTCATCCCAAAGGTGCTCAGGGGGGTTGAGATAAGGACTCTGTACAGGCCGCTTAAGTTCATCCACTCCAAACTTGACTAATCATGTCTTAATGGACCTCGATTTGTGCACTGGTGCATTGTCATGAAGGAACAGGTTTGAACTTATTAGTGCCAGCGAAGGGAAATTGTAATGCCACGTTAACACACTAGACAATGATTTGCTCCCAACAGTTTGGGAAGTTTGGGATTAAACTGTCAGAAGCAAAAGGTTTGATGGTCAGATGTCCACATATATCTGGCCTTATAGCTTATACACAACATTCCAGCAGCCATTAGCTATGTAAAAGAATGCCATATGATATCATGGTAGATGCAATTTTTCTGACAATACCATAACCTCTTGGATATATAGAATGGGTTTCCATGTCGTCTAAATAAAACCCTCACATAGCTTCCACTCGAACATACAGTCCAGGTCATGCAGGTTATATTGGTGTGTATTGATTTCAGGGCACCAGTGCTCTAGACGGAAACTCACAGAACAGTCCTACAATCTGTTGTACAACCTGTCACTCATCTCCTCTGATGACAGCTCGCATTTCACTGTTCCACCACTCAACACGATCTCATTCTGTTTGTCTCCATAATCCACGCTCCACATGATCCTCTCCCCAATATACATATCACACATCACATAGAGTATAGGTTGAAAGGTTTATTTTAAACAGAACCAGGCATCCCTGTATACATAAATCCATGTCTGGATTTAGTTTATGAATTATTTAAATTTTAGGTGATATATTCAAATATGTGCAATGATATTTTGGATATTTATTCAAGGTTTGTACTCTGAACTTTTCTCAATGAGAAGAAGTCTACGTTCACATTATGTATACAGGTAGGCCTTTTTTTATTTTCATGAACCGCTATATCAGTGTTAATCTAAAGATAAAGCCTGTCCTTAACCCCAATGAACACCTTTGAGATGAAGTGGAACACTGTGACCCAGACTTCCTTATCGAACATCAATGTCTGAGATCACTAATGCACTTGGTGATGAATAAGAATCCGCACAGACCCACTCCAAAATCTAGTGGAAAGCTTTCCCAGAAGAATGGAGCTTATTACAGCATCAAAGAAGTATTAAAATCTGGAATGGGATGTTCACCAAGCAAATATGGATGTGTCGGGCCAATGTTTATACACTACAGGCGATCGCTGGCCGTATAGTCAGTACAAAAACATTTCATATTTCCAAACATTACTCTTCCAACAAATAAAGGGTTGTAGAAAAATGTTTGTAATTAACATTATTATCATACACATCTCAGATAAAAAAAAAAAAACAGGTTGCTTTTCCATTCAAAACAGATACCAGTCAGAGTCTCTAGAAGAACAGTAGCAGCTCATTTCTTTAAAAAAAAAATACACAAATCGTACCCAAAACTATTGAAGAAATGGGTTGTCACACAAATACTGGATTTCTTTGTTGTTCGTGAGGGTCTGACCTTCTGTGCATGTGTCTAGAAGAAATGTTTGTTACTAGAGACTGTTTGTGTAAAATATTAGAGGGTGAGAATGAGCTGGAGACGAGAGGGTGAGAATAATTTCATTATTATTAAGGAATCTTTGCTTTGCTTTCCTAACAATTTACTGGTCAAAAATATAAGTCAAATATCTCTGCTGATTTTTAAACAAGCCTGAACTGTATTAATGGAACTCTTTCCAATATGACAGAAAAAAAATTGATTAAAAGACTTTCAATGAAAGACTGAAAAAAAGAGGTAAAACATCAGCTGAATAACTTTAATCTACTTGAAATCTAATGTTCAACTCAATCCACAAGAGTAATTTGATTACAACAATGAGCTCACTGCCCTAAAGCTTCACCGCTGTAGCTGTTCTGATGCCTGACTCAGTTTCAGTTATGCTTGGCCTTCCTCCAGAGCTACCCTCAGACATACACGGCTGGCAGTGTGGCTCCATAAAATAAATAAATAAATAAATAAATAAATAAATAAAAAAGAAGCCAGGAAGCAAAGCACTGAATCCCATCTGTGTAGG
>JAOTRN010000016.1:8908603-8932171 GCA_028566695.1 Bagroides melapterus
GGATATGAGTAACGCTTATATTTTCTCATAACGTTTGACCACGAAAAACATTGTTGGATATGTTGTGTACAGTAGCATGAAAGCAATTGGAGAGTAAGGACACTGTGTTTAGAGTATAGAAATGACTAAAATTGGTGTTATGCATCTCCAAACAAACAAAACTTTAAAATGTTTTAAAATGATATTTTTATTTACTCAATGAGCAAAACGTCTCAAAAATAAATACAGAACCGTTTAATGAAATTTGGATACACTTATTTTGTAGTTCTTCTTGCTGTACTCACCAGAGATACAAGCAGTCGTATATATCTAAAACTATCAATCACTGGAATTTGTAGTTTTCTCACGATACAACCTTTTAAATTTTTAAAACTTCTCCTTATGAAGCCAGGCTCCTTATAAAGCCTTGGTCAGAATCTAAATCTACAAGTAGTTGATGATAACAACTGTATACTCAACAGAACAAAAGTTCCAGCTCGAGAGCCAATCCTGGGGCATAATGGCTGACTCAGCAGTCTACATTGATTTTACTCAGAGAAAGCAGAGAAAATAATTACAGTCTTTTTAGTAGTGACATTGATGAAAAATCTTCGCTGCAATGGCTGAAAGCCCGAACGCGTTGATAGATGCATGTCATGGTATAAAATAGCTCCCCTTCCTACACATCCTGTTGTCTCTTATTGACTTCCTTTAACAAGCTGCAGACTGAAAGCCTCCTACACAGACATGGCCTGTACATAAAGACCTCCTGGGGCTGTAGATTCTGAAATGATATGACAGCTCAGAGCATTGTGAAGACCTGGAAGATCCATCAAAACAATTCCAAAGACCAAATAGTGGAAAATCATCTGTCATGTATAGAATGGAAACAAACATAGATAGATATCACACACTGTGAATATCCTGAAGTCTGAGTTCTAGAAGACTAGATGAAATTCTGTTTGAAGTTTGCCAAAAGGCGGAAGACTCAGCAAAACGTAGAAAAATACCGTCTGGTCTGGACAACATTGATCACCGCAATGACACCAGCATTCCCACAGTGAAGCAGGGTGGTGGGAGCATGGTGTTGAGTGTTACCCTTTATCTCTTGGCAAACTAAATAGATTTTTTTATTTTTTCTATTTCATTTCCATGCTACGAATCTACAAAATGTGAAAAAGTTCATGGAAGACACTGTAGATGTTCCCACTAAAGAGCATCTGAACATCAATGAGCCTGAAATACAAACATGACCCCATACATAATGACCTCTTGGGGCTGGGTTAAAAAAGTGAACAAATTGTAGAATTTTGTGATGGTTTCAAGTATAGAGTTCTGAGCCAGATGCTTTGTGTTCTCACATCCAGCCAGCTTCTTTCTCTGCTGACTATTCAGCATTGCTGTAATGATCTCTGTTCCTTCTTCACAGTTCCCAACGGTGTATTAAATCCTGTCCTGTGTGGTTCTTTGTAGCATCAGGCAAGTAGGTGGAATGTGTATGAGCAGTTTTAATGCAGCTGTGAATTCAGTCACTTAATTATGATTTATTCATTTGACAAGATCTTCCCCTGCATAGCTAATGTAGAAAAGAGACACTGTTAAATAAACCCATAAACCCGACAGCATTATTTACCAGTGAAATAGTGGTTCTTCTTGGGTGTATGCAAAGCGGACAGTTTCCGTAGATGAAAATAACGTACAGTGGTTTGTATAAGTATCCACCTCCGTGAACTTTTCCACATATTGGAGTGTTACAACCTGAAATCTTTACTCTATTGTTGTTATTTACCTAATCACTGACTGTGGATGTCTCCGGTAGGCAGAGTCTCAGTACTGCCGTACTTATGTAGTGGGTGTCGTTATGTTATGAGGGAAACAACTACTGTCTGTTCTGTTGCATGTTTTTTTTTTTTTTTTTGCAAAAGTGTCAAATACCCAGTGGTGGGCTGTCAGGGCTAGCAAGGCCTTCACTATCAGAAGCACTAACCTACATTTACAACCTAAATTCTTATGTGTTCCATGAAAATGTATTAATTTATTCTCTTCATTTCGTAGTGTTTCTCTTGGCTGCACTGCTTCCAGTATGTGGATGTGTATGTGGATGTTAGATTTTTTTTTGTCCAATCAGATTTCAGCCTCTATGTGCTCCCATGTCAATCTAATCTGCCCAGGGTCTTAAGGATCAGTAGTGCTGACTGATGGAACTTAAAGTATATTAGCAATGGGACTGTTTCTTTAACCAATCAGATTTCAAATTCACCTCAGCATTTTTTTTCCGTCCTCTGATTGGTTGGTCAGAGCAAAACTGTTACAGCCAAGTTCAAATAGCAAAACACGTCTGTAGAGATCTATACACATTAATACATGGAGGTTCGAATTTTTTACGTTCGCAATGGCTGACGGAGGAGAAGAAATTGACTTGGTCTTGGACATACTTAAAAATCCATTTTCAAGGTGGATTTTTCCAGAAAAGCTAGATATTGTGAGGAGAATATATTGATATTTTGGTAAGTATTGATTCTGAACTGCTCCAGATGAGTGTAGAGGTTTGAAGTTGTCTTAACTGGGTGTCTTGGTTTAGTAAAAATGGTATTCATCCTCAATACATGAAATGTCTCTCTCTCTCTGTAATGCCACGCCTTATTATATTGTGTTTTTGTATAGTTTTGATGGTTTCTATAATTGTGACGTGATAGTGGTGGTATTAAGTGGTGGATTAGGTCGGGTAAGTCCCCACTGAAGGCCCAGTTACCAAATGTATGGCCTGCCACTGCAAATACCTATATTTTAGGTATATTCTAGTATTCTTCAAAGGCAAATGCTCATGTCAGTAAGCTGTAAGTAAATGCTGTTACTGAAAGCAAGGGATATACTGCTCAAGTACTTTTGAACTGCCAACAAAGGTGCCACACTCTAGATGTATCAGGAAACGAAAGCTAAACTTCTAATCCGTCATCTTTGTCATTTGATCTGATTGATTAGGATTGACCTAAATGTTCCAATATTTTTAAAGGGGGCTGTTGAGGCACAAGGCAGAGAAAAGAGGTTATACTTTTCCGGTGGAACAACATGCACTCGGGCTTACATGCCTGTTTTCAGTGTTGTGCAGGTGTTTTTGGAGAAGGTGTAGGACGGGTCATGGTGATGCTGGGAAGTTGTCTCCCTTGTGGGTTGCAGAGTTCCACAGTGCGCTGCATCAGGGAACTGCCTAGCCCCTGAGGCACAGGCAGCAAGGCTTCTAGCTGTAAGAGGTGATGAGAGCTGACATGTGGCAGAGCTGCACGGCAGGGCAAAGGGGAGTTAAGAAGCTGATGACAAAGGTGCTCCTTAAAGCCTGAAAATGGCTGAAGCAATTGTGGATCGTTTGAGCAGGGGAGGTAGCTTTCCTCTAAAAGGCGGTGAAGAGCTCCTTGGTTCAGCACCTGTGCTCTCTTCAACACAGGCCTCAGAGGACCGCAAGCCTGCACATTGTGTCTGCTTTCTTTCATCAAGTCAGGAGAGATGGGGTAGACGGCCTGTACCACTGGACTCTGGAATGTAATTCGGGGACCATGGGACACTTTGTTAGAGGAGGATGCGGGCAGGTTCTGACAGCTCGCTTTAATGTTCCATGACTTTTCAGGAAGACAGCTCTCACTGAGTGGATGTCCGACTGGGTGAGGATGCTGAGTTGAACCTATTTCCACATTGTCTGGCCTTCAAAAGCAAGAAATAACAGAACAGAATTAAAATTTGATGTGAAGGGTGCACAAAGGAAACAATAAGTGAAATCAAAGTTCACTAGATTCAACTGTATGTCCATGTGTATTTCTTCTGACTTCTCCTTTCTCCTTCTATCTTCCAGCTGGTCAGTGGATTAGATACTCCATATTGCTCTGAAGAGTGGAATAAACCCCATGGTCTGGTTTATTCCTGGCTACTGCCAGTGTTCTTGGGATAGGCTTTGGATTCCATCACAATTCGTAAAACGTAATAAAGCCTGATATTGCATGTGCGGTTATGCTTTAAAAAAAAAAAGAAAGAAAATAAAAGACTAAAGTGTAATTTCACAATTGATTTTCATAAAATAAATAAATAAAGTTATCTCACCTTCCTAGTTCGCTTTCTCCGTAAACATTTGCTTTTAATTCATTTCCTCTCACTGCTATATTAGCTATGGAAATGTGCACCCCTCTCTCTATACCCACATGTCCCCCCCCCCTCTCTCTGTGGTGTGACCAACCAGCCTTTAAATCATCAATAAGCAGAAAATAGCTCTGTGTGCTTCTGCTGTGGGAGATATTAGCTGTGCACTTTTAAAATTGCACTTGTGGAATTTAATTTAACTTCACTGCAAAGTGAAGTTCAGCTGAAAGCAACAGCTAAAAGCATTGAGGCTGAGACACCTGGGCATATTTCAAAGTGAAAAAGAAGAAGGAATTTTCTCTTCTTGGATAAATGAGAACATCGTAGCCTTTTAGCTAATGGGACTTTCCAAGTTTATTGCCTTTTGTAGTGCAGCTGTCTTTAAGGGTATTTTTACCTGCTTCCTGCTCGGCATGGTGGCCTCTCCAGAAGTGTGGGTTTGATGGCAGGTAGAAACCCCCTGGTGCGAGTACATCCAGTGCCTTTTACCACCAGAGTACATCTGCGGAAACATTTAATGTTTTCACATCAGGTACAGTTTCTTATGCTGCACCATTTTAATGCTTCAATCATTGGATCAGACATTAATAGAGTTGATTTCATATATTCTGACAAAGTTATTTCATTACTTGGACGTGACAAGAAGCGGAAGGCTCAAGTCAGAAAGGCCTTGTTCTTTGCGGCTTGTGTGCGTCCTGTTAACTTTAGGGTCGGAGGTTAATGTGTTCATCACCGCAGGAAGGCTTTTTAAACTCTGAATGTCGTCATTGTCATCTTCGTCCTGATGAGCTTCGTTAATCAGACAAGGCAGTCTGGAAGTTACATCCTGGAGATTATATAAACATAACACAATATTCAACATTTGTACAAATCTAGTAGTTTGTATTATCAGCTGAATGGATGAATGAATATATATTTATGTATATGTGTATGTGCCATTTTCTCTATCTGTAATGGTTCAGTATTCCCAATAATGATGTTGGGATTTAGATTTAAACCAGTGGGTGTAGGTTGCATTTATAATAAGTAAAAAATTCCTCATCCTCAGCTACATCATTTACACTCATAACTGCTCTGAACTCAATTGCACAGAATTTTCAATTGAATTTAAACTATCATGATGTCCAGGCACTAAAGATGAATCATTTCATGTCCAGATTTCTAAGATGAAAATAATTTTTTTTCTTGATCCCTGTCTCAAGGCACAAATCTAGTCGCAACCATAAACCTTGATGAAACCATGAATGCACTAATGTTTGAATAAATACTTAAAATAAAAAATGAATAACGAGTTATGATATGTACTAATCACAATTTATGAAGAGCTAACCTTAACTACAACTTGTCTTATGAAATCATGCGTGAATTATGAACGCTTTAAGTACGTTTGCTAGTTAATGTATTAATTAACACACTAAATCAAACATGCTCTATAAGAATAATTATGAATTAAACATACAGGACATCATTTTAAACAGCTGCCTACACATACATCACTGGATGTCGTTGCATTCATTTCATATTTTACACTGATCCTCTTTACCGAACCTATAAAATCAAACTAATAATAAACAAAAAAATTAAAAAAAAAATTAATCTCAGCTCGTTTTGTGTCATTCTCCATACATTTCTCTTCAAATCTCACTGTAGTACTGGTACATGCTCTGGGTGGCTTGTGCCTTAGGCTCTGCTCATTTTCACACAAGGATGAACAAATTGCACTGTGCATGTTCATTTATATTCTTTCTTGTAGATCATGTTTTATTTAGTGTGTGTTCATTAATACTTTAACGAACTGGTCACATAAAAGCCTCACATCGTAGTCAAGGTTAGCGCTTCGTTAGATTGTGATTAGTACATAGATAGTCATTTAGGTATTAGTGCATAATTATTCATATACCGTAACTGTAAAGAGTTAACACTTATCCGTTCATGCCAAAAATGATATTCGATTACGTTCTTTATCATGAGCAAGTAGTCACCAAAAATGTGTCGACGTCACGGTGTAACGCAGACAGAATCCTCTCAGCGGTTACCTTTCGCTTTCTGAACGAAACCGGTTCAGAGAAGTACGACGGTACCGGAGAAACCTCACGGGAGGGAGACTGACGTCTTCTCATCCTAAGGCGGTTTATTTTATGGAAATGTAGCTCAGCAGGCCTGGAGTCAAAGCAAAAGCTATGCATTATTCCTCCCTTTTAGACGAAACTGCGTAAAGTGGTAGTGATATTTCAAACGACAAATTATATTTAGTACATTTTTACAGCCATCTAAAAAGTTTACTGCTGTCTCTTACCAATTTGCAGCCTCCCCCAAGACCGTGTGTTTATCTGCGATGCCCATTTTCTTTTCTGTACATTACCTCAAGATGAGAAACATTTTTAGAATGAGTATTTTTTTCTTGTAATCAATAATCCTGAGCCCTTCAATCTTATAAATAATAGTTTTTAATTAAAGTTGAGGTTTTTGTTGTGCAGTGATTTCACTCTTTCTCTAACCAGCATGGTTTCTACAATTCCATTAGTAACGAGAAAGCATTAGCATATAAATTGGTGTTTTGCTGTATTAAAGCAAAGCGTGCACTGAGGGGAAAAAATACATTTTTTGAACCACAATGGTGATAATTTTTCCAATGCTGATCCAGGAGAATCCTGTGCTCAAAGATAAATTAATCAAGTGCACAATCCACCATGAAATAAACCACCATATGCCTCTGTTCTTTTCGATCCATTCATGTTTTTTTTTTTCCAATCTCACAACTGACTGTACACGTTTCACATTTAGAACAAAAATGAAAGCAACAAAAAATAAGTGAAAACTTTTCTTACCATTAGTGGAGACTTTCAAAATGCCAAGAAAAACATAAAAATCCAGTTAATAGTCATATGGTTGTGTGCTACAGCTGAATAAAGCGTATAATTAAAACTAAATATACCTGAAGCAGCTGACTTTGCTTCACTGGGAGTCACTTTATGGTGAAGAATGGACACTACCCTGACCGCTCGAGCATAGCAGTACGGGTTAAATCTCTGGTTTCTGATTGGCTGCTGCTTCTTAGCAAGACCCCATGCAGAGTTGCTGAGAAATTCCTTCTGCTTACAGCAGTTTGCTAAAAGATCACTACTACAAACCATACGATCACACCGTACACAGTCCACTCCAAAAGTATTGGAACAAGACCAACGGTTGTGGTGGGGTGTGTTTTTTTTTTTTGTTTTGTTTTGTTTGTTTGTTTGTTTTTAAATACACGTCATATGAGTTTGAGATCACGAGATGAATATACGACAACGGATCAGACCCTCAGCTTTCATTTCCTGATATTTACATCTAGATGTAGAACATGGCACCTTTGTTGTCCAACCACCCAATTTTTCCGAGAGCAAAAATAAAGTGCTGCTGAACCCTTCAGATGTGGATAGGAGGCTCTGTTCAATGGGCATTTGAATGGGAAGAAGGTGCACAGAATGAACATTTGGCTTGTACTGGCCTCCTGCTGCAATCCCCTGTGGGCTGATTCCAGCTACAACAATCATTACCTCGTCCTTTCATTCGCACACAGCGTTAATGCACTCGGTTGAGTTTTACTTTCCTGGTAGACCTTCATTACTGAGCAACTTTCTCAAATGACATCACACAAGGCATTTTTAATGTGGAACTGATCAGCAGAGAGCTTGGGTTGTGCTGGAGGAATAATTCAGTTTTAGAGGGAACACAAAAACAGACAGTTACTCTTAAGACAATGCAAAACATTTTAACTTGTGGTACATGAGGCATAGCAGAATATAATTGATGTCTTCTTCCTTCTTCCATTATGGTAATGTAGTCAAAAATTAAACAATGTATAGGAGGAAGAATGGAATAAGTGAAGGAGTGGATAAAAGTTTGCCTTGGATCTCCAGGCTTGGATGATGATTCTTCCCTCCACCATGTGTGTGTATGCATGTACTCCCTGTGCTTCAGGGGTTTCCTCCCCATGTCTAAAGACATATAGTGTAGGCTGATTGGTATGTCTAAACTGTCTGTAGTGTGTGAATGGCTCAGTGTATGAGACTGTGATAGATTCGCACCCCATTTATAATGTCCCTCAGATCACCTGGGATTGTCTCAAAGTACACACCAAACCTGTATAAAATATGCACTAAAGAAAATGGATAAATAGTGAAAAGTAAAAATTTTTAAAAATGACTGAATTTTGACAGAAGACAAAAAAATGTGATTGCCACTGCTGAATCAGTAGTGAAAAATGTTGCTTTAACACCCATGATTCTATAAGCACCATGTATATTTCACCAGCATAATCAGTGTGTGGGCTTTATTACGAATAAGATTTTTTTTCTAACGTGTTCTACAGGCACTACATAAACTGCATATTGACGCACACAGCTGCAGTTTAGACTCCTTCTTTCCTGACTGCACATTTCTAAAATCCATCAAAAAAAAAAGCAAAGAATGTTATGTGCCAAGAAATGCATCATGCTGCTGACAAACGATGAATTAAGCAATGTCCCGATACTGATTTCATTTATGTAAAAACACAGCAAAGGTACGAACGCAACGACTTCGTACATCTACAGTGCGCAAAAAAAACAAAAGCAAACAGAAAATGTCTTTTAGTGACATTATGTCTTAAAGAACGTCCTTGCTGCCAGCACACAGAGAATACAATTACTATACGTCTTAGACTGAGTGATTTATATTCTGGTAATCAGGGCATCAAGTCCTTCATCACCTGCAACACTGATATATTGAGTAATTTCCTTTAAAAAAAAAAAAAAAAAAAGAGACAATACTGGAATGTAATCTAAAGCTAAAAGCAAGGTCACTAAACCAACCTGGAACTTATCCCGTAACACAATCCCCCGCAGATAATCACACAAT
Organism: Bagroides melapterus; assembly: GCA_028566695.1. Classification (NCBI taxonomy): domain Eukaryota; kingdom Metazoa; phylum Chordata; class Actinopteri; order Siluriformes; family Bagridae; genus Bagroides; species Bagroides melapterus. Next base: position 8,917,586 of record JAOTRN010000016.1, read on the forward strand.
ACTCTCCACTAATATTTTTATTCACGTGTGTGAAACTTATGTCCATACAGAGCAGTTATTTCTCATAGCAATGTTCAGATTCAGATTTCACTTCTGTGTTTCTGCCAAACAAAAACAGTCAGAAAATCTTACACACACAGAGTGTATTTAGGTCACTGGATGTCTAATACATGCTGTATACACCATGTAAATCTGCAGATGGTGGGAATGTTAAACTGATGTTTAGGGTCAGGTAAAAAGGGGTGAATAAAGCAGTATTCACTCGCCCAACAGCATCCTCCAACCACGCCGCCAGTTCTTTAATAGCATATTTCTAACAGGTACGTCTCTCTGGGAGCCCACTGACCTGTCAACCAGCAATTTAGACAAAGTGATGAGACAAAAGATGACATTCAAATTGTACAAAAACACCCATTAAAACTGGTCTGGTATGAAAAAAGGTAACAAACAAGAAAGATGGTCCTTAGATCAGATGGACTGACTTAAATGCTAACATGTACCCCTGTCAATCCGGTAAGAGTCTACAGTGAAAAATGAAAAGAATAAATCTCCCCCATCAAAAGCATAAGTAATCTCACACAGTCTGTCTCTAGGATGTCTGTCCAAGTCCCTCAACTCAGCAACAACCAAAGGGAGAAAATCAAAGAATGATGAACAAATTCTCTATTTAGGGAAACAAAAAAGGAACAAAAAATGAACATGGTGATAAGCTTGTTTAGAAGCTTAAGAAATGGAACGTCTTCCTTTTTAACAATTTTGAGCTTTTTCATATTTTAAGCCATTTCATGTTTAAGCTTTTTTTTTTTTTTTTTGAATTTTTTCCTCCTATAATTGTTGATTCAATGCAATGCATGAAACAATAAAAGGGTCCCCCAGGACTGTTGCAGCTTTTTGTTTGTGAGCGAAGGTGGTGAGTGTGCCAGATGCGGTTTAACTGGTGTCCATGGACTCCATGTTGGCTGAAGAGGAGTCCCTCTGGATACTGTCGAAGATGGCAGCAAGCTCAGGGTTGGAGCTGATCTGTGACTGAAACTCGCTCATCAGGGGGCTCTTCTCCGCCTCGGGGATGGTAAGCAGAGCGGCCACCGCCCGCATGGCTGATCGCTTCAGCTCATCCTGCTTTTCAAACTCCTGCTTTACAGAGTTTGCCTTTACCTAAAAAAAACCCAAAAAAAACAAATGCAGCACAGATTAGGACTGCTACAACCACCACTGTATAATGAACTGCTTGAGGAAGAACCAGGTTTATTCACCTTTGTAGTACACGTGGCTCTGAGAGGCTCTACCAGTCTGTCCAACCTCTGAAGCACAGCACTAGGACACAGAGTGGAAAGTCGGGCCAGCATCAGGAATGTCAGCATCTAAAATGGGGGAAGAGTTGGGGGAAAGAAAAGAAAAGAAAGGAAAAAAAAAACATTAGGGGTGTAACACAATGGCATCTATATCTATGTCAGTTTAGTGTTCCAAATATCTGTACCTAACCATAAAATGGGACTGGCTTAAATCAGAACGAAAACACTGAAGAAGAATCCAAAGGTAAAAAAAAAAAAAAAACCCAAAAAACAAACAAACAAAAAAAAAAAACAGCATCAGCATGATGTGTGAATTCTGCCTCTGACATTTTCTCAACTCAGGCATTTCACTTAAATTCATATCTGCTCTGATGTAATCCCAATCACATGCTAATTCACTTAGATGGATTGATTATCAAAAAATCTATATAAACTAGCACCCCAATTTATACCACCATGACCAGGAACTTTCTTTCTGTGGCCTTTCTTTTTCCTGGCAAAATTCATAGCTTTTTTTTTTTTTTTTTGCATGAAATGGGATCTAAGTACTGGTGCATGGCTCTGTGCACCTCTATACTAAATTCTCTTCATCTGTAATACACTGCAGAAAATTTGATAAGACTACAGACTTTTTTAATTCTTTCATCTTCTGTATTTGACAAATCATCTGAAAGGCAAAAAAGCTTTAAAGACATAAAAGATTCATTGCTTGGTGTGCACTAAAGAGAAATAATGCTCTACCTTGATATCATAGTGGTCTTTGAGTCCATCTTCAACATGGTTAAGAAACTCAAAAATGTCAAGTCTATCGAGACAGCTGTCTAGAAGAGTGTACATGCATTCGAAAGCGGCCTTCCGGATGTCCAGCCCATCATCCACCGTGTGCTTGAACGGACCCATTTCAACCTGACACACACCAAGGACAAACCAGGTGAGCGCTGATTGAATTAAGACACTGATGATCGTAACACATGAGTTAAAAAGAAGTTACACCCACCTCTCTGATCAGCTCTTTGCGCACTTTGGTCTCGTTGTATAAGTGAGGAAGTACAGTGTCCAAGAGGTCTCGAATAAGTGAGGGCTTATTATGGGCTGCAGAGTTGAATGTCACAAGAGCCACTCTTCGCACATTAAGGTCTGGGTCTTCCAATGTTTTTAGGAAATCACCTATAAAAGAGAAAAAAAAGCATTTCTTTTTAATTTCATTAAAAAACAAAAAATAAATAAATAAATAAAAAAAGGAGAAAATATTTGCAGTCTGGAAGCAAAGAGCTTACCTATGCAGTTTTTCAGTAGAGGATCAATTGTCTGTGGATGGTCTGAAATTGTAAACTTTACAGCAGTAACTACAGAGCTTCTGGCATAAGATGATCCTGGGAAGAAAAAAAAAAAGAAGGAAGGAGCATCAGTACATGGAACAGCACTGAAAGTGGATAATCAGACTCGACTATGATTCATCTTTATCCTCCTGCAGCCCTACTATGACATCTAATGATTATATTCAACACTCACGTATTCCATACTTTTCATACCCTTGGTTGTCATAAGCCAGCCCACATTTTTTCACTATTCAAATCGAATCTAATATATGGCACTAGGACACCATGTGAGGTCTAGCTACCTCAGCTACATTTACTGATGGAATGAACTAAAGTAATGTCAAGTCTCACGTGTGATGCTGACCTGATAAGAGATAGCCCTTTAGTCTAGGCAGTAGCGTCTCAGGGTCTATAAGAGTGAGCTTGCCCAGGCATTCTGCTACCACGTTGCGGGTCCCTTCCTCTGTACACTCGCAGTGTTTGAGCAACAGAGTCCACACGCTCTCCACGTATGGCTTGAGGCCACCTACTGATGCTGAGCTGATGATCTCTTTGAGCGAGTGCAGCAGCAGGTACTGGCGCTTGGGTTGGCCCGAAATCTCTTGCAGCACGAAGGGCAGGTACTCAGGCAGGTTTCCCACACTGATGCTGCCCAGTGCATATGAGGCAGCGGACTTGACCTCTTCACTGGCGGAGGAGAAGGCGTCCAGGATCACGGTTTTGAGTTCAGGCTGGCCACTCAGGTCTACATGGTGACCCACCTCACCCAAGGACAGCAGGGCCAGCAGGCGGATAGAGTCAGTGGAACGCGAGTTCTTGACGTCCTGGATGAACTGACCGACTACAGCTGGGCCCTCTTTAGGGCAGGCACGGGTGAGGGCTGCCACACACTTGGCGATGGAGTAGTACGACTGCTTGTGGGTGAGCGAGGCACTCTGTGCATACACAGGACTCGTAAGCATGCGTAGCAGGTCCATGTAGCCTAGGCTGGCTGTGCCAGTGCCCACTAGAGCCTGGAAAAATTCTAGCATAGCGCCAAGAGCACCACCCTGCAGCAGTGGTGAGCGCACCAGTGCAATGAGCTCTGAGAGGATGGAGCCACTGATCTTGGCAAGAGAGTCTGGGTGCACGCGGGCCAGTGTGGTCAGGAAGCTGATGGCCATCTGCGAGACATGCATGTCACTCTCACTGATAAGGGGAGGCAGCTCATCTAGAACAGCATCAATCATGGCTGGTGTCACACTGTCACTGTAGTTCTTAACCAGTATGTCCAGTGCTGCCAAAGTGCTTAACTTCAGTGCCCGTTGATTCTTGCGCAGAAAAGAGGCCAAGATAGGAACTGCATCGGCTAGGATGGGACGCAAGTCGATCTTGAGAGGTGAGCCAGCAATCAGAGTCAGAGCTTTCACTGTAGTCAATCTAGTGATCTCGTTCCTCAGTCGCTCCAGAAAGATGCAGAGCGTGCCTGGGAGATCTGCACCCAGACTGTCACCAAGGTTGCAGATGATCTGGCCCATGCAAGAGATAGCACGCTCTTTAACCTCTTGATCTATGTCAGCTGCCTTTAGACGCTTGATGGTGCAGGCAAAGAGGTCACTAATGTAGGGTGAGGCATCAAAGGCATCCGATTGGTCGAGGGGCCGGATTACCCGCACCAGCTGTTGGGTGACCAGAAGGGCTTCTGAGGTGATCTTGTAGAATGGATCGCCCACACAGGCCACTACAGGGGGCACCAAGGCCTGAACATGGGGGTGGAAGACTTGAGGCTGATGATTACACAGGATCACATATAAACAGGACAGTGCATCAATCTTCAGATTGGAGGAGCTTGATTTGTCGTTTAGAGAGAATATGATTCCTAAAGAAAGTGGAAGGAAAAGATATCAGAAAGAATTAAAAAAAAACAAAAAAAAAACAGAAAACATAAGGAGGGGCTTCAAAATAGAACACAGGTATTATTCAGAAAGCAGAGGTTTATCATTAACTATAATAAAATGTCTAAGGCACCAATGATACAGTGATTCTCAAAATCGTTTTATAAAACTCAGCAGAACGAACACAATGATATAATTTGTTGAGTTCTGCTTCTTCAGATCTCTGTGTGTGTGTGTAACATAATTTGCATTACATAATTTATCACAATACTGATATTAAGTAATCATGCTGCCTGGTCCTAATGTGAACTGACAAATTTGCGTAGAAAACATTCAGGCCACTGTAAAATACAGGGGATGCCAGAGGCACATACCTGGGATGAGCACTGGGATGTGCTGAGTCAGAGCCCCAGGGAGAACATTTACCAGCTCTGTCAGCATGTTGAAGCAGCACTGCCTGGTCTTCACACTCTTCTCCTTCATTTGTTTATGCAGGGCTTTCACAATCATGGGCACCTACAAAAACAAGCAACATTTGTTTATAACCTCTACATTTTAAGCTAGTTGAAGTGTTTTGCTTATGAAACAGGACTGTTATCCTCTGTAAACACAGTATATACAAAAAAATATTTCCACCTGACTCTGCAGCATTGTGAGTGGAGTCTCGCCTTGCTCCATAGCATCAGGGTCACACAGCCAGCTCTGGGCAGGCCGTGTCTGTTTTAGAAGGGACAGGTAGGCGTGAAACACATCAGCCTTTACGTTCTCCTCACGTTCCTTAAATCGGGCGATAAGTGCTGGGGAGACTGTGCGGTAGAACTCGGGCAGCATCTCATGCCGGGTGCTCACCACAGCATCCAGGCATTTAGCTGCAGCTCGCCGCACCTTCCAACTCATGTCGTCATCATCGCTGTATTCATCATCACTCCCTGCAATGTTTCAGAGCAGCAGAGTTGGTTATACGTAGATAAACAACAAGCCACATGTGTAGAGCTATAGTTACAATCACTTCTTTGAGCAAAGTCTAAATTTCCAAAAGCCTTTAATTTATCACCTTTAACAGGTTCTGCACAGAACCCTACTTTCACACCCTTCACTCAATTAAATGAGACAACACATGCTCACCAGCCGAAAAATGTTGCCTCTCAAAGTCCGAACAGCTCTCAGCTCAGCTGCATGAGTGAGAGATACCTTCAAGGGCATAGTGATACAAACATTCTGAAGCTCCTCTACAGTGGAATAATATCCTCTACAGTTAGTGATGGAGCCATAAAGAAAAACTTCATATGCAAAGAAATGAACAGGAGAAGACAAGGACCTGTGTTTGTCCTGGTCATGCGCTCAATCTGATATAATTGCCTGAAGACAGTCTGGCAACACCACCCACACCCTCCAAATAAAACTATGGGAGCTGTAAAAGTGCTCATGTGAGAGACCAGTTATCAATCTGCTGCTTTCTGGAACTGTTATAGGTTCCATCAGACTCAATATGGAGAACAGAACCAAACTGTTACAGGTGGTTCTCATTTCACACTCTTAGAGGAAAACAAAGGATTTTGGTACCATGCCAAGACATACTGATTTCCTTAATCCTCCCAGCACAGGCTGGATAGAGACCTGGCCAGTCTTCATCCTCCATCTAGTGTTAAATACCTTGGTAGTCTTCATCAACGCCGTCTGCATCCATTGCATTCTCATCTTCATCCTCATCATCGTAGTTATAGTTGGGGTCATAGGTTAAGTACTTGAGGCAGATGTTGATGATTGTTGGGACATGGGGGTAAACCTCTTTTGGACACCTAGGTACAGAAGCAGAGTGCGTGTTACTGGATTAGACCCAGTTCTGAAAACTATTCAAAAATTAATGCACATGCCCAGTGGGGTTACAGTAGACTGTGTTCTCTTCTGTTCAGCTCTCAGTCTGCAAGCTTATCTTGGAAAAACACAAGAAGATAATCCTCTCTACATATCTGTCAGTTCTCCAGCTGAAGAAATACGGAGGGAGTTTAAACCGACAGAAAGCACATTTCTTGAAGAGTACTAAAAGAGAAATGCTGTACAAGAGAAAAAGAGTGGGTGTCTGAAATTCATTTCCCCTTCTGGAAACTACTATAATGAGGTGATGAGGAGATAAGGAGATGAGGTGACTCTGAATAAGCAAGAACAAGCATTCTCTGACATTTATGAGACTGAATCCACAGCATCAGACTTCCACATGGTGTCTATTTTCCCATCTGAGGTGTTTTATATATATATAAAAAAAAATCAAAGCAAATATTTTACCTTATACTTCAGCTGACGTAAAAAAAAAAAAAAAAAAAAAACAGTCACGTGAAGATCTTCACCCTCTATTAGGTTGAAATGACCGGTGAAGGATCAGGGCAGGATGAGATGAGAACTATGTCTACACAAGAATCTTCCTCTCCACAGGAATTTAAGCACTTACTCAAGCATTATTTTCAATACTCAGCATTTAACTAGCTTTCTTTGAAAAGCACTCTCACAAACAAATCTTGACCTGTACAAGGTTATTACTTCCTTCATGAACTTATGATAATTTATGATCTGTCCATCTGAAAATACAAACCTCCTGACGAAGGACTCAAAAGCTTGTATGCAGTATTCCCTCAGTTCGTCATCATCGATGTTACAGAACTTCACCACTAATGGAATGATCTTCTCCAGGTACTCGCCTGTAGAGGATATGAGCAAAACAGTTAATGTTCATTCATCCATTACATACAAGTTGGCTAATCTTTAAAGCAACAGCTGGAGGACTGAATTTAAAATGTTGTAAAAAGCTAAGAAGTAAAACAACTCCAGAATATTGCCTGATTAAGGCTTCTGTATTTAGCCCAGATGAATAAAAGATGTCACATACAAAACTTAATTAAAAACTAGTAGCAGGGGAGAGAACTACAAAATTGCTTTGAATGCACTTGACTGAAGTAATCTTGCACATCTTAATCGTTGCTGTCTTTGTCTCATCAAACAGAGCTGGTAATTGGCCGATGGCTGAACATGCTCGCTAGCACAGCTAACCTAAATGACTTTTCACTTCATTTCACACGACCCGTTTTGTGTGCATCTCGGCGGTGCCAACGTGGGACGCGGCACAGTGACGAGGTGACAGGTAATAACTGTGTGACTGCGGATCGCCCCGTCGCCTGTCACATACTAACGTTCGAGGAACTTGTTCAGCCTGCTTCCAGAGCACACTCTGTATTTTCTCCTCTCTACTCCAGGTGCAGCCTGGGGACTCTCAGAGATCCCTGAAGCATAGCCATGTGCTCAGCAAACTTTATAATTTTATTACAGTAGTGGGAATCCCAGCCCAGTACCAAAAGTGTTATAATTATTATTGACATTGTCAGTCTGATTTAAGTGAATGGGCTTAATAAAACTCAACAAACAAGCAGATCTATAAACGTCAACTTGAATCTAACGACAAAGTTATATAACAAGATGTTCTAGCAGTAAAAAGCTCAGAAATAAAGAAAAAAACTCTATGGCACTAATAAATAACTACAACATTATTGCAGATATCTGAATAATGTAACTAATATCTGAATCATTTATGGAGATTATATTCACAGAAAAAAAAGATACCGGACTGCAAAATATTTTAGACTTTCTCTGAATCTGAATAAAAAAATAATCTGTAAAAGTGTTTATTCCAGTTATTCTAAAAGAATAGAAAAAAGAAAAGAAAAAAGAATGCAGGCCCCTAAAGTAACGTTGAGACTGGATCAATAATACAACATCAAAATCCCCCAGTAACTCTAAAGCACTGTAAATAAAAAGAATCCTGACTACAATATTCATATATTAATAGACACACAAAAAAAAATTCCATTGTGACTTCACCATTCACATACACTTCTACATTCAAACATGACTTCAGAGGGCTTTCCTTAATCCAGCATAGGTGTATAGGTGAGGATTTGTTACATTTTGATTATAATATCAAAGGGATTATTAACGGATTATTAGGATGTATGTAAACATGGCTAGTAAACCATTCAGAAACTTAAAGCTAGCAGAACTAAAAAAATGTGCCTTAGGACAAATCTGTTACCACTGTGATAGCAAATGTGGTTCATTCCAGATAAGTACTATTACAGTTATATCTGGTTTATGTGTAAAGCCCAAAATTAAAGAGTTTAAAAGAAAAACCAGAAAGCTTCCACACAAACAAACTACGTTTTCTCACCGATTCTGTGACCAGCTTGTCGACTGATGGCGGCGATGCATTGGATATAAGTGCGAGTGGTGGACATGGAGTCATTCCGCGAGAGCTCGGACAATAAGTGCTCGATGAGGTCTACGAAGACGAGGTTCCCACAGCTCATGACCAGATGACCCAGAGCTATAATGGTCCTCTTCCTCACAGCCAGCCGAGGGCTGGTCAACTGGGGCAGCAGGCAGCTCAGGATGGAGGGGTGGAAGTTCACTAACAGGCCTCCTTGTCTAAACAATAATATCAAAACACATCAGCCATGTCAAGCATAATCTTTTCATCAAAAAATTTATTTAAAAAAAAATTCCCAAGTACTAAGTACAGAATGTACAGTTTGACCGACATGTGAGAGTTTGTCTGGAGATGCACAGTGCTCTTATTAGCAAGCCTCAGGATGTGAATATTCAGAGAAATGCCCCTACAGATTTACCTTCTCTCTAAATTTATTCGAATTATAACATCATTTTGACATTATGATGTTTTGCTTATTTAATTCTACAGCAAAAGGTTAATATTTGAAGAGAATCTATAGTAAACATTTCTGAATAAAATATAGGTTATTAAAGGCTGGCCAAAAACAAAAAAAACATGGGAGTTGCTAATTCAATAAAATATTACACAATTATTACATATTATAAAATAAAATATTACAGCTGTGTGTACACACACACACACACTATTTATATTTTTAGAATAAATGTGACCATCATATTTAAAATCATCTGCAAGTACAACATTTAAAGCATCAGTCTGGAAATGGACAAGAGCTCTGCTTCTTTGAGTCTTCTGATTGTTTCCCTGAACAATGTCCTTTCTAACTTGACCTTTTGCTTGGTGTTCATTAACATACGATATTGGCATCAATATTCAATGTTTTGTTTTTGCATCTTAACCCATCTCAGCCATTTAAACTGTTTATGTTTTTATGGCTGGATTCTCAACCATAATGATCACAAATTGTGGGCTAGTCAGAGCCCTACTTAACTGCTGACAGTACACTAAAATTATATCTGGGAAAAAATATCTGTTGTATTAATCAGCTAGAACAACAGCTAAGCCAGAAGCTGTATGAGCCCATGCTGCTCTGCCTTTCTCCACGGCATATTGAAAAACTAGAAATAGCCTGGTCAATTTAACTTAAAGCTGTACTTCGTTTTCCGACAACGTAGGAGACATCATGCGGTGCTGATCAAAGCACATGGTGACTTTACTCTGTAGTTAAATCTAAAGAAATGAGAGCATGGATTAATTTTGATCAGCCACTGGGTTAAATAACATCCCAGCCTAGATCTAAAGAGTCTTTTCTTATTGTTCTGTTTCTGTGTCTATTTTTAGACGACCAAAAACACTTCTGTGGACCAGTAATATCTGTATTTTAATTAAATAAAGATGACACAGAGAGACAGTTTTCTAATCTACTAAAGCAGCCATCTTTTTCATATCAGGAGTGTATCTTGAGTGTGTACCTGCACAGCATGTCAGCCATGATGTCTAGGGCTTCGAGTTGCACCGACACATCCTCCTGCTTGGCAATGGCACTTGTGAGACGGCCTGTTATCTTTTTACAAACACTGGCAGCAAGGGCAGACCCTGTAGTGGGGGAAAAAAAACAAAACTCTAAATGTGACTGTACTTAAGAACACAGTGTTCTGAAGAGAGAAATGAAGGGGTTTCAAGAAAATTACCGCTAGATGCTGGAGGGAGCTCCCCAATCACCGTCTTCAGACCAATGCTGGAAATGTCTCGAAGCTGCTCTTTATCTGACAGCATGTTCGTGCACAACGTGTCTACGATCGTCTCAACCTGGTACTCCTTCACTTTGCTCACGAGTGGTCCCAAACTATGACACAAATCGCCAGCATTCTAACAACGGCTTATAAACATAACTTTATTTAGCAAGCACAACGGTTCATGTCCGTGCCTATTTTCTAGTGACAGAATGATGAAGAAACAATAATTTATGATCAGAAAGAAAATGACAAGTTCAGTTGTTCATTATTCATTTTAAGGGTCTAAACTAATTACAAAAGTGGATAAATCACAGTCGGAGCTTTAGCTGTGCTGGATAAGCAGAAAGAAAAAGGTATTCAACTTGCTAGAAACTTTTCCAAACAGAGCGTTATTTTTAGTGTTTAAACATAATGCACCTCTCAGTGAAGCTTTAGTTGTGGATGTGAATTGCACCACCAACACATCCACATCCAGGATCCTGACTTACAATCAACCCTGCGTTCAACTAGCTACTGATCTGGAAACATCGCCTTCCTCTAATACAAGACGATCTTCTAGTAAAAACTTTCATCTGAAAGGTAAAAAAAAATGCATCTGGTGGCTAATCCATGCCTAGATTAAGAAGAAGCATTTAAACTACAATCACTGCATTTAGAAGTACATAACAAATGCAAACTTTTCCCCAACTCTGTATGGAGTAATGTTCTTTTCCCCTGGTTTATTCTTTTATGAAGAGAAGCAGTTGATCTGCTGCGATTTTCTCAGGATTATGTTAATGAATGTAAATGAAGGCAAATTTACTCTGATGCTTAGCCCTGAACTACTCTGCTCTGTCAATCATCAACATTTTACACAGCTGTAGACTCAGAGTTGCGATATTCAAAAGAAAAAAAAAAGAAAACATCCTCAGGAAAAAAAAAAAAAAGGAGGTAACGTACTCTTGGTGAGGACATAACTAGCAACATAGTAAGCATTCTTTCATCTTGGTGTTGCAGGGAAACTTACGATTAAACCGAGCTGCAACACATAAATGTGATGACCCTGTTAAAGAGCCACAGTAGGGGTGTGTGGGCAAGACTTAATTTTTTAAAATGTATGCATGTGAAAAACAATTCTACCAGCACAATCTTTCCAGTACCATTTCACTGCCAGGTTCTGAACTTCTCCGTTTTTGTCTTCCAGAAGTTTCAGGATCATCTTGACCACTTTCCGTTCGCTGTCATCATCCAGTTTGATCGAGTCCTTCTGCAGCTCTGACATCAAGTCATTAGTGGCCATGAATCTGTAAGAATATAGGACATGCTGATAAAGCTGTAAACAGACAGCATTCATGCAAGCAAACACAATCTACAGATTCGGCTATAAATTCATTTTATTTTTCCTACTAATGTAAAGCTCATTAAGAGTTGCAATTTTCACATGGAGGCATAACCAGTAAAGGCATTTCAATCTCTTTTCTTCTGTAAGCTCTTTGTATCTCCTTCATGACAGATTGGAAATAAAGAAAAACGTTCATTGATCCACATTTCATTCGTGCAGCAAATCATGAAGCATCGTCCTGGTCTTTGTATCATAGTCCGAATATTCCTCCAGGTCTATGACAGATAAAGCTGAGCAATGGGATATCTGTTAAATAATTAAAGCTGGATTTTAAACCAAACTCTCTTTATCCAAGGCTATTTATACACTATGGAGATCCTGTTCAACACATTTAACGAGTCTTCATCAGCGGCGATTCCAAGGCATATGCAGGGCTGTTTCCCTTCAAGTTGCCTTTTAACATTCATGAGCTATTTCTGGATTGAAGTGCATGTCCAGATTTTCAACATATTTTTCAGACTGCATGCTAGTGAAGCAATGTGCAACGTCACCGATGAAGTTCATGCCAGACTGAAAAGCTTTAGATAAATATTCACCCCCTCAAGGTTATACAAATTGAAATCAATTGTAATTTTTATTATCTACTTAAATAAATAAAAGGAGGTGGGATGGGGGAGTAAATATTTATGTAAGCCACTACATGTGACCATATAGTAGTCATAGTGCAAACTGATGCATCGTCACTACACATAGCTGCAGGTTATATTTACTAAACCATGGCCATTCCTGAAACAGACTTCTTGTTCATTACAAAATAATGTGAAATGCACCATGTTACCAGGACACGGTTATACAAACTGGAATAGTTCTCCTAGGTGTGCCAAATTAAAGCAGCATGGCATCTAGATGTGTGTAAATTCAGGCACAGTGATGTCAGCTCACTGAAGTACAGTGCAGTGGAGTCTGCTTTTACAGTCAGTGATTCAGAAAAGCAGAACAGAACAAAACACCATGTGTGATTTTTTTCACTTGTTTATGTAAATATTGAAACTATTTTGTGAAGAAATACATGTAGGAGAGTTGTGCAAATACATTCAAACTGGGAAAGACACTTCAATTCTGTGGATTCTGGACTTCCTTACAGTAAGACACTAAATTTTTAATGTAGACCCAATGGGTTAAAACAGGGATGGTGGATGCTGGGGTCAGAGGAAATGTATGCCCCTATATATGGGGTCACTGCCCCTCACCCAAACATCCTCAGTTACACGTGTATCCTTAGACTTGTTTAGAGCTTTCAAAAGAAATGAACAGGAAACATTTTAGTCCGTCTTACATTTGACTGAACTGCCTGCTGGATGATCAATCAATAATATGCCAATTCCCACAAACCCACCAGCTCTCCCTATCACACAACAGCTAAAAACCAGGAAGGGGTTAAGGTCCACACATGCTCCCTAGAAGACATATGAAGCCACTTTCATATCTTTACAAACAGCTGCTTAAGCTTCATCACAGGACAGCCTAACAAACTCGGAGAAAAGCTCCGTCTGCCCTCTTACACGTCACTGAAGGTTGGCTAGCGTTGCTGTTATTGACAGGAGAGAGTTACGATGCCATTCCTCCCACTCGGAGAGCATGGTTACAGAAAGCTCTGGCATCACTGGGTTTCGAACTATTTCAAATCTATTAGCATTGTAACCTGCTAAACAACCACCCACACAACATATAATTTAACTTAAGACATGTTTGAAATACAGCCAGTGAATTTCACAGAAGATAAAATAGAAACAAACACGTCCCCTCTGTTTAGTGTCCGCTCCAAAGCCACACCTAGAAAACAATGCTAAGTTCTTCAGGCTCTGAACTGATATACATTGGGACTGACAGGCAAATAAAGATGCAATATAGTCGAGATTGGTTAGATAATGGTGGTGCACATCATTTTGTTTTTTTTCTTTCCTGCAATCGTTATAGACTCTGTAGTGCCACTGAGACCAGAGTTGCTCCTCCTTTATTGATAGCTGCCGGCTGAAGTAATACAGTCAGTCTCTGACACTGAAGACTGGCAACACTGGCATTATGAACTTAGCAGAAGGACATCCAGATGCACAGGTAATACCCAAGAGCTAATTTAAACACATTCGCCTCTCATCTCCTATGTCAGCATTTGGTAAACTCATCATAACCCACTTTGGGATAAAACCAGAGTGGATTAGCTTTTAGGCATCTATCCTGCCTGGGTGTGAACATCAAAGCTGCCGAGTCTGTGCTTGAGAAGTAGAAAAAAAAAAAAAATACAGCATCCAAACTGAGGCACATGCCTCCATCACACAGAAATACAGCCTGTGAACAGCTGCTTTGGCATGGGTTTGATGGGAAGCAATTTTTAGAGAGCTGGAGACAGGATGAATAATGCATAGGGGTCCAATCAACTGCAGGGTAAATGAACGTCTGCACGAGGAAACAAAATGGAGAGCAAGCAAACCTTCCAATGGGGTAATTTTATGCTGAAAGAGGAAATCAGAGCACACAGCAGATGAAGATTTAACAGGCATTTTTGCAAACCTTTGAGAGCCGCAAGGACTGATAATGTGATACTAATAGCAACATGGAAGCATCTTAAACCATTCAGTGCTGCATCTTCTCCTGTTACCCAAATTTGCCATGGCCAGAAATATAAGAGTAGAAGGTTCATATGATATTATTAAAACTACAGAGGAGTCTTCTGTCTAATATTAATATTCAAAAACACAGAGTTAGGGAAAGGATTTTTAATGGCTGACTAGAGGGAAAATAATAATAATAAT
>JAOTRN010000016.1:9081301-9091389 GCA_028566695.1 Bagroides melapterus
TCTCTCTCTCTCTCTCTCTCTCTCTCTCTCTATGTCTATATCCCCTTTCTGTCTACCTCTGTCTCCACCCTCTGTCTGTCTGTCTGTCTGTCTGTCTCCCCTTTTTGTCTGTCTCTATCTAACTTCCCATCTCTCTCTCTCTCTCTATGTCTATATCCCCTTTCTGTCTACCTCTGTCTCCACCCTCTGTCTGTCTGTCTGTCTGTCTGTCTGTCTCCCCTTTCTGTCTGTCTCTATCTAACTTCCCATCTCTCTCTCCCTCTCTCTCTCTCTCTCTCTCTCTCTTTCTGTCTATTACCCTCTGTCTCCTGTCTGTCTCTCAGTGTTTTTTGACCTTTCGCCTTTGTGATAAATAAATTCATGAGCTTGTAAGCCAATAGAAACCCAGAAGACAGGAACGCGGTCTCTGCTGCCAAATAAATAGTTGAAAAAGAATTGCTTATCACCATACTTATTAATGCTCTCTTTTCATTCGCTGCTCTTTTACTGTCACATCTCTTGATATACTCTAGTGTTTTTGTGCATAATTTCTGTGGACAATATTTTTTTTTTCTCTCTCTGCCTGCCAGGATTTTTATTTTTTAGCAACGTAGGCAGCTGACTCGTTATTAGTCACATGGCCGCTTCCCAAACAGCAAGCGACGTTGTGAAAATGAGTCTGTTATTATTATTTTCTATTCTCATCAACGCCCTCTAGCCCTGTGCTTTGTGCACTGACGAGATCACAAATTATTTTAGCGTGCATGGCTAACAACCCTGAATCCCAGTGGGAAAGAGCGCAGGAAAGCCACGCTTTAAGCATATCGATCCTGCACCATGTCCTAGAATCGTAAACAATTCCCAAGACTTCAATTATAAGGATAGGTTAGAGATTTAACACATTAGCATTTAGCGTATGAGTTTATTTGGAATGAAAATCAGATCCTTGAATTGTTCTATTTCAATTAGTCTATTAATGAGAATAGGTTGAGAAATAAACTGGGATCATGTACAATAAATACGCAGAACCTGAGCCATCTGAAATATCATCATTGTGGCTCTGAACAAACTGGAAAAGCCATGACAATACACTGACCTTAATACTGAGGCTTATGTCCCACACACACACACACACACACACACCCCACACCCCACACCCCACACTATAATACTAATGTTCATCTGTGTAAGGCGATCAGGTGTATTATATTGTAAGGAAAATTGTCACCAGCCTAAATCCCTTTTGTATCAGACTCAAATGTCAACTGTTGAACCATCCTTGCATTGAAAAGCAGGCTTTTTCTTTTTTCCTTAATGCTCACCGGCTCCGTTCGGATGTCGGATTCCGGTTATACAGATCGGATCGTAATTGTCCATCCGTGGATGTGTTCTATCAGTACATTTACATTTCTCATTTTGACTAAACTCTAGCACGTCTGTAAAGAATTACACTGACTCGTCAGCTCACTTTGTGATGTCACTAGGGGTTTTAGCCTATCAGGGGTCAATATGCAAATTATCAGAGGATGACCTGGTATCCAAACATGCTTTCCCTTACTCAGGATACAATAATAATAATAATAATAATAATAATAATAATAATAATAACCTGTGTATATATAATAGTAACCTTTCAGGTGAGATGAAATAAACTACCATTAAAATATTCAGAGGGGAAAAAACCTTTCCTTGCAAGAAATTTTATCTTTATTCACAGCTTCTTTCTTCTGTGCCACAAAAGTATGGGATCTTTAGGATGTTGACGGATGTTGGCTACTGTGAAATAAAAGCTAGCAGAAATGATTACTATTAGATCCTTGTGAAAGAACCATTGTTTGTAATTGACCATTTTTTGTAGAAGGGATGCCCATATGATTAAATGAGGCATCCCGAGGCATCCAGAGTTTTGTACCAACTCCAGTTGTGTTCCACTGAATGAAAATTTGGGACTTTCTTTGAGAAGGAACCAACCCTGTGAGGATCCTGAGGCATCTAGTGATGTACCAGCTCCAGTAGGATTCCGCTTTATGAGGATTTCAGACATTGAAGGAGAAGAAGCTAACTCCATGTGGTGTTTCCTCACCACAGTCACCTCAAACTTGTTCATTAGAGATAAATACAAACACATTTAAATCTAGTCTAATATTAATCTATGTATAAATAAACAGTTTGTATTTTGCGTAAAACTGCTTTGAGACAATATCCATTGTTAAAAGCGCTATACAAATAAAACTGAATTGAATTGAACATGTATATCTTCTCTGGTAAACGTACCATTGACTGTAAAAGAAAGAACTGTGTTGCTTGGGACTTTCATTAGTGAAGCACGTGAGGTTTACTAACATACCAATTAGAATTAACCATCTGTTTACGTCGCCGAATTAACCATCTGTTTACGCGAAAAAAGTGCATCTTTTTCCAGCTTATGTACAGTAATGATGACTTGTTCGGCTTCATTTTTTGATTGAACGGTGGAAGGAGCAAGGATTAGTGGTGCAGTAGAATTGTGACCTACACAGATCTTAGTACATAGAAATATTACGTATTTCAACCAAATGTGATTTCATCACTTCATTTTAAGAAGTTTCTAATTACTGGATTGGATGATGTAGAGTGAGCATGATCATTATTAAAGCTAGCTGAGTAAAACACGTACACTAGTGCGGTGCTAGCGTGGCCGTCGTGGGTTTGATTCTCAGCTCACTCAGTCAAATTTTATTCAGGGTTTTGAAAATACACTCTCAAATCGTATTAGATGTCCAAAATCTGATTGTGTTAATGTTCCACAATTCAAATACCTGGAATTGATGTAAACATCTGAAGTAATTAAATTCAATGAGCATTAATACGACTACAGTCAGGACTACGGTTTCTCATGGTTTGTAAATCCAAAGCATTGTACGTAGCTTGTTTTTTTTTTTGTTTGTTTTTTTTTTTAAATCTAGCTGGAAGAGATGCAGTAGTGGAGTGACACACACACACACAGACAGAGACACACACCACTGTCTTTACCCTGACATGCCATGCAATACAAGATTCCTGTAGAAAGCCCAGTAGAAGCTCCACTCTGTCTTTGCTACACGCATTTCTAGCACTATCCGTCAGTAGTTGTTACGATGTCATCGAGATACCGCTGTCAATCATTGTGATCTGACATTTCTGCACAGTTGTGATCAAAACAAGAAAGGCTGTATTTGTGAGCATGCACTATACCACACGGCTCTTTTAGCAATAATCTGAACGTTTTCTTATCACTAGGGAGAAGCCCTTATCCTTTTTTACCTTTAATATATATCATTCTCCTAGAAATGGATGTGTTGTACTTTTCATAAAAAGGTGTAAGGTGCATCACTCGGAATTTTAGATTTAAAGCGTTAAAGGTGTACTGTTTATCCGGGTTAGGTTAAAGATACAGGTACAGAAGTACAGCAGAAGGTAGATTAGTGTTATTGTTGGCAGTTTGTGAGCAAACCAATACATTGCGTATCATGTGTTTCAGAAATGCCTTGAAGAACGTGATATGATGTGTATCTCCCCTACATTTTGATGCTTTTTACTCGAGACTGTCTGGTAAAATTGGGAGAGTTTCCAAATGATGGGGAAACCTAAGCAGTAATTAAATTTGACTTGATTCTATTTCTTCAGGGAAGGAAATTGGACACCACTTGAATGAATGATTAGCAGTCATGCTCTGCAGAAAGAGCTGTCTTACTGTCAGAGATGTAGAGCTGTTTTATTATTATTATTATTATTATTATTATTATTATTATTATTATTATTATTATTATTGCTACTATTGCATTTTTTGTATATCTAATCCTATTTTTAAGGTTTTTGTTTGTTTATGTATTTATTTATTTATTTTACGATATCACGTGTTTCTGCATAACATGTGATCACGATACTCGTGTAAAAATCATTATATTTTAACTCTAGGGATATAAATTAAATTCGATGAAGAGATGAGATATGGTGATGAATGGAATACCTTAAAAGTAGTAGTAGTGATAATAATAATAATAATAATAATAATAACGTTGATTTTAATATCGCTATCGATTTTTATTCTCGGTGTATGATATTCGGTGTCATTTGCCTCGTGACCGCGCTGTAGTGGAGCGGATGCTTATCACGCGCGCGACTTTCGGACGCTCGGAGCGACTCTACAGCAGCTGTCCGCGCGCGCGCTCGTCTGCTTTGGCTCCATATTTGGCGCGCGCCCGTGAGCTTTTTCTCGAGCCCGGTGAATTCTTAATTCTTTTTTTCTCGGATGCGAAGATTGGAAGTTGAAGGAGTCGGAGTTGTGCTGTGTTTTTTCTCCCGGTCTGTTGAGACGCGGCTCTGGATGCGAGGCGAGGGAAACCGGATGCCCGCATGCGGCGTGCGGCAGCGCTTTCACCGGAGCATATAAACGCATGCCGGAGCGAGCATGATCGCCGTCTCGTTCAAATGCCGATGCCAGATTTTGCGGAGAGTGAACAAAGGTAACCGCGTCTTTTGTCCAGTCTTAGACTCCAACACCCACCTCCCATTCTTCCTCTTCCGCGTTTCTCCATTCCTGCTGATTTCTACACCGGACATTGTGCAGATGTTGAATCTATTAAAGGTGCCGAAACGACAAGCTCTTAAACCTCATGCCGCTGTTTTATCATTTAACAGTCAGTGTCATCAGCTGCATGAATATATGAATATGCATGAAGGATTAGCAGCAGAAAGGATCTTGTTTACTCTCTATGGTGTTCAGCATCTTTAATGTCACAGTCATCTGTGGACTATGACTCTCATGTTTACCGCTGTCTGAAAAAAAAATGGCACTAAAACCACTTCTGAGAATCAGTTCTAACTGTCTATGGTGAAGGTCCTTCACAGCACCAGCATAGATGTGTTGGATTTATCAGCTGCATGTTGTCTGAGAGAACGTGATGTTTCTCGTTACATCCGCCAGCTAAGAGGAGCGCGCTGTCCAACTTGGCTTTTCTTGTAAGGTGTAGAATGGAGGATAAGTCATAAATAGTGCAAGTTTTCTCCAACCCGGGAAAGCGCTTGACCTTGTTATCATTAGTAAACAGCCAGCTGTGCCATGCCTCGACTTCAGAGATGCTTTTCATGTTTAAAAAAAAATACATTCTGCTGTTTCACCTGCTCCACAAGCTAAATTTAAATTATTCTCAGTAATACACGTTTCTAATGTTGTGTGGTCTGTAGTGCTATTTATGCCTCGTCTCTGTGGATCTTTCCCATGTTTGGCTGCATGACAGAATAGTCATGCATATGGTGAAGGTTTATGATGGCTTCTTTGAATCAGCGAGTCACGTTACACCAGATGGGAAAGAGCGTCATTAAATCCAAAATTCAGCAGTAACAAAGCCGATAGATGTTGGTGGAGACGCAAGAATTTCGCATGGTAGTGAAATTGTCTGAGATTCATATTATAAATAGATCACACAATTATAGTCAAACTTCAGATATCAGTGCTGCTGCTGAGACGTTTCTCATAAGACGCTTTGTGTTTGGGGTATGCGAGAGTACATTCTGCTGCTTTCTGCTATTTGCGGGAGGTTTTTTCTCCCCACGAGACAGATCAGACGTACACCGTAGAACATGTTATGCCACTAACATTTATTTTGCGATGTTCTGCCAGCTTTACTTCTCACCGTTTCCCTATTAGTGAGCCTTCATTGAGAAAATGGAAATTGGAGTCAAGGTGTTAGCGCTACAGAATAGATCACATTCACAAAAGCTTGTGTATCTTCAGCTTGGTCTGATCTATCTGCTGGTTCAGTTAAAGCTAGTGGTGCTTCAGGGATTTATTTTTTTTTTGGTGTGTTGTTCAATGGTATATCAACACATGTTCTCTTACCTCAGCAGGTTTGATCAATTATGTAGGGTACTTTGTATGGAAATGAGAAGCGTGGTACCTCCTCCTCTCCCTGTTGGGTTGGAGGTTCCTGCTTCATGTTATACATTCCAAGCAGCCTTCCCGTTCTGCAGCGCTGACATGTTTGAGTTGGTGTGTGGGAGCGTTTCAGTATGGATGCACATGTTTGAGAGCGTGTGAGTAAGTAATTGTGCATTCGGGTCTGTTTTTAACTCCCATTTGTATGTATGTGAGATAGAGGAGATGTGATTATGTTTACTCTGCATGTCTCTCAGGATCCAGGCTGCTGATTTTAGTAGAGCAGAGCATGCATACCTGCTGTAATAATTGGTATGCTAATGGATCTGCCATACTGATAAAGCACTCACCATTTCCACTCCTAAAGCGGTCGTGCTCCGGTGTGACCCTTCTACAACAAGCCTCCAACCAACTCCAACTCCAGAAATCTAGTTTAGAGCAAATAGCATCTTTATGCATCAACAGCTGCAGCCATAACTTCCATCTAGACAGAGAAACACGACCTTTATATGAGTTCATTTAACTTTTTTTTTTTTTAATTGAGTCTGCAGTTAAAATGTGATGTACGTTAGATAACGAGCCTGTCCTTTTAATTAATTCACATAGCGTATATACAGTAGGGGTTTGAGAATTCTGGGAAAGCAACCAAATATGATTAAAAATTTTGGGTTTTGGACTAATTATGTTGTTTACAAATAAGAATGCACACTATACATATATTGTCCATTTTATTAGGAACACCTGTAGACATACTCATATCTGCAGTTCAACCAGCCAATCATGTGGCAGCAGCGCAACGCAGAAAATAACGCAGATACAGGTCAAAAGCTTCAGATATACAGCAAAACGGGGGAAAAACATGATGTCTGTGACTTTAAACATGGAATGTTTTCCACCCACAGAACTGTTTTAGGTTTAAAATGAGGCTCCTGTTTCCACATCATGAGTAACTTCAACCTCAGGTTATTAGTCTGATGTGGATGATGCTGGAAATGATAATGAGAACGGATTTTGCAATGTAAACTCTATAATAATCTTAACCAGTTTAGATGTAATGTTTTTTTTTTTACCATTGAGACTGTTAGATATGTAGAGGTAGGAAGGAATTGAATTTTTTGGGATCTTTTCACATCAGGGTCTTTAAAATGTTCCACGAGTTACATGCAAAAGAGAATTTAGTATGTCTTTGAATGTCTTGAAGACTGCAGATTTTATAAATTAAATCCGTATGTCCAGAATTGACCGTGTGAAGGGATTTCACACACATTTTCAAAGATGCTGTGAAATTGAATCTTTCCTATTTGGAAATTTCTCAAAACCTAATTTCTGCTTTTCTGTTGTATTGAGCATAAAATGTTAAAGGCTGCACCATCAGGTTGTTGCTTCGGGACTTTAATTTTCACAGTTATGGCCTTATTTCAGATAATTCGCTGTATGCGCCTCCATGGTTGTTGATGTTTAGACTCACTAATAGCTTAACAACGGCTGTGTCAATGCCTAATAAGCACAACGAGTCAATGATTGAAGTTCCTCCCAACAGAAATAGAGTAAATGGAGACACAAATGCAAAGAAAAACATCTACAAAACACTGGAAAATCACCAACACCAGATGTTGCTTGTTCCTTTCAGCTCATAAGCCTTGTAGCTCTCTAGGCTTATCAGCAGCAGCATCGGTCACATCCATCAAGTGAACAAAACACCATTTTGTGCTGCTCTTGATTCATGCAGAAGGTCAGACAAGTCCTGTGGGTGTGAGCTGACCCTCTAAGATCAGTGCCTATGGCAATGCTGGCTGAATGAAACAGGCAGGGATTTGGTTGAAGGGTTACTGTCGGTGTCTGGTCTAACTCTCTCATCCTCACTCCGCTGATGATTGGTCACCATTGGGCTAGTCAATTCCTTGTTTACTTCCCCGTCCATCCTTTCTGACTCACAGCTTTGTCCGGCTCTGTCAGAAAGAGGTGGAGAGACTGAGCAGGCAGCAGATGCATCACAATAAGCGCTATTAATGCAATTAGTACGCTAATAATGTAGCTAATTGTGTAACAGTTCAGCAGTGTAGTTGTAGGTAACTTCTCAGGATGGCAAGTAAATAAAGTACTCAGCTATCATCTGTTGTGGAAGTTTTGAGAAAACAGCATGCCGGTAAACACGGGCAAGAGTAAAAAGGTTCACGATTTATTTGTCCTGCTGAGCAACAGGACCCAAGGCTCCCAGTGAAACAAGAGAGAGTCATGTGTTACATTGAGTTTTTATAAACACGATTCAAACACAAACTGAAGAAAGGAAAATGTCATCAGTCACTGGACGCATTACAACACCTGATCATTTCCTGACCAGGATAAACTTAGTCTGCCTAAGCTGATTCTGAGCCTCTAGTCTCGCCATCTCATCCTCATCCTCTAATATTTTGCACAACCCCTGTTAACAACTTCTAGTCAAATACACAAAAGGTCAGAACTCTAGAACAAACTTTCCATCCCAAGTCATACCATTCATTCATTGTCCATACCTGCTTATTCTGGGAATTCCTGGGTCACCGGGATCAGCTGGGGCCTATCCCAGCCATCTACGGGCAAAGGCAGGGTACACCCTGGACAGGTCGGCAGTCTATCGCAGGGCCACGTTCACACTCACTCCAATGGGCAATTTAGAGACGTCAATCAACATACAGTGCATGTCTTTGGACCGGGGGAGGAAACCGGAGTACCAAGAGGAAACCCCAAAGGCACAGGGAGAACATGCAAACTCCACACACACATGGTGGGGGCGGGAATCATCGAACCCCAACCCTGGAGGTGTGAGTCAAACGTGCTAACCACCAAGCCACCGTGCCCCCTACGTCATGCTATTAAAACGTTTAATTAAGCTAAGTGTCCTGACTAGTAACTAGCTTCTCCCCTACACTGCAGATAACATGTTTATTATAAGTGTAATACAGCTGAGGAGGAGGAGGAGGAGGAGGAGGAGGAGGGGATTTGTTTTCTTCTGTTTATGCTACCAATTAAAACCCTTGACAAGTTTTTTTTTGCCCTTAAGGAATGTGCACTTGGTTATTGTAGGTAGGCTGTTTTAGATATTGTATGTGGAAGCCTAGCAAACAAATATGCAGAAACTTTAAGCAGAAGTTCTCTTGGATAACAGTCGTTTGCATCCTCCTACACAACAGAACACTGAGAGAACTCTGGACCTTCTCAGCTAGACACACGCAGAAGTCTCAAACACTCTGTCAGACGTCTTACCTCAGCATCTCTGCGGTGGGAAAACGCTGAGCACGCACTGGTGCTAATAAGCTGGGTAATTAGATCAGTAAGGTCAATCATATGAAAACCGCTCCTGAGGTTGAGTCCTCTGTGTGGTTTTACTCCTCTGTTGTCTTTAATGTAAGGTATATTTGTGTAAATAGCTGCTGTTCTGAATTGGCTTACTGTAGTGTGCGTGAATTTTTAATCCGGATGTAGATGTAGATTCCTAACAAGAAAGCATGAAGATGAAAGCTGAAACCTCTAGAGGAACCAGACACTAAAGGGGCAGCCATCATCGTCTGGGCTTGTCTGAAGCTCGTATACTATAAAGACGACTTTAGACATTTGTCGAGTAGGTGCATATTGTGAACGAATCCTAGGACGATCACACGATAGTCTTCAAGACTACAGCAGCAGGCGAGAGAGTATGCACAAAGGTACAAACCTTTGTTGCTCTTTTGGCTGCTCCCTGTTCGGGGTTGCCACACCGGATCATGTGGTCTGCATAGTTGAGTTGGCACAGGTTGTATGCCACATTCCCTTCTTGACGTAGCCGTCGTATTTTATCCTGGCTTGCAACAATCTCTGAGAATTAATCATCAGTGTTCGGGTGAGTTCCCTGCTTGCAAACCGAACCCGGGCTGCTGGACCAGCAGGGGACTAAGTCTTGGGCTTCAATTGATTTTAGGAAATACAATAATTCCAGTATTCATGTGGGATTGTGCACAAAAGCACATGGTGAAACTCTAATATACTGCAGAAGTTTCAACTTAAAAGAAAATCACCTCAAATAGACTTGCTATATAGCTAATTATGTTTACACTAATTATGCTAACACACTACGAAGTGATATTTTCACCCTACACCCTCTCAAATAAGGATCGAGGATTTTCCCACCACAGAAAAGGTACAATTACATTCAGGGCATGTTTATCTGTGATAACATTTGGACACTGTTGTTTTCAGA
>JAOTRN010000016.1:9096118-9107354 GCA_028566695.1 Bagroides melapterus
GGCCTGAGAGGCTGTTGGTTTTGCAATTCGTCCCATTCTGAGACCTTTTCATCCACTTCTTGGAGCACAGGACACGTGTGTCAAGGGACATTGTACTGCTGCAACTTTCCAACTTTCTGGGATGAACTGTGCTTCCAGCAGTTTAGAGAAGAACCACATTTGGGTATGATGTTCAGGTGTCCGAATACTTCTGGCCATAGATTGTAGGCAAATTGATGCAGTGCAGATGCTTTGGTCTCTCTGATAATAACCGAGCCTTAACCCTAACCCTAACCCTTAGATTTCCTTGAATCAAATGTCCCCAGTGAAACATGCACTCATATGCTGCCATCATTTTCTGTCAAGGTAGACAGCGAATATTTTTGATTTCACTTTGTTCTCAGCTGTCAAATACAAACTCAGTTGCCCATATAGACAAGGTTTTACAGTAACCTCCAGGGACCTGGTTAACCCCTAGACCGTAATGGCTAGCTTTTACTCATGATGTAGACATTAGAAAAGTCTAACTGTTCTTATTCATTATTATATGTGATGTGTTTTAGGTTGTGCATCTTAAATAAAATCATTTAGTGACTACTTGTTCTCCCTGAAGCTCATGGTGCTACCTTAAATCCTCATATATATGCACCCTTCAATTTCTACCTGTGATTTATAAACGGTCTGTATGTGTACATAATTCGTTGTCATGGGTGAAAGGTCTTAGATTAAAACAGGATGTAATTCAGCATGGAGGGTTAAAACAAAAAGATGTTGGTCTTCATCCCCTCATGCGCACCCTGGCTTTGTTGATGTCTTGGACATAGTGGTGGCAGTGTGTGTAGAGTTATCATTTGCTTTCTATTATTTATGTGTTTACTTACTGCATGAAATGTATAGAGAGTTTGTTTTGGGTTTCTCTGTACAGACAGTAACTCACAGTTTATTGGGTGTAGGATCTTCATACAGTATGGGAAGTTATTTAGGAATTTGTCTGGTCGATTGCCTGTAGCTAATGCTGTTTTTAACAACTTCTATGACTCGTAACGTTTGTCAAAAAAACACACGCTCTCGGTTAGTGCGGCTGGGCGACAAATAGCAACCACCGAACAGCATTATTTAATGTGCCGCACTGTTGCTGGAGCTTCTACATAGAACATGTTGTGCCAGTGTCATCCAAGCTAATCTCCTGTGTAGCCTCAGGTACTGATGATAGATACAGTCCACTGTTGTCGATGCTGCTTTAAAAAGCAGTCTTTTTTCACCGGCAATACGTTTGGTACATTTCAGGCTCTTTTTACACAAGCAACCTTCATTTTTTATACATGGGACATGAAAGTCAACTTTATAATTAATTAATCTGTCATATAAATTCAACAGAAAAAAGATAGGGTGGAATCTTAGAGGTTCCAGAAGAGACTTGTGCCATTGAAAATAAAACTAACATGAGTTTTTTCCATTCATTCGCCTCTCGTTCGTAGTACTTCAGTTGTTTAATTATGCCTGAACAATATTCACATGAAGTAAAGCAGCTTTCATTTGACGGTTTCTCTTTTTTCCCCCCGTCTCTCACGGTGTGTGTTTTTCACATCCCATCAGTCTGTACGCCTTCCTCTGAGCTGTGATCAAAGTGTTCACTGATGCTCTGTCCCAGATATACTGTACAGCGATCCAACCCCCCGCTGAGGGCCTACAACTCAGCCAAACTCTCACGTTCTGTCATTATTTGTACTAGTTTGCTGCTGATGGCATGTTGCAGGCTTGTTGCACTACATAAACTCCAGCATGGAGAGTTTACTCTTCTTACCATAGTGTTTGGTTTAATGTCTCAGCTTATATTCATTCATTCATCCATTCATTCATTGTCCATACCAAGGCACGGGGAGAACATGCAAACACCACACATACAGGGGCGGGAATCGAACCCCCAACCTTGGAGGTGTGAGGCAAACGTGCCAACCACCAAGCCACCTTGCCCCCGTCTCAGCTTATGTGTGGAGAAAATATCCAGAATTTGGTATTTTATGTCTATACACAATCAGAAAGTGTGTCATTTCTGATTCAGCTTGAATGATTTCAAGGCCTCTGAGTGCCTTTTAAGTGCAGGTGATTCATGATCATCTCTCATATGTCTGTTACGTTCCTCCCTGAAGTTTGCCTTTATTTTCAGTGTGTTTATATTTTGGCACCAAACCCCAGATCCATCACAAGTGAACCGCTTTAAGTTGGCTCTTGTTAAATTTTAAGGGCTTTTAATCCCCATCCTAGTGCTCAGTGATGGAAGCAGATAGATATTTTTTGCTGCAGTGTACAGGGAAAACCAGGTATTCTCTTTGTCTCTCGTTCCTTGCCATCAGAGCAAGGGTAGCTTGTGTCATTAGACTCAGGCAACACAAATTCTGAGCTCAGTGCTAAAAATAAAGAGTCACCCCTCCCTCTCCCTGAGGTCTGCACGGTTAAGCTTGAACACAGCAAGTTCCTTGCCCTCTGCCTCATTTTTTGATTCACTTTTAAAGCATGGTACATAGAAATGTCATTGTAGGGCACATCAGAAGTGGTAAAAATGAACAAGTGATATTAAGGTTCTCTTTATCCTTCTCTGCAGAAAGTAAGAAGATTCCAGCCGAGTAAAATGAAGGCAGTCATGTCCACCTGACCACTTGTACAACGCTCGGACATATGTCATCCCTCGTCATGTAGATTGGTTGGCCTTTCAAGAGCTTGGTTTGGGAAGCTGGCGTAATTAACGGATGTCGAGAGCGGGTGTATGGACTGCATGCCCTGTGAGACTCATTACTATTCGCCACAGATGACAGGGAGAGCCCAGAAGCACTCCAGCTCTTTCTTCCTTACCCCGCACCTCCACAAATGAGTGCTCCTATATGCATGACTGAGCTCACTGTGACTTGGCAGGATGACAGCTCAACTTCTGTCTGTTTCCTCTCTCTTTCTATCTCTCTCTCTCTCTCTCTCAGACTCATTTCCTTCTTTCCCACTCTTTCTTTCCTGTTATGGATTTTGTACAATTTCATTCATCCATCAGTGACAGATATCACCTTCCTTTTCTTTGTCCTTCTATGCAGTTTTGCATTGACCAAACTATCATAATAATGTCACACCATCGTGGTCCTGCTCCTCCTCTTCCTCATTCAGGCAGTGAGTCAGTGACTGACCTCACAAAGTTCCCACATTCCTCCTTGCCCTCTTCAGTGTTGGTTTATGCCATCGTTCCCCTTTTTTTTGCCGTGAGTGTCTTTATCTTGCTGGTGGTGGCCTGCATTCTTTCCTAAGTTGAACTGAGCGAAAAGAAGAAACCTAGACCACAGATTCACTGGCGCACTCATTCGTATGCCCCCTGCGCTCCGTATGTATTTTGTGCCTGGAGACTGGGGTCTGCCCTGCAGTTGAAGGAAAAGCACAGCTCTGGTAAGAGCAGCGTCACATGCTGCACCATTACCCTGGTGACTCTGAGCTCATCTTTCCGCATGCCATGGCGTTCCTGTGCGGAGTGAGCAATGACTTTCACTGGGATGTGGGTGAGTAGTGCCCCAGAGGTAGAGACATTGATGGGAGGGCAGGGTAAGCAGAGTGAATGCTGAAAATAGTGCAGGCCATACGGCACTTAGTCTCCATCCTGCTTGTCTGCTTTGTTCTGGGAGAGCAACCGAATGCAAAGAGGCAGATGAAATTACAGCAGCTTTGATTAGAAAGGCTTGGCTTGTTCCCTGACTGGAGGAGCCTCAGTTAGCAAACTCGGCTTAAATGTATTAAAAAATGATCAATGTGACTGGTGAAGCGGATCTGTTGACATTTTTATATTTGTGTTTCATTGCATAAGTGGAATTGGTTTAATGGTGTCATCACTCTCCTAAAAACTGTAGTAACCTCACGGCGTAGTATTGCTTCTGTCGGAGAAAAAAACGAGCACTAAATTGCTGTTGTTGCTGGGGTGCTGCCCTCAAGGGTAAATGGTTTGTGTCTCCATATATAGATCCTTCACATGGAAATGCGGATATAATGCGGCTTTAAATTGATTTAAGGTATATTAAGCAAGTAAAGCTTTAAAGGTAGACTGCGTTTAGTTTTACTACCTAAAAGAAATTTACTAAAGGTGTATGCTCGAGGCAACCTCAACAACAAGAAAAGATGCAGTTTAGTATGATTTTTGCTCTTCTAGTTTACTTTTTTCCTTCGGAAAATACACACACTAATTAAATAATACCATCTGGACAGTGATTTTCTTATAGAAGGAGAACGTTGTCACATGGTTAATGTCCTCAAGGGTACATTTTTTTTGTACCTTCACCCAGGGGAACATACTGTACTTGTCATTGAACATTGTTTAAGATGCTTTATTTCAGTACCGTAGTCCTGGCAGTGTATGTGACCTTTGGATGTAATGATTTGGGGAGGTTAAGTGTCCTACGTGACGGTTCCCTCTAGATATGTGTCTGCATTCTTCAAGTGTGAGACCGGACACCCGCTGATCTGTCCCCACATGTGTCCCAGCTCATTTCATTCAGTACCCTTTTTTCTGTCTCAGATCAGAGTAGATGAATTTGCTTAGTCAGTTTCCTGCGACTCCGGGTACATCTGGACCTTTAAAACCAAGACTATTCATCAAGCATGGAAATGATTGACTGGGAATTTACCTACTGGAGTGGCCCAGAGGTGATTTTGTTAGCGCTCTATGTGGGTGGGTGGATGTGTGTATGAGAGAGAGAGAGAGACAGAGAGAGAGAAAGAAAAGAAAGATGTGGATGAATATTCTAAGCAAGCAATGGCTTTTGTTGTCACTTCCAGACGCACAGTATTTGAAATTCCTTTGTTTTGTTGTTCTCTTTGTTCACAGACTGGATCATTGTTCTTCTTGTTGAAACCTACATGCATTGTGTTGCTCAGGACATCCAACCCAGCAATCTGTCATTACATTGGCATTATTGTATTCCAATAAATTGTCATCCGTTTTCTTGAATGCGTTTAACTTCATATTTGTTACCCACAAATTGTCTGGCAAATGGACAGTTCAGAAGCCGGACTATGAAAAATGCTGAAGCAAATCCGAATGCGTTGGAATACAGATTATATTCCATGTTATTGTAATAACTTTAAGCAAAAGAATGCATCAATGTATTGGAGTGTACCTGATAGCTGCACATTTTCTTCTCCTCAATGGCTGTCATTAATTTATATTTCCTGCTACATAGTTCTAGCTTGCTTTTTTTCCTTCCTTTTTCTCATCAGAAACATACAAAGGCCGGTCAACTTCTATCATCATGTCAGACATTTCATTAACTAGGCAGCACATCTCAGATCTCTGGCTATCGAGAGTAAAATGCTGTGCTCTCTGCAGGAATCCACCACAATTTTTCTTTTTTTTTTTATTTATTTATTTGTATTTTTATTCAATACTGTCTTGATCCAAGCGTGAACGTGTTGCTGTGTTTATTTGTATGCTGTGAGAGAGGAGAGGCAGATGAACTGTTTCTGAAAGAGCTATCAACCATTGCCCCTGTTGCAATCCTCCTACACAACCACCTACAACCCATGCACAAAGATGCTGTTAAAACCAGAAGCCTTTTCCAGGATTCAGGCTCGATGCTATCCTGCCTCAGTACCCTAACCTTCTTAAACCGTGTTTGTCAACAAGAGCAACATAGCCAGATAGCGTCGCTATGCAGACAGCTGTTTTCTCCTTTTCTTTTGTCCCGTTGTTGTGTGCCGTTTAAGTCAGAGTCGATTACGAACCTCATCCACACCACCGAGAGAAGAGGTCCTGGAGTCCGTCCGGTGAAGCTGTTCTGCTCACTCATAGACATCCACACAGGACTGACATCTAGATGTATTTTTCATTAATATGCATCTCTGCAGGTCTCTTCAGAGACTCGATTTCAGTTCAGCGAAGTGTGTCCTGTGTAGCAGCACTTCTCCTTATTGGTCCGTTGGTTTTAATATTTACATGGCATCCTGTGTTGATGGCCTGACCGAACATCAGCTTTATAGTGCAGCAGCACATGGGGAAACTTTCCAGCCTCACTCAGTTCCAAGCAGTGGGTTAGCACATTATATAAAAAAAAGGAATATAATTTTTTATAGCACTTTATACAACACCGATTGTCTCAAAGCAGCTTTACAGAGCAGCGAGCAAGCCCAGTGTGGCAGTAACAAGAGAAATAATGGTGCTAATCCTTCTCTGCTTGGTGTTGTGCATCATGATTTGTCTGTCAGATATTATAGAAGTGGTTTAGTTAGTTAGTTATTTAGTTAGGCACCTGGTTTATATAATATATATGTAACTGCTAGTAATAAAGTTTAGGATTAAATAGCTCTCTTTAAACATAATTGCAGGAGACAAGTGAGACATTTACAGAGAGAAGTGTTGTAAAAGTATAAGCAGAATCAGTATCTGGGGGGAAATAGGGACATGTGGACGAGCTTGGAGCTTGGAGATCTTTAGTCTGTGTTTGAAGGCAGACAATGACTCAGCTCCTCAGACAGCCAGATGAAGCTCATTTCCACCCGCTGAGCATGATGACGGAGACGAGTCTTGATGCATTCCTTTATCGTATCTCGACGGTGGCTTGAGTCGAGCAGTGCTGGAAGGGAACATGAAGCAGATCAGGGTGTGATAAATGACAGTTTGTTTTTGGCTTGGAAAGCAAGCATCGGTTTATTAAATCTTATGTGCACACCTCCAGGAAGCCACTGGAGTTTACGCAGCAAGGTATAGGAGTTAAAGGAGAGCAAACACTCTTTTTTTTTTTTAGAATCTTTTAAAATGATTTAAAAACATTTCAAGGCATGATGAAGATCATTATAAATAGTACTGCAGCTTGTTTGCTGTTTAGGAGCTTGAACATGGATACGAACATGGATAGGTGCAGCATCATCAGGACTAGAACTTGTGATCTCCCAATGATAGGGTTCACTTTTTCTTTTCTTTTTGCTTCATGAGGAACCTTGTGTTATTTTTTGTTTTTTGTTGTTTTTTTATTATTATTTTCTACCCATCCTGAGGCATCCAAAAATTGTACCAGCTCCAGTTGTGTTCCTCGTCATGAAGATTTTGGTCCTTCAGTGAGAAGAGGCCAACCCTGAAAGGACCCTGAGGCACAAACAGATGCATCAGCTCCAGTCGGATTCCGTTTCGTGAGGATTTTGCACGACAAGGAGATGCCAACTCCATGTGGTGTTTGAGGACAACAACCTCCTAATCAATACACAATTGTCAGACATTATTCATAATAATGCTCTCCGGTGTTCCTAACAATTTATAATCACATCCTCCAGTGTCACCTAAATGAGGATGAGGTTCACTTTTGAGTCTGGTTCCTCTCAAGGTTTCTTTCTCTTCCATCGAAGGTAGTTTTTCCTCACCACAGTCACCTCAGACTTCATGAGGGATAAATACAAACATGTTAATACAAGTCTAATATTAATCCTGACCTGCTGAGCTGCTGAAGTCATAGTTGTCATGACAGGAAATTGTGTAATGTAAACAGTGTTATAGCGAGTTAATTCATATACAGCGTAAACACCTCCGATGTTATTTTCACCAACATCTTAGGAGATCATCATACAGTATAAGCCTGGCTTTAACGCACGCTTGTTTTTAACTTCCGCGGCTTACAAATTTGCTGGGTGAAAGTTCACCTAGATTAATTCAGTCCAAAATGAATTGGTATGTAAGTGAATTGGCTTTTTTTTTCACCAGACACATTTTCTTTGCCTTTTAGTTTCACCATCGATTAGGACTCAAAGTCATGCCACAGTGGGCAGCACACTCAGGAGCCGTCTCCAAAGACACCGTCCACTCTGTTCCCTCTGTGAATAGGGAGAAGATGACACTGATTTATATCTTACCAAAACTCTCAAGACCATCACCTCCATCTATGAGAAGTTTTGTATTCGTCTTCTTGCCTTTATTCTTTATTCTACACTTTAATCGACAGAGTGTGTTTCGATTCTGAACTCCGTTCTCGGAGCAGCACTTTGGTTGGATCAGCTGGTGTTTGACGTCACTAATTCACACTGATATGAGAAAGGTGGCGTTAAAAGTGGCGTTTAAATGATCTAAACGTCTCATCTTGACAAAACACCAGATGAAATAACGCAGAACTCAAATATTACTTATTCCTTATATAAAAGAGTCGGAGTACTTTTACCCAGCAGCCACTACTGCGGTGTGTTCTGATGAGAGCTGAATGTCAACAGTACAGAGAGTAGAATTTAAATACATCCTGCTGCTAATGCGTCCTTAAAAGTTATCAGCGAGGAGGGACGTGTGCGCGTGTTCGCGGGATACCGTTTCTGTCTCTTCGCTTCCTCTCATGAATATCTTAAGCGGTATACATTGTCTGTGCATGTCTTTACAGCTTCTCACATGCTTACATACTTAAAATATTCCCTCCGGAACGGCAAAGCCACTTCTTTTGTTTTCTCTATACACTGAAGACAGTGGAGTTTGTGACCAAGTAATGAGTAGAATCAGAGTTTCAGCTTTCATTTCCTGATATTTATGTCTAGACGTGGTAAAGAACTTAGAGCTGGACACCTTGTTTGCGTGATCAAAAGTATCGGGACAGGTTTCCCTTATTTGCGATGACTACATCAAGCAGGTGACCCACAGACATCACCAAACTCTTACATTCTTCTTTCGTGATGTTTTTCCAGGCTTGTACCACATCTTCTGTTAGTAGATGTTTGTTTTGTGGCATTTCTCCCTTCTGTCTCCTCTTTAGGAGGTTAAAGCTGCTCCTTTGGGATAAGGTCTGGTGACGTGAGCAGTCTAAAACCTTCCAATTATTTCCCATGCTGAAGTGTTTTGTTGTGTTGGTGGCGTGGTTTGGATCATTGTGGTAGTGCGTCTTGCTGCATGAAGACAACGAAGTTCCTCCTGATTAGTTTGGATGCATTTCTGTCTGTAAATCATTTAACAGAACGTTTCTATAGCTGCTAGCATCATGAGTTACATCACCGAGTCTGTTCCAGAGGCAAACCCAAGCCGTAACACTATCACCGCCACGGTTCACAGACGAGCTTGTATTGTTTTAGATCATGAGCACATGCTTTATTTCTCCAAACTTAGAACGTCTCGTTGCTCGTACGCCATTTTGTTTTCTTTTTCATGACATCCCAAATAGCTCTTGGTACAATGCCTCTGATTGATCTGAACTCTTTTCTCAGATCAGAATGGCTTGCTTTTTTTTTCCCCCCATATACAGCTTCACGTTGGTTTATCCTTTTGAACAACAAATGCAGTCTTCATAGGTGAAACCCAGTGCTAGTATCAGGTGGCTTCAAACAGAAGGTGTCATGTTCTGAGTGGTTGGTTAACAACTCTCTATTTGTAATTGTGAAGAAATCAAAGCTTAAATTTTGATCTATCCTCCCATATGTTTCTTTTGATCTCAAACTGAATATTTTCACTATACAGGAAATAAATCTTTTCAATAGTTTTGTGAGGGCTCTCTCTCTCTCTGTCAGTCACTCTCTCTCTCTCTCTCTCTCTCTCTCTCTCTCTCTCTCTCGCTCTCTCTCACACACACACCCATCTGAATACCTCTGAATAAATATAGTGATGTAGAAGCTTTCAGAGCCTTACCGAACAAACGTTCTGGGATTTCCTCTTCCTCCTCTTCCCTCTGTGTATATGTAATAAAGTAGAGCCTGCTGTTTTCTAATCGTGGAAATCCCAGCAGTGTTTGGTGTGTCTCAGGCTGATGGCCCTCCAGCTGCACTGCACTCAGAGCCGCACACTGTACTGCGCCTCCATGTTAGACAGCCGTGTCATACGCACACCCTGGAACTTTCTGTACATCCATCACACACGAAGCCTCATCTGAAGCTCCTGTTAATTATTATAATTATATTCTTCACATGTGGCTGTGTGTGCATCTGTGTGTGTGTGTGTGTGTGTGTGTGTGTGTGTGTGTTTGTATGGTTATCTTTGAATATCACATCTGAGAGTGTCCATTATCCGGTGATGTCATCTTTCTGTGTGTGTGTGTGGACAGAGAGAGAACCTATGTCCTGTGTGAATCATCAGTAAACACAGTGTACATTCCACTTTATTATAGCTGTGTGTGTGTGTGTTGCTCTTGTTTACGCTTGTGTTTGTTTTTCTGCTCTTGTTGTAGATGAGGGGCCTTACACCAAACACTCCAACCCCTCCAGACCTCCAGATGGAGCGCTGGCTATCAGAAGACAAAGCATCCCAGGTATCTCGAATCCAATTCCACAGCACTTCACGTTAAACGGCACAGTTTATAGTTTCCACCATTTTAAGCGTGTTTTTAGACCTGTAATAATCACGGCTACCTTCATCAGAGATGAAGTGTAATGAAATGCAGTTGTCTGGTGTACTTGTTTCGGAAGTCTGTCTACTTTGGGGATCATTTTGGGGGGCTAAGAGACAAGAGCTGTCAGTGAAGTGCAATTCAGCGTGTCAGCGGCGGACGGCTTTAAAAATTGCTCCTAGAAAACGCAGCACTTGAAAAACAGCTTTGTGCAGCTTTGTGTCACGGCCCGTGAAGTTTATTTATATAGCACGGGTAAAAACAACGCTTGATGACCAGTTTAATCATTAATTCAGTTATTGATGTTATTGTACGGTTAAATAAGGACAATTGGATCATTACATAGACTTTATAGTGCATTAAAGGGAAATTGCTTATTGCTGCTTCCTTCCTTGCTAAATGCAGCTGGATTATTAGCCATTTTTTAATAAGATAGAAATTCATGCTTCATTTAAGAAGTTTAGAATTTAAGCACCACACTTGCTGACCAGATTAATCGTTAATTCACTCGTTGTTGTTATTATTCGTTTGTGTTGATTTTGATTTTGTAGATAAACGGCAATATTTCATTGAGATTTTTTGAAGAATGCTGCTTCTGTGCTCACTTTATTTTCCATTCCGAACCCATGATCTCTCTCTCTCTCTCTCTCTCTCTCTCTCTCTCTCTCTCTCTCTCTCTCTCTCTCTCGCTCTCTCTCTTTCGTCTTTCTGAACTGATGTGTGAGCTTAAAAATATCGTTTTGAATTAGCGCATAACAGATAAGTTATTTTCAGCCGGAGCCCTGTACGATAGATCATCCTCCAAAGGATAGAACCCAGGCATGGCAGCTGACTGGCATTTCTCTGGCCGTGCGGTAGAAAAGTGTATATAAACCTCAGCCAGCTTCATGACAAGCCAATCCAGCATTCATCCTTCCATATCGCTGCACGCACACACACACACACACACACACACACACACA
>JAOTRN010000016.1:9199758-9210935 GCA_028566695.1 Bagroides melapterus
GAAAGGCAGATATTGAAGCTGCTGGAAAGGAAAGGAAAGGAAAGGACAGGGACAGGGGAAGGACAGGGACAGGAAAATGTACAGGGAAGGAAAGGGGAAGGGGAAGGACAGGAACAGGGACAGGGGAAGGACAGGAACAGGGACAGGGGAAGGGGAAGGACAGGGACAGGACAGGGGAAGGGGAAGGACAGGGACAGAACAGGGACAGGGGAAGGGGAAGGACAGGGACAGAACAGGGACAGGGGAAGGGGAAGGACAGGGACAGGACAGGGGAAGGGGAAGGACAGGGACAGGACAGGGGAAGGACAGGAACAGACAGGAACAGGGACGGGGAAGGACAGGAACAGGGGAAGGAAATGATTTGAGTTTAAAGTTAGTAGCACATTTTCATATCTATATTTTAAATAGCACATACCTCAAGGGAGATATAAAGGGAGATTATACCTTAATACATGAACATGAACCATTTAGAATCTTATTATTTGTACATACTAGAATAATAAGTGAACATCTGTAGAACATCTGTAAAACCTCACAGCAACAGTTGCTATAAATTATGTTTCATTTAATGTTCAAGTGTAGAGACCTTTCCTGTTCTGACACTTTATTTCAGAGCCAGTTGTTACTTTTGATTCCCGTCGTCTTTATGTGGAATATTGCCTCAGCTAAATGTAGTGATGTAAAGCCACTAAAGACCGGGTCTAGCCATAACTAAAATAATTTCATGAGTTATGAGTGTTTTAGATATACTGTATGATCTAAGCACCTAGTGTTTTACTGGGTCTTATTCAACAACCAATATAAATAATTAGTATGTGTAATGGATATAATGTACGGATTTATTCATTGTTTTATACATGTAAGATACATTTTGGAAATGTAACCAAGATCTGGTAGTAAAGTGTAAAGTCAGAATACAGCATATCCTTTATTCCATCCTTTATTCTATCCTTTATTCCATCCTTTATTATTTTTTTTATAGGATCTTTCCAGTAGCTTGACAATGTCAGTCATTTAATATGAAGAAGTGCTTGTGTTGTGTTATATCAAACCGAGGTTTGATGTAACAAGCCCTTAACTGCATCAGACAGCTGAGCCAGAGCTCTCCATGAGATTTTACCCACCCTCGTCACTTCACACACTCATACACACTCAGTGTGTGGAAGAAATGACTAATGCTGAATGAAAATGCTGCTTATAAGACCGTCTGAAAAAGTCTCCTTGAGGGAGCCGAGTGCTGTGTAGAGGAATTTCTGTTATACTGTATATGCACTGTGTGTGTGTGTGTGTGTGTGTGTGAGAGAGAGAGAGTAAGAAAGTAACCTAATATGGAACTTAAGAAACAAATATATAATGTGTGGTTTTTAAATATCACACACACAAAAAACAATCAAAAATCTATTTTCAGATGGAACATTCACAATTCTTTATCCAATTTCAGCCTGTGTTCCTATAAACCTTTAAATCTATATATTCATTTCTCCAGCTCTGTAGAAAGGTTGATATCTTCGAACATTTTTCCTGCTCCAATTGAACACAGAACACTGTTATATGCTTTCAACAAGTCAGTGTGCATTACCTAGTAGCCTTCAGCTAAATCCTTGAGAGCTTAAGAATAAAGAACTGCTGACACACTGAACTGATGTAGCATTTAGATTGTTTTGAAGTATGTATTCAATGAGAAGACTCCAGTTAATGTATATGGAATGATCTAAAAATAGATATTGAGAGTAATTAATGTACCATATCACATAATGAGCCAAATGGAGATTATATATTTATTATGATAATATCTTCTACCAGCGATACTGAATTCATAAATGAGACTGGACAATGGGTTTTGGTCAATTTTCTATAAAAGAAGCAGTGAAATAGTGAGGAATTTTATAAGGAAACATTTATTCCAAATTAATGGAAGGCGTCTCCAGTATCCGTGCTTTGTAAGACTCTTCAACAAAGAGGACGTCCACATTTCTCTGTAACCTTGACAAGCTCTAGTCTCCCTGAAAGGCATGAATTAAACAAGACTATCACGTCGTCTTTAAACTGCTGTTGCGTCAGTCACCCTTGTGCTCGGGTCTTCGTCAGCGAACATTTGAACGTTGACTTCGGCAGGAAGGAAGTCTACAGTGAGCTCGGAAATGACGCTGACCTATTAGTTCCTCAGGAGCCCTTTCTTTGCTTAATCCCACCTGACTTCAACTGTTGTAGAAAGGACATTATTTACATTTATATTATTTACTGTTCAGTGTCTCCCAAATGACGATGAGGTTCTCTTCTGAGCCTGGTTCCTCTCAAGGTTTCTTCTTCATATCATCTCAGGGAGTTTTTTTTTGCTTATTAGGGATAGACGTTAGAGATAAATAGTAATTCAGTTTTAAACAGTACTATTTTTATTCTGTTTCTATTCTTCTGTAAAGCTGCTTTGAGACAACGTCAATGGTTGAAAGCACTCTACAAATAAATTACCAAATAAATTAAATAGAAGTACCGTTCTCTTTGCTCCCACACACTTTAATAGTAATGCACATTTCAAACATAAATGAATAAAATGTTTTATTTTTAGTGTCATATCACCTGCTTGATGATAACAGTCCATTACTAAATGCTTCTGGATGCCTATACACGGCTTATCTGCTCATTATATAAAACTAAGTACTCGTCGATTACACTACGGTGTCATAACAGCTAAATATATTTCTATTTCATATGGCATATACACTACCTAATACACAAAAATTAAAGGAACAGAACATATGGTGTTTGAAAGTCTGTTCAAAGTCTCTGTATAGAAGGGAGGGTGATGAAGAGAAACAGACAGACGAGCCAACCCATGCACATGAGCTGCACACAGTAATTACCATCCTCAGTCAATTCATGCCCACACAAAAAAACTTCTGGCCTGTAATTCCCTGTGATTCATGTCCACGTTTCCAGCAGAGGCACTCCCTCGCATTGTCTGCAGCACAGAAGAGTCTGTCGGGGCTGAGGGATACTCTATCAAAGGAGAATACTGAGTACAAACATAAAAAGGTCAGGTTCTGGTGGAAGCCGCAGTATAAATGGGGCGTTGTCGTGGAGAATGATGAGGATAAGTCCCTGAAGAGATTGGGTCAGGGGCAGAGGGGATGATGAAGGACAGCAAGAACCTTAAACTGCGTAGTTGCTCTCTGATGGGCGGTTAGTGTCAGCAGACTCCTTGGTTTCTTTCCCCGACGTGGTCTGGGATTTTGGCCTGGGGTTTGTTTGGCGGTGGAGCAATGACAATCCCCCACGATATCCTGAAAAAAGAAATATACAGTATGAAATGAACCTGATGCTTAATAATGAAGGATTTCTCAGCTTGGTGTCTGTTGGTGCTTATCTTTGTTAATTACTCATTAAATATAAAAACATTTAAAGGAGCCATTTGTCACACAGTCCTCTGTCTCCTATCAAATGAATTGCAACTTGCCCTCTGATGAGTTTTCACAATTTGCTGAGCAACTTGTAAGAAGCTTTGTAAGAAAAAGAGACAGACTTATGTTTGAAAACACTTTTTGGTTGCAACATAACTAGCTTGAATTTCCTCTGGGATCAATAAAGTATCTTTATCTGTCTGTCTGTCTGAACAGTATGTTTTCTTTATGTCATTGTTTACTGACGTCCTAAAATGGTACATGCTACAACATGGAGACATGTTTGTTTTGACGTGCAAATTTAATTGAAATAATATTTAAATAGAAATTCTTGAAAATAATAAAATGCCTGGAACTGCATGTGGGGTAAAGGGAACGGAGGCCAATGGTGGCTAGCAATTACATGAAGCCTGTAATATGACTCTTTTCCTCCACTCTTGAAGGGTTGAGTAAAACAAAGCTGCAGCGAGGAGCCAGTCCTAAACAACATACCACTCTCACTTTCACTTGAGCCTCCGGAAGCACCGGCACAGGCTCTAGAGTTACCATGGATTAAATGTGCTCATGTGTTTACGGTTTGTAGTTAGTAGCTGAGGCTTGGGAAAATGGCTTTAGGGCTAAAGGGTTTTAGAGTGAACACTGTGTACTGTGATCAGGTTCCTCACTCACTCTTATTACAGTGACGTCCATGCCAACCCTCCTGGCACTGACACCTGTTGGGCTCCACGCAGGTCCCGTGTGCTCCACAGCTGGGCTCACAGACAGCTGCATACATACACACACACACACCCACACACACACCATAAATAGAGATACAATGTTTAGCCTTAGGATTTAAAGGGAAGTGTTGCTGTTCATAATCTCCTCTACTAGCCCACAGACCACCAGCTGCTCATTAAACAACAATTTCTCTCTCTCTCTCTCTCTCTCTCTCTCTATCTCTCTCTCTCTCTCTCTCTATCTCTCTCTCTCTCTGTGCGTACGTGTATGTGTGTGTAAAAAGAAGCACCTTTGAAATGCCCAAATATATAATATAATAATAGAGAAAATAAGAATAATAATTTCAGGGATATATATATATATATAAGAATAAAAGAAAATAAATATTTTAACTAAATGTATATTACAACTAAAAAAAAAATAATAAAACTAGAGTTACAGTAAAACTAAAGTTAATTTGAACTGACAATACTCAGCATACTGCTTGTGGAAAGAAGATCCACAGACCAACAAACAGTAATATGTTATATGCTCTATCTAGGTAAGCCAATGGAATACAATCATCCAAATAAGAAGATTATATATTAAAAAAAATAAATAAATAAAAGATTGAGTGAAATTTCAGGAAGGCAAAACTCCAGACATCAGAGACTGTGAATAAATAATTTCCTTTCTACAAATGTATATTAAAGAATTTACATCAGAAGTCCAAGATGAAAAGGAATAGAGAACAGAATATTTTCCTCACCTTTTGAGCACAGATCTCCATGGTAGCCCTTGCTGCACTTGCATTTGTTCTTTCCAATACATTTGCCTCCATTTCTGCATTGCTGGTGGCATTTACCTACGGTACAAATGATAGTTATGCTGACTGACGTACTGACGTACTGATTATTGAACAGTCTATTGGATATACAAATAATATTACGTAATGTAGAAAACAGCAAAGGAGCCTAACTATTTCAGTCGTGATTCTGTTCCTTTCTGTATTTTTTACAGCGTATCTCCTACAGTACTACTCTAGACGTTAACACGTGGAAGAAAAAAAAAAGGGCCTGGATTTAGTGATTTCCATCTGAAACCGTTAAGCAGTGGAAAGTGTGTATCGTGCATCTTATAAATAAATTAATTACACCAATTTCGTTTTACAGCTTTTAGGTAATTAACAGCCTACAGTGTGATATAAAAGTAGAAAGTAATTGAAGTGAGGTAAGGGGAACGTTGATTCTTTTGTTGAAAAAAAAATAATAAAGTGTGCAGATGGACATTTTTCCATATGCTTGACTGTACACTTACTGCCTTTACAGGGCTGCAGAATTACACAGTGCTATTTTATGCCTTAAATTATAAGTGGTTTTTAAATCTTTATCTGTGGAAAAACAATATGTGATATCTTTATTACAATGGACTGAACGTGTCCCCAATCCTAGACGGGATTAGAGGCATGTTTCTATTCCAGTACAATAGCTATTCCAGTTAGAGACAGTTAAATCTGGGAAATACTCCTAAACTAAACCTAATCTATAGCATAGATATATTATACACTTTAATGTCATAATGGAATTTCCCTTGAAGTATCAGGTAACAGGAGCACATGAACTACAGAGCTGAAATGGAAATGATTAATCGTGCGAAAACATCCTGTCTCTGTTTCTGTCTCCGTCTCTGTCTCCGAGTTGGGGGGGGGGAGGGTTGAGGGGGGCAGGAGTTAAGGCAGCATGACAGGAAAGGAAAGGATAAAATGGACGGGGTGAAGCAAAATGTAAAGAGAAAAACCAGACTGACTCTCTCTACATATATGTATATTATAATTAAAAACCACAGACAGGTGAAGTCAATAGCATTGGTTGTGTTGCAGTGCAAGGGAACATTCAGTTCTCAACATCAAAGGTCAAGTTGATGTGTTGGAAGCAGAACAATTGGGCACGCATAAGGATCTGAGAGAGTTTGACAAGGATAAAAAATTGAGGGTCTGAGCATCTCTAAAACAGCAGGTCTTGTGGAGTGTTCCCGGTATGCGGTGGTTAGTACCTACCAAAAAGTGGTCCAAGTCCTAGGAAGGAGAACCAGTGACATGTTCATGTGCACCTACAATGGGCATGTGAGCATAAGACATGAGCAGTGAGATTTCTTTCCTCAGACGTGTTTGTGTGTGTCAATTATCTGGTAAAAAGATAACACTAGAATGAACTGTGGAAGAAAAGAAGCCAGCGAAGAGTGTGTGATGCTCCTGGCATGTTCTGTTGGGAAATGGTGTGTGCTGGAATTTATATGTATGTTACTTTGACATGTACCAATTACCTAGACATTGATGCTGACCAAGTACACCCCTTCATGGCAACAGTATTCCCTAATGGAAGGGGCCTCTTTCAGCAGGATATGGCTGACGCACTGCAAATTGTTCAGGAATGGTTTGAGGAAAACATGACAAAGGGTTCAAGGTGTTAGGCTTGGCCTCTAAATTTCAGACAGATCATGTGGGATGTGTGAGATGTGTTGGACAAACAAGTGCATAATCCATGGAGGTCTCACCTCACAACTTACAGACATAAAAGATCTGCTGCTAACATCTTGGTGCCATACACCACAGCACACCTACAGATGTCTTGCGAGACCATCTCGATGGATCGGAGACGTTTTGCGAGCACATGGGAAACATACACAATATTATGCAGATGGTTTAAAAGTTCTCTCTGGGACTACATTGAATATAGGGATTCTTCATTTTCATTTAAAAGTGCATATAAACCGAAGGGTTTAAAAGGTAGAAAACATTGTGTTTATTTAATTAATATACAAAAAAGTAAAAGTTCACTCTCCTGATTCTGCAATCTCCAGGTCCCTATTTAGATGTAAGCAAATGTGTGATATTGACCCTGATAGCTGCTTTGACCAAAAGGTCAGATTTTCCTCATGCCTAATCTGAAGCATGTGTTCAGACAACACTCTGATGGATGTGATGCAAAATGGATTATAAGGTTTTGCACAAGGTTATGGAGTCATGCGTCATCATTAGAAACAGTGTTCCTGAAATCAACGGAAACCCGTATTGTTATAGAAACTCTTGTTCAGTTTTATTTCACTTTATTTTATTTATCCTATCAGTTGTGTTAGAATTAGCCTTAAAGTCGTAAGCTGCTAATTGCCACTAAAAGCACCACAATTTGAGTTCATGGGCTGGAATTTAGCACTCATTGTAGCATTGTTAAATAATGACACGTTTGCCCATGTAGGTGCTGGTCCATTTGGCGTTAGTGTGAGAAGACACTTCAATTAACAAGTTTATTTGGGGGCATCTCTGGAGACAATGTGTGGTAATGTGATGAGTACAAGTGAGTGACAAATGCAAGGGTTTTCCCTTTTCCTTACCTTCAGACACTGTGACATCAAGTGACAAAACCTTTATTTCGTCTAATTCTTATATCTCCTTTTACTGAAATTCATAATTAAATTTCTAGAAGTGTGTGTTAATCAGTAATATTAATATAATCCAGGTTCCTCATGTTCTCTCCAGGGTTTTTTTTTTAAACAACTGCATATGATCCTTTAAATGAAATCTAGGCTTGATCCAGCAACCATATTTTGTGCAGGTGTCCAAACCAACATAAATTTTCTTTTTTATTAGTTTTTTTTGTTAAAACAAACTGTTTAATGTCAGCACAACAGTGAAAGCCAAAGGTCTAAAGGTGTGTATATTAAGTGAGAATAATACAGGACCTAAAACAGAGCCGAGTGGAACACCCTAGTGCGCTTTTCTCTGTTCTGAAGAATGTCCTTTAATACTAACAAAGCGGTAGTTGTCCATCAAGTAAGATCAAAAGCAGGCAAGAAAATAAAGATAATACCAATTAATAAACATACATCCAACATTATGTGCAGTAATCTTTTTTATTTTAATTTGGTTGAGTGCTAATTATTGTGATACTACGGAACTATTTGAGTGGCTATGTAACAAGTATATTGTGTTAGAAATCTTATTAAGAGGTGATCTACCAGAGCTCTGATTGTACTCACTCATTTCACAGCGTGCACCCTCAAATCCAGAAGAACAAATACATTTTCCAGGATGGAAACATGTTCCGCCATTCAAACATGTAGTGCTGCAGTTTGCTTTAAAAGAAACAAAAGAATCGCATCTACAGGTTTATTCTTGTCTAGCCAACATACAGTACATTTCTCAGGTGTTGATATAAATGTAATGTACCTTCAAAAGTAATTTAAAGTACATACGTGGACCTTAAGGTCCAATCTTGTACCACAAATTAGCTTTTGGAGTAATCCTTAAAGGTA
Source organism: Bagroides melapterus (assembly GCA_028566695.1). Lineage (NCBI taxonomy): Eukaryota > Metazoa > Chordata > Actinopteri > Siluriformes > Bagridae > Bagroides > Bagroides melapterus. Next base: position 9,208,167 of record JAOTRN010000016.1, read on the forward strand.
GAAATTTACAGTATAGAAGACCAAGGAAACATGTAGTTTATTCTCTTGTATTTGCTAGTTCATGCTGCAGCAGAAACATTATTAAAAAGCAAGCACTTAGGGAGATATTCTCAGATACCTTTCTCACAGCTGGTACCATAGTAGCCTGGAGGACAGAGACACACTCCTGGACTCATGCACAAACCTCCATTCAGGCATCTTGGTGAACACAGGGCTAAGAAACACACACATGATTTCACGAAGTTTTTTTTTTTTTACATTTAACCCAAATGCACAGCACTTCATGGCATGAAAAGGATTTCTTGAGGGTTCTTTGGAAGATTGATTTATTATTTATTATTTATTTATTGACACCATACCAAAGGTTAATAGAGTTTCTCCAAAAATATAAATCGAAAAATCTTTCAAGGTGCTGGATGCAATACTGACTAACTTGTTAAATAAATTCCATCGACTCCATCCACATTTATTCCATGGAAAATATCTAAACAATATAATAATATTTTCTAATTTTATTCCAGAGCTTTTAATTGTGTATATGTGATTTTAGGCCAAATATTTAGATTTTTGGATTAAACCAAATTCTACTAATCAGTCAAACAGCCTACTAACTCTACAGTGTCAATAATAAATATATTCACTGTAATTATTTGTGGATTATGATTTCCACTAATGTGGAAGTGATAGCTCAGAGACTACTGATTGTGAGTTTAAATCCCCACAGTGCCAAATTCAAAGACCTTTATTCTGTTCAGTTGTACAAATGAGATAAACGTTCTGAATAAGGGTATATGCAAAATGCCGTATATGTCTGTGTCACTGGACTGGAGACCCAGACCCCTTGGCTATTCTTTCTGAACCCCAGGGGCTCTCAAGAACAACTTACTGTATGCAGGCAGGGGCTGTATTGATTTCAGTGTGGTATAGTGACAGCTAAAATTAAGCAACAGTGAAAATCTTCAGAGTCTTTTATTATGCAGAATTCCCCTAGTAATAAATTTGACCCAAAATATCCAAAACATCACTGGTCAGTGATCTGAAACAGTATAGTTTATGCCCCAAAGGGGCAAAGAGGCACTTTTTCTCAGACTAATGAAAAAAGCTTTATGTTTCCACCCAACCTGCGGTGCAGTTATTATATGGGAAACATCTGATATTCCTGTGTACTTTTTGCATGTGCTTACAGTATATGTGCATGTGTAGGTTTATATACTATTTATTTAATAGAAGGCTATTGCAGGGTCACATGCTATTACCTTTTTCACAATGTGTGCCATAGAAACCATCCTGACACTCGCACACGTGCCTCTCGCTGCAGTAGCCTCCGTTCCTACAGCCGCCAGGACACTTTGCTTCAGAGGGAGACAGGAAAATAAAGAGATGTTGAGGGCTTTCATTTCATTACTTTAAGGGTCCTGCACACAACTGAATTCATTCACACACGTGTTCAAAGGAAGCAAATATCAGCGCTTGAAAAGGCTTTGATGTAAAACCACAATGTCAGCAAGTCTGTCAAATATGCCATTTCAAATCTAGCTCTTAAAATCTGGACTGCTGTGGTCTAGCACGGATCGTGTCCTAGCTCTACATGCTGTTTCTGAAAGCCATGTGTTCCAGTCACATTAAAGCCTCATTCCATGGAAACGAGTGTAGCTTCCAGACGTGTTTTAAAAACAATTTCCTCTCTTTCTACAAGCAGTAGCGGTGTCTGGAATATTTGCTACAGCTGACCGGCTGCCCTAAGGGGAACCAGGCACCAACTTTCTTTCCTCTGCTAAGGAAATAAAACACATATGGTATATTTGTCTCATCTTTTCGAGAAACAAATCCTGTCTGAGTCCAGTTATGGCCTAGCCTCCAGCCACAGCCTTGACAGAATCCCTGCTCACAATGACAGTGGTGTATTTTCCTGTGTTTTGATCATTAGACCACCTTCAGCTGTCACTGGCGAACGTGCTGCTTCCTCCCCACAGAGAGACCTCAGCCAGATGGACCATTTGATCTGTGGAGTGTGTGTGGAGGAGGGTGTGTAAGGAATGCAACACTAGGTGTGTGTGCTGGGGGGGTCACGGGCTGCAGCTGGCAGATTTCACATGACATCATGGGCCAGTCATGGCCTTTGTGTGTGAAACGCAGTGGGACCCGTATCACATCTCTCCTACTGGAACACAGTGAATATCTGACACATGTTTTAGTGTGTGTACTACGAGATATATCTTGGTTTCTTCAAATACATGCACTTTCTTTTTATTAATACAAATACAAATACAAAATTATGACACAGGAAGACTCGTTGGCTGTTTACACTAAATTTTCACCACAAACCACAACAGTTAGTCTTCTATCATCAGAGAGAGAGCAGTGGCTGTGCCTAGGGGCCCGAAGCATACATAAATAAATAAATAAAACTTTAAAAGTTCTTTAAACACTCACTGTCTCTGACACACACACACACACACACACTATAAACTATAAAACCCTCAATAACACAAACAAATCTCTCTCTCTTTCTCTCTATATCTCTATCTCTCTCTCTCTATCTGTCTATCATTCACTCTCTCTCTCACTCTCTCTCTCACTCTCTTTCTGTCTCTCTCTCTTTCTCTCTCACACACACACTCTCTCTCTCTCTCACTCTCTCTCTCTCTGTCTCACATACACTCTCTCTCTCTGTCTCTCTCTCTCTCTCACACTCTCTCTCTCTCTCTCTCTCTGCGCATGCGCGGCGGAGCGAGGGTGGCGTGTTGAGCGTGCGAGAGCGGTTGGCTT
>JAOTRN010000016.1:9211009-9231646 GCA_028566695.1 Bagroides melapterus
TGAGTGAGTGAGTGTGTGTGTGTGTGTGCGTGTGTGTGTGTGTGTGTGAGAGAGAGAGACAGAGAGAGAGATAACTTTATATACATAGAGAAAACATATGCCTTAGCCTTATGTCTGATTGATTATGTCAAGATTCTGACTCTGGAGACTCCTTTAATAAATGTTAAATAAGCATCTCCTTACTGATGTTAATAATGTTGCATTTTTATGTGTTAAATATCAACATTTCAATGTTTTTCAGCACCTGGATTATGCGTATTATCTGCCTTACACATTCCTCAGAAATAGCTGTTACTATAGAAACAATAAGTGCATAAATATAAAACAAGTAAACTGATATGAAATACAGCCATGCTGTGTATAGAAGATGAATCAAATTAACCAGAGCATTCAGATTTAAGAAAAAAAAAAAAAACGTGTCTTTAACTCTTTCCTTCTTTAAATTGTCTGAAATCAAATACAAAATTGGGGAGTGTGGTGTGAAGGAGCTAACCTTTTTGGCAGGTCTTAAAGAAGATGGCATTGTGTGGGGTCCTGAGAACGATGTTTCCACCCCTGTCCATTACTAGAATGGTTACCTCAAACGCCGCAACTCCATCTTGCTCGCCTCGGCACGGGAATCCTACCTGAACCACTGAGAAAAAACAAATCCATCTGCTATAGTTTTATTGTGGACTATAAGATGTCCATTAATACATTTCCCCAGCTGGTTGTCCTCCTCTGTTTTAATATAGAAAAATATCTATAAGCTACAAGCTTAAGATATACCTACAGTCATATATATATGTATATAATACCTGAAGTTTTATGAGGTACAGAGCCTAGAAGCGGGACGTTGACGATGGGGTCATCCATGATGTCCTTGTCAAAGGAACGCAGACTCTGGAACTCATAGAAGTAATCCTCCTGTAGTGGAATAAGATATGGTCTTTGCCTCTTCCCCTTTTCAAGTAACAAAAGTTTTGAAAGCTGCTGTGGCTGAAGTGTGGGCCTCTGCTGTCCTCCTGCTGAAGGAGAGCACTTGGGGCCAGTGAAAGCACGATGAAAAGAGAGGTTACGGATTTGTAAATTTGATTATGCTGTGTAAGTCATCACAACAGAAGAGCACATATATCTGCAAGGAGTGAATGCACCCTCCTGGTTTCTGTGTGTGGATGTGAATTGGTTTATTTGCTCCAAAGGGAATGAGGCTTTACTCTCTTAATAATGTTCTCAAAGCTTTGAAAATTACACCCTTGTCAGAGTGGCTGTGATGCTATGGCAAAACACACACATGCACGCACACACACGCGCACACACACACACACACACAAACACACACACCCACACACACACACACACATACATAATGTCCCTAAAGAAGATGAAAGTAAAAAATGACCTTTTTTTTGGTCTCCCTCTTTTTTTCTCCTTCTTCTTCCAATCTATTTCAGATTTTTGGAGGATTGTGGTGTTTGATGAAGGGAAAATATACAGGCTGTGTAGAGAGTTTCGCTAATCCTTCTGCTGAATGGTAATAACCAACACAGATAACTCTTGCCGCCAGCCTTTTATGCCTGAGTTCTTTGTTCTTAAGCCTCAGCGGTGGGCTTTGAAGTGTGGAGCAACAGCACCAAGGAAAGACAGAACCCTTTCTCTTTTACTCTCGTTCGTTCTGTACACTTTTCTCTCCCTCTTTAACCCCACTTCTCTCTGTTTCATTGAGTTAACACGCCATTTTTGGATTATGATCTCAATGTCCATGGGCATGTCATTTGTTAAAGCCGGCAGGATCTAACAAATCAGCTAGAAATATAAAGATCCCTGATTCAGCACTTTTTTTTTAATGATTTCCATTCTGATCATTTAGCAAGCTCAAAATTGACACCGTACAAAACTTTATGGTTTGAATCATAAATCTGGCTCCAGTGAATATTTGTTCATTCACTCGTTTTCATTATCCGCTTTACAACATTACACATTATGTTGCACATCTAGAGAAGAATTACTGTGTTTGTGAATTGAAAAGAAAACAGACAAATGACAAACATGGAGAACATGTGAAACTCCACACAGACTTAACCTAAACCAGGAACCCAGGAACTGGTAGGCAGTTTCACCGGCTACTTGAAGTATTCCGGGAATATTAGTGATATTTTACTGTAAATCTGATGTGCATAAAGTCATCTTCCCTCTACTCTTAATCACCCTTATTTATTAATAAACCCAGCACATTTAGCAGTTGGCTACCTCTGTGAAGTTCTTCTCTAGTGGATGTCTCAGATGTATGAATTACCGTGTGATCATACACTTTATTGGCACACTAAAGAAACTTCAGCTTAGACTCAGCATGGAATTATCATTCTGTGGTTTGTAATTGGTTCCACCAGGACAAGGATCCTAACTGTGGTCCTGTATGTCTGGAATCTATCACAGTTTTCAAGGATTTTAAAGTTAAGCGCAGATCAGTTTTCAGTGTAATGCTCGTAAAAATGGGACACGTGACCCGATCATACATTACACCCCCTGATTGTATAGTAAATCCAGTGACCAACAACAGTAAGGATGAACAGAGGAAAATCAGATTCTGAAAGGATATCTGAGGCTTAAAAGTAGTAGTGATTCAGCAGCTAGGATTCTGGACTACTGACGGGAAGGTGGTGAATTCGAACCTCGGTATTACGAAGCTGCCAGATGTCCAGCTATTAAACCTTATGTGATTTTTGGATTAAAAGCGTCTGCCAAACGAATAAATGTAAAATGTAAATCTAAAAGGAAACAGGCGCCCAGGCACGAGTGTGCTGATGGTCCGGATGTTTGGGCCACGTGCCTGCAGGGGCGGATAAAGCAGGCGCGCGCTTTGATCCGTGATCCAGCAAGTTTAATGCACCAAAACCTCAAACATCGACAGATGCAAATATAACAGTAAAAAAACAACAACTTTTTATAACAACTAAACCTTTAACAACATATGGTTCGAGTTTCAAATAATTAGATGACGTTCTAAGAGAAGACAGTGTAGTTATATAGCAGGTTGCTTATTACTCTATTATAATCAATAACTCATCATTTAACATGCGAAATTAAATTTTATATTTCATGAACAATTTTATTTCATCAATCGAAATATATCGATGCAGCCGTATGATAAGCTGTTCAGATAAAATTAATTGAAGAATATCCATGCTGTAAATCTGCGCTGGATTGTTTACCTGATCATCAGTCACTTGCCAGGTGAAGTTCACGTGGTGGATATGAACGGGGATGGCGGGCATCCGCTGCTGCGCTTTTCTGAAGTCGTGGGTGAATGGGGCCATTTTACCCTCGGACACTATTAAAATATCCTCCTCGAAACCTGGTAAAACGAAAAAATCATGCATTCAAACTAGATTTAATCTTAAATAATGGCTTCGAGACAGACATGCAAGCGCTTTCAATTTATTACCAACTGATCACCCAAATAAAAGGGAAGGTAAAATGCTCTAGAGAATTATTATCTCATTCCTGCCTCATGAAATGCTTTTTTACCTAATAATGTCCTTGCTTGCCTGGCATCAATCCACATGTACAGACTTCCCTGCTCGGGGGCAGCTCCGACTAACAAACTCCTCAAAATTAAAATAAAGTAGATCTTAAAACACAGCTGAAACATGAGAGTCATTAAAGCCATTACGTACAATACTCCTGCTTGCGCCCTGATAATTGCTCTATTTAATATGAATCTTCTTTATGTTTAAATCCTGCGCATTAAATGGATCGTCACTGCGTGTGCCGTTTAGGGAATGAAATGTCCGGGGGCTTCACAGTGTACTGCTTTAAATACATCACCAGCCGCAATGACTAGTACTGACCGCTGGGTGGCATACTGGAAACGACACTGAAACTGGACAATACCTTCAAATAAAAGCCGACGGGTTTTTTGTTTTCATAACAAAAATTGTTAATCACTTATCTTGTCAGATCTTGTCAGATTTGTGTTTTATTTAAAACATACCAAAACAATTTCTGAATATTTTACAACATACATAATAGTATTTCTGTATATAGAGAAAGGTTGATCTATTCACATTTTATCACAAACATTTAATCTTTAATGTTTATTTCATTAATAATTAATTAAACATTTAAATAAATATTTACTTATACACATACGCATTTGATATATACCAGGAATGAGATTCCTGCACATGTATACCCTACAGTACCTGGCGATTTATTCTGATTCTAGTATGAATTACGTTAACTCAAATAAACTGCATTAAAAACCTACTAAATTACTGTGCTTGTGTACCTAATATGACCAAACAACTATATAAATATAGAATTAAAAACTAATTATAGCATGATGTGTCATAAGCTGCATTTAAAACCATTTAATTGTCATTTCAAACAACATTAGGGTGATCGGAGTCACTCGGGCTAGTTCATTTGACTAACTTTTAATTCGTCCAACTTTACTGTCTGGAGCTGCTACTTGTACGTCACTTCCTGTAACGCTTTCTGTGCGAGTTTTGTGCAAAGATGGCGTCCGTGCAGCTAACGGACGAGGAGCTTTTCTCTGAGTTAAAACGCCTCGGTTTCACTCCGGGTCCGGTTACGGAAAACACGCGACCCGTGTACTTAAAAAAGCTCAAAAAGCTACGCGAGGAGCAACAACAGCGGTCCAGGGCCGCGAAAGGGAGAAACGGCAGCAGCGTCAACAACAACAACAGCAGTAACAGTAGCACGAGCGTCGGTGGAAATAACGGCCACACAACGACGAGAGCCTCGGCGTTTCTGGCTCGGCCGATGGCCAGTGATGTGACGCACGTGAACTCGACTCGAAGCACAGGCACTCGCTTTTTTAACGAAAAGCGAGCAGACAGGAGTGGAAAGTTCGTCTTGGGTTTTAGTTCAGACGAGTCAGACGCGGAGGCGCCTCTGAAAAAGGGAGGCCTGAACCACAGCGGCAGCAGGAGAGACCGAGGCTCGGTGCTGCATTCGATAAGGCCTACACAAGAGACACCCACCGCCGGTACACGCAGAAGTACCGGTCTCGGTTTAAACAGTAGCAACAAATCCCATCTGGGGATTTCGGACAGCAGAAGAAGCGCCCTCGGGTCTCCATGGATGACAGACTTGGGGAAATCAAGCTTCGGGGAATCACACCGCGATTTGGCGGACGATAAGGATGACGGGGAACCGGAGGACATGAACAACCTCGAAAAGGAGACAGAGAGGACCGGGAGGACTCTGAACGGTAGTAAGGGGTCTTACAGCAATAAACTCTCTGGGGATTATTCTGATTCAGACGAAGAGGAAGATGAAGAGGAGGAGGAAAGGGAACGGAGACGGGAGCGCCGTCTGCCTTCCAGACGTTTTGTGTCGAAATTCACTTCCACTCCGTACAAAAGCGTCTGGGAGTCGGAGCGCGTCCGGGAAAAGGTGACAGCCGACACCAAGTCTGGCGCTCTAGATATCGCGAATGAGTGCGTGGACGACGACGGAGAAACAAGCGAGTTGACCGGAAGTTATCTAAAAAATTCCCGTTTCGACAATGTAAACGGCGAGGAGAGCAGCAGCAAAAACGGTGGGGAGGCCGCGGCAAGCAGCGGGGTCCTCAACTTTGAACTCAGACCCCGGTTTCCTTCGTACAACAGCCTTGCCTCGACTTACGCCTTCAACCACTCGAACCACACCGGTTCCAACCATAACTACAGCCACAAACGAAAGGCCACGGGGCAAGAAGATGAGTTGCTCGAGCAGTTTAAACGGGACGAGGTGTCAGCCACCGGCGGCTTCAGCGCACACTACCTGTCCATGTTCCTCCTAACCGCCGCCTGCCTCTTCTTCGTGCTGCTCGGCCTCATGTACCTGCGTATGCGGGGCTCTGGAGCCGCAGACACAGTTACTGGTAAGTATGCTTGTAACACCGAGGTCTCTAAATACCCTGTAGATTTTATTTTCAAGACTAGGTTGTATTCTCTGAAAATTACACATTTACTGAAATATTGTTCTTCTGAAAGTAGTTGTATTACAAATGCAGAAATGTGTGAATTTTGTGTACTTTACATACTGACCCACTGTTACTGGCCCCCAGTATTCACTTACTGGTCTAGTATTTTCACCCAGTTTGATCATTTTCAGCTTTGATTCATTCTATGTAGAATTTGTAGTGCAGTTGAAAATGTCAGTTTATTTCTAAGGTATTTTCTTTATTATACTGGATTTCGCAAAATAGTAACGGCACCATTTAAAATATAATATATGATTTAAAAAAAATCTAAAAACAGTTTGTTTATATGATAGTGTTTGCTATTTTATTTTATCTTTTTTAACTGATTAAAGGGCTTTTACATGAAATGCCGCTACAACAACGAGTTCAGCTTGTTGTGTTTTTTTTTTTTAATCTGAGTAATAAATATTTTTGCTCTGTTAAAATCACAGTTGATGTGTGTATTCAGGCAGGTGCTGGAAACGTGCTATGTTACATTTTCGATTATGAGGAACATTCTGTTTAAATCTGCATAGCAACTGAAAACATTTATTTTGCTAAATTGTTGGGGGGGGGTAAGGGTTTTTTTCTTTCATGCTTAAATAAACCTCCTTGATCTCCAGGCAACTATTCATTAAAATTTAATATTTTTTGCCCCAGGTACCTGGTGTACTGATTTTTAAGTATTTATTATATTATTATTATATTTACTGATATTATTAGTATTTTACTAGTTTATGTCTTTTCTATTTGGTCCTTTTCCCAACACGGTGAACATTGCTTTCTCTGCTTTCACACACCTAACTCATCAGCTAATTAACAAGACCTTTAATTTCAGGAAACACTGCAGTGCTCTTTTTATCTTTAATTAGCACCACAGCTATGTCTGAGGAAGCTAGTGCCTGTATTGAGAGCTTGAGTATGTGGTGTGCCCAGGGAGAGTCTGGACTAAAGAGCAAGTGGCAGACAGACATCTAGGTCACAGACAAGCTAAGGCAGACTAATTGCTTTCCTCTCCAGAGACTTTTGGAAGTCTGTGGCCACAAACACAGTGCCTGACTGTTTGCTGGCTGTCTGATTGTTTCCAGCACTATCTGCATCATTTTTCTTTCGTTTTCTTTCTCTCTATGGTTTTGGGTGTAAATGTATATAAACGTTGGCAACATATTGCTTTATAATTTTTCTCTTATTCTGAAATCCATTTTCTGAGTGAAAGAGGCTTTTTAGCTCGATGATGTGTCGAGTGGCCCCTAGCAACAAGTGCTTTGGAGGAAATGGTTTATACATTTTTGTTCCTACAATAACATTAAACAATGTAATGGACACCATGTATGAAAGGGTTCAACAATAAAGCAGGCAGCTGGTGTTTCATAGCTATTACACTGTCGAGGTGAGTTTTGTACAAATGACTACTTTCTCTAATGGCAGCAAAGATTCATCTTTGTTCGTATGCCGGTCGTGTGTGTCTGTCTTCAGTAGTTATGAAAGATAAATGCAGTGGGATTTAATGCTGTCTTCTTTTTGCCATCAAAGTTCATATTGCTCTTCTTTTTACTCTTGCAGGCAGAAACCACCCATTTGGTGCAGATTTTGATAAAACATACGTAAGTAACTTTATACAACTGTGAAAACTGTTAAATTGTGAAAGTTTTATATAATTGCCGCAATTTCTTTTGAAAAAGACTTAAAAAAAAAAAAAAAACAGTGCATGCTATTTTACTCTTCTTAAACTTTTTCAAGCTTCTTAAAGATTGAATAGGATTATAGATGTATTTATGGATTTTGGAGCCAGTTCTCCATACAGAACATTTCAAGCTCCTTTCTGTATTTGGTCGGAGCTTGTGGATGTCCACCATCAATTTAAACCACAGGGATTATACCTTGCTTAGTTCTGTGTTGATTTATGCTCGGGACCTCAGCCAATCCTAACATCCTAGCACATGTAAACATGCTTTGTGGCAAAACTAAAAAAAAATCCTAGATCTTCAATTGTGCATAAACTACAATGCTATATCATGCAAAATTCAACAGAGTATGTAGAATTTATAAAAACAAAGGCTTGTTTATACTTGTGTGCGTACTTATACAGTTTTGACCATGTGTTGATATAAGCCCGAGCATGGGAGGCATGCACAAAATAAAATAATCTGCAGTGACTTATTATTGAAACAAGTTTGATGCGGTTGTGCTGGCAGCTTGAACACAAACGTAATACCGGGTTTAGTTAACTTTCCTGTTAGTTAAGTCCATAATGTCGTGGAATTACTGGTTATATCAGTTAAACAGCCAACATTAGGTATGGTTATAGCCACAGTGTTGGGTGATGTAGTTGGTATTCCTTTATGCCCATATGCATCTGGCACATGTAAACTCTGACTTCCTTTTCCGTGAATGTCCAGCTGAAATGAGATGCACAACTGAATTTATTATTGGCATAATAAAATAGCGCATTCTATTTTAGTGCACAAAATGAAGTAAAAATTTTTTTTTTTTGTGCTTTCATCCATCTTTGTTGCACTAGTGAAATTTCAGAGATTCTTTTGGTATCGTTGAAGGATTACATATATACCAAATATTCAGCAGCAACCGATTCCACATGCAAATGCCTTTATATCTGGTTATTGTAAGTGAAATAATGATAGAATAACATTCACCTGGGTGTAGAAGTCTGATTACTTTAGATCCCTTATACTTAAGACCATATATTAAAACGTTCTGTAGTTCCTCCACTATTTAACTGATTTGGATGTAATTATTCTGAAATTAAAGTTAAAAATCATGTTGACTATTAAATTTTAATCCTAATATTCTATAGTAGACCGCTAAAATAACAGTGACTTTGTCAGTGTCCATATATTTACAGACCTGACAGTAATTCTAAATAAAATGCAATTATTGAAAGAGTAGATCTTATCTTTGTTTTCTTTCCTTATGTAATTGAATATGTTTGTGTTTGATAGGCTCACCACATTAAGTGGTAAAACAGGTTGAGCTGCACTGAGTCTGAAACTATTTAATACATTGTTCTTGTGTTTGTTTTCTTTTTCCCTTCCTAGACCCACACAGAGAGAGACAATATTCTCAGTCTTCTCCTCCATCTGCATGAACATCTGGCCAATACTGCAGGTGAATATAGATGCAGAATATAATGCAGTAGAACAGTGGTGCTGCTTGATGATTGATTGATCTATTGAACAGTCGTTGTTATTAGTGCAGGTGAAGTTTACTCTGGTGTACCATCCAATTTAAATCATTAGGGTGGAACTTTGTATCGAAACTCCAGGAAGACGAACTGGACTCGATTCAACTCCTCTTATAAACTTAATTCAGAAGACACTATATAACACGGAGCAACACACTCCACCCTGTTTATTGTTGTCTCCACGCCATGGAATTTTGGGTTGACTCTAACCAGGTAGAAGGAATGGCATTAGGTCAGACTCCACGCCCTGGACTTTTTGTGAAGTACATGTTGCCATTGGAAAATCATCTTTTTTTTTTTTTTTTTTTTTTTATTTAAGAATTTTAATGCATCTTGTGGCCTGCCAATTAATGATCCTAATCTAAAAACATTAAAGCATTAAATTATTCTGATACTTTAACAAGAATTGAGATTGTCTAAGGGGATAGTCGGTAACGAGTTTGATTTTTTTTTTTTTTTTTTTTTTTGGGTGATGTAATACTCTAAGAAAATTGTATTTAGAAGTATTAAATACATCCTGTGGTTAAATATGAAATGTATTTCTTTCAGGTGAACATGACTGCAAAGATCTCAACGAACCATTAAACAGAAGTGTCTCCTTCTCTGAGGCCACCAAATATCTGAAGGTAGGTTAGTTTTTGTGTCATTGGAATGCCGGACTTCAGAGTGGTTATGAAATAATGTGAGTGACACCTCATTGAGTAGCTTGATTATGATTGGCTTAATATAACGCCTCTGACAGACTTGTCCCAGTTCTATATTAATGTGCTTTTTCTGATATCGTTTCTGATGCCAGACATGGAGTTTTTTAGTTTTTATTTATTAACAGAGACTCCATTGTCAGGGCTTTGTAACACTCAGAGGTAAATCTGTTCCCTTAAAGTTTCTACCATCTTTAGGGCAGTGAATTGTGTATTTTACATTTCTCAGTAAATTGACAATCTTACTATTTGATTTGTAATTTTTTCTTTATATATATATATAATAAAAGTAAATAAATGAAAATTGTAATGGTGAGTGAAACCACTTTAGTGTTAAGTTTAGTTTAGCTTTTTCACAGTTGTTCCACAACCTTGGGTGGTAGCTCAATAAAATGTAAGGTTTGTTCATAAATAAATAAAATTGATAATCCTTGTTAAATTGCTGTGGCATAAGAGTAATAAAATGTCTTAATCCGTTGTTTTTTTTAAATTGCATATTGCATTAAAAAAACTTTTGACTTAGTGTTTGTTAATGTCTATTCAGTCACAATTCTATTTCTGCTTTATTTAGATGCAAAATAAAAGCTATGAAGCTTGGATAGACGTAGCCATGGAGTGGCTCATTAGAGCTGGAGATATTTCTGGTATAAGGTAAAGTTGACCCAATAGTTTGCTGTAGTATACTGTTTTGGTGTATCCTAAACTGGTGGCACTTTATTTATTTTATTTTATTTAATCTTTGTCATATCTGATTAACGTTGTGTAATTACAGTCAAATGTATACGTGTGTCCTCTTTTAATGCCTGCCTGCTGGACTTGCAGATTAATTGCAGATGACCCTGTGCAACTAGTGGAGGAGGTATCGGACATTACTCGTCTGGAGTCCACTCACCCTCGCATGTCCTTCATTTGCCGCTTTCGACGAGCCTTCTTCACTGTGATCTACAGAGTTTTTCTCCTCATTGCTGGTACATCTCTCAGAACTGCACTGAGCTGAGGCTACATTAATGCAAAAGCAGGCATCTTAGCTCCTAGACCTCTGCTATGTAAATCCAGCCTCACCTTTTCTGCAGCTTTGCCTGATTCTCTTTGAAGTTTGACATCTATGGTCTGTTCTGTCTGCTTCCTGCTTCCTCACAGGAATTGGCATTGTTTATGGAGTACTACGTTACATGAAGTACCGATGGAGGAGGGAGGAGGAGGAGACCAGGCAGATGTTTGACATGGTGGAGAAAATCATAGGTATTGACGTCTAGCTTCTCTGCTACTGTTTGTTCAGCATAAATGACCTTTTGCATGCTTTTGCATAAGAGTAGGTTTTGAAATGAGATGAGTTTGTCAAAGCTTCGTTGCTATGTGTGTGCAGATGTCCTGAAGAGCCATAACGAGGCATGTCAGGAGAATAAGGACCTGCAGCCTTATCTGCCCATTTTCCACTTGCGGGACTCTCTCATTCAGCCTCAGGAAAGGTGGGACTCCTTCAAATTCAGATTTAACTTGTCAGTGATAAGTTAACTCTGCCATGACCTTTGGTTAATGTGTACTCGGGCTCCCTGAATACATTTTATTGTTTGAATAGTCTGTTGTGTATATGTTAATGATCGCTATAATAAATCTGTAATATTTTTAAAAATCTAGATTTCTAGAAATGATATAGACATAAGAATGTAAGGAAAGTGCCTGAAAATATGTAACTTGTTAAGGGGTTGTGTAAAGTGTAGCAAAAAAAAACTCAAGGCATGTGGAACCCACGAACTTGTGTTTTTTCCCCTCATAGTTATTTTTGCTAGAGTATAAATAATTTTGTACATCTCGTGCATTGTTTTTTTTTTTTTCCATGATAACCTTAAACCTGTGCTGTCTTTAAAAATGGCAATAATATCTACAGGTCTAATACATCAAGCATAAGGGTAAACGTATGTATTTTTGTTTCTCCCAATAACTTCCTTTCTGCAATCCTTGTACCTTAATTAATTTGTTTGTGTTCATTTAAATGTCAGGAAGAAGATGGAGAAAGTGTGGGACAGAGCTGTGGCTTTCCTCTCGGCAAGCGAGTCTCGCATTCGGACAGAAACCCAGAGGATTGAGGGAGCTGATTTGCATGTGTGGCGTTGGCTACAGCCTCCTGTGTCTTGTGACAACATGTGCAATATGTCTTCCAAACAATGGCAAGGAAAAGGTACTTCTGCTTGTTTATATCCTATGACATCAGAAATATTAACCCTCAGCTTGTGTGTGTGTGTATACAAAATGAATATTTTTCTATTATGATTTACAGCATTTCCATTGGATCGAAGGAATTCACCACCAAACAGTTTAACACCATGTCTGAAAATTCGCAACATGTTTGACCCTGTAATGTAAGTTCTGTTTGTTATTAACAAAGTCAAGAAATAAAGGCAGTGTAGCTATGTAGGTTTTAATAAGTGTTAAAACAGCTTTTTCAGTCTTTGGCTGATGGATTTACAAATTTAAAAAGTTTGACACGTCAGATGCTGCATGTTATAAAGGCTAGCTGTTTCCTGTTGTTTGCAAGGGAGGTGGGGGAGAACTGGCATCTTGCCATTCAAGAAGCCATTTTGGAGAAATGCAGCGATAACGATGGGATCGTCCACATTGCTGTTGATAAGAATTCAAGAGAGGTGGGTTTTCTTCACACTTCACAACGGTGTGGCTTTTTCTCCATATCAGCATGCTTTGGCAACATGTTTTTTTCCCTCAAAAAAAAAAAAATTGTGAAAGCATCCTAAAACTACACATTTACTTTGAAATCAACTTATTAGTGGTGTAAAAGTTCTCATCCTGCGCTCTTCTGTCCCCACAGGGCTGCGTTTATGTGAAGTGCCTTTCAGCCGAGCATTCTGGGAAAGCTTTTAAGGCACTGCATGGCTCTTGGTTTGATGGTAAATGGATTTGATATCTGTGATAGAAGGAAGTGGGGTGTAGGCCCAGGCATCCTCGCTTACGTCGATCCTGTTCTAAATTACGAATGACTGTTGTGTTTTATTGAGCTCCTGACCTCTTGTGCCTTCTGTTCCAGGAAAACTGGTGACTGTTAAGTACCTACGACTCGACCGCTACCACCAGCGTTTCCCGCAAGCCTTGGGCTGTAACACACCTCTGAAACCGTCCAGCTCCAGCATGAACACCATGGCCCGGCTACACCAGCGCTCCAACTCGTACAGCTTTCTGAGCTTCTCCTGAGCCCTAATCATGTCCTCTTATGCTTGCTGTTCCTTTTTTCTTTTCCTCTCCTTCTCCCTGATGAGAGACCTCCCCTCTCCTGGATCCCTCCCTGCTGCTCAGGAGCTTTTTCCTCATTGAAGACATGGTAGTCTTTTGTAAGCAGGTCTAAAGTGACTGTTGCAACCCTGTCAGCCTAGGAGATGGAGCTGAAGAGGAGAGCAATGCAGAGTCAACATGTTGGGAGTTGTCAGAGCTTTGCTTAGGACAGCTAGTCATGCGTATCCCTCCTCTCAAACTTTGGTGCAATGGACACACGTATCTATATTATGCTTTTTCATCCCCCTTCCCCCCCCCTTTTTTTAACAGACTGGCTTTATGGATTAAACAAGGAAATGGCTTCCAGTTTATTCTTATGTTCAGATTTGAGGAATAATGAGCGAGAACTGAAGCTGCTGTCTGTGGTTTTACTTTTTTTTTTTTTCCTCCAGTTTACTCCTCTCCTTAGACAAAAGGAGTTCTGTTGGGCTATACATAGCTGCATGTGCTGGTTCCAATATCCCTGTATTTATGCTTTAAATTTGTATCATATTACGTGGATGTTTATTTCCCTGAAGACTTTTTAACTTTATGTATTTCCTTTCTTTGTAGTTTTTAGACCAAAACAATGGCATGCACACACTCTAAAAGGGGTGCTGTAAATATTTGTTGAATGGTGGTGGTTAAAATTGTCTGTGTAAATCTGCAGATTGTCATAAGCTCTAATTCATTTCTTGCCAACCAATGGGTGAAAAGACGTGTCCGAGGGGATGCAGTGATCACACCGTCACACTTGGTTTTGAGATGCGTGTAGAGTAATCGGCTCCTCTTGTAATTTAATGTGTGATACCCCCACTTCATGCATTTCTCACCTCAGTCTTGCCATTTTGATTGTATTCCATTGTACTCTAATGTATTATTATTACTATTATTTTTTTCTTAATATTTTGAGTTCTGCAAGTTTTCCATTTTCATTGTGATCGGTGCAGTTTGATTGTTTTGACTTTTTTTTTTTTTTTTTTTCCTTCTTCTCCCTTCCCCCCCCTCATCCACAGACATCCTCTGGCCACCAAAGTGATTTAGTGAGCAGCTAAAGTATTCCACATGATCAGGATCAGCAAATCTGGTCAGGTGTTGAAGTTTCTCCACACTTCTTTGCCCATTTTGTATTGTAGTCCTGTGAAAGAGGGACAGATAAGCCATGCTGATCTTCACAAAGCATGTCATGTTTTGTTTAAATATGGTGGGGGTTCATTTGAGAATAATAAAGTGTAAGTTTGTAAGAAATATTGTCCCCAATTAATTATCAAGGGTCAGAATAACTCCTGCAGCACATACAAAGCTTGGCTAGATCAAATTTGCACCAAGTGGTTTAGTTGACCAATTTGATGGATTTGGAAAGTCCGTCTCTTAGTTCTCCATTTTTTTTTCCTTTCTTTATTATTATTTTTACAAGAAAAGCATTGCAGATGGAGTGGAGTATTTGCAGCAAGATGTATAAACAGTGCACAAAAACAGTGCACTGTTCTCTGCAGCAAATAACCAAATCGTGCCTTAATTTTGTGCTGTTTTAGGGACTGGCGCTGCATTTATTTGGAATGTCTTTACATTGTTTTTAAAATAAATTTTCCAGATTTGACTGTAATTATTTGAAGAGCAGAGTGTGAGAGTTCTTTATTAAAACTCCTGAATATGTTGTGTTTGTTTAGAAAAACAACTGACAAGAGATGTCTAGTCAAATTTGCCCTCATGGGTGCAGTTAATATAAACTCCTCATGAATTAGGTCATCAGTTACATTCTATAGTGTCTCGCCTGTAAATGCACATATTTGTTTTTTGTTTTTGAGTGCAGGGTTTGACATTTGTACCTACTATTTGTCTTCTCTGAGCCGCCGTGTCAGAAACAAACATGCAGACACAAGCGGTTGCTGAACTTGCACTCGGTGTAATTTGCTTTGCGTCCATCGCTCAGTGTTGCTCGTTTACCTGGCACCCCCTTTTTTTTAAACGTTTTTCTTTATGTAAATTATGTGAATGTAAACTTTGTTTGGTGTGGCACGAATTGAAATGGTGCCTGACTTGCATCTCCATTCTTGTTCACCCACCCCCCCCTCTATGATGTCCATTCTGTACACTGTATATTTTTTATCTGTACAAAGTAATATACAGCAGCAGCAGTCTCAGCACATTGTATGGTTTTGACCAAGATCCCTGATCTGCAAGCCAGATGGGGAAGTGAACAGTAATCCAGGCTTTTTAAAGCTTCAAATTGTTTTAATGTAATTTGTCAATTGTTAAACCTGCTCTAATTAAAGGTTTATTAGGGGTTTTTAATTTGAAGTGTTGCCTCATACCTTGTTAAATACCTTGGAATCTTGTTAAATGACGGTTTGAGATCGAGAGTATTTAGTGACAGACTGTATAAAGAATATTACTCAATACATATTTACATATATTTCACACGCAAAAACACGCTATATGATTAAAGTGCCCAATATATTAATAATTGAACTATGTGTATATAATACAAATGTATATGTATTTTAAGAGTTGTAGAGTAAAAATGCATGGCTCCTGGATGCAGACATTTTAAAAAAACATTTAACTTATTTAATTTCTGCTTGTTCTACGTGAAGAAAGAAACAAAATCGTGACTATGATTGCTGTCTAAAATAGTTCTTGAACTCAGATTTTAATAATGTTTAGTAAATTGGGGGTCGATGGGTTAAAATCATATTCACTGACATTCTTTACGGTTCCCCCACCTGAGTATTAGTGAGCTATTTGTGCTCGCGCGAATAAATGGCCGTTATTGCTCATATTTGGAAATGACAGGAGCGCCTGAGGAATTTCCCACAATGCACTTGTCATTACCTAACAAGTCCAGCACTGGCTCTGCTGTCAAACAGATGCAGCTCCGGGCGCACCTCAAACCAACAAGTTCATTTCTAACGCTGTACCTGGCGTGGGCTGATTTCCTTTTTCCTGGTAGGTTCCGTGTTTATTTTCTGTTTGTTATTAAATACTCAAACGTGTTTTCGTTCTAGCTAGCTAGCTATAGTATATCTTTGTAGCGCTGGGAATTTATAAGACTTTTGTCCGTTGTGACGAAATATTGTCACGTTTTTTTCTCATGCTGTCAGCGTGATAGACGTCATTTAGGATGACAATTGGTTTTTCATGTATTATTTATTTATATTCTGTTCCTAACTAACTGTCAGAGGTTTCATAGGCAACATCGTGTCGCTTGCTAGTTAGCTAATTTAGCTAACTGGCTAACTGTGCGTGCAGTGTTTGAACTGTTGTTGCTATAGTAACTAGCTAACTAGTAATAGATATGTGTCAAAAATATTCAGTGAGGAATGACAGTTGTTAGGTTTTTAAACTAATTGTGACCGGGTTGAACAGGTAAATGTTTATAATAACATGTACGTCAGGGATATACATACTATTCTTTAAACACCGTAATGACTTGTACATGTTCTCCATATATAATGCAAAACATTTATGTGCCAAGACTGCTGAAAAGTCCAGCGTAATCTGACCAGCTACTAAAAAACAGGCCGAGCTCGGAGACCATCTTTGCCAGCTGGTACGTTATGTTCCATCATCTTCATTATTTGAATAAACAGAATTTTTTTAATTCCCTTACGACTGGTATTTACTTATAAGTTTATATATTTTTTGTCCTATAGCAGTGTATTAGTATTGCTGTAGTCAAAACCACCTTTTTTCAGTATGTATCACCTGGTTAAACATGGTCTAACAGCTTGGCAGCTGGTAGCTGGACAGACCAAGCTGGATTTTAAAGTATAGGATTCTACCACGGCTAGCCATAACTGCCAGACAGAATAGTGACACTTGATACCAGGTTGCATTCCTAATGCAGAAAAGTAAATCCACTTGAATGAAACAGAAACATTTGCTGCAGTGTTTACATAATATCAGTCTGTCTTCCCTACAGCCATCCCAGCCTTATAAGGTTATATAAAGCTACAGGAGCAGTGAACTGCTGCCAAGATTTCTGACCCTCATTTAATGATTATTTCTTGCATTCTCATGTCTGGATCTTAATGACAACCAGTTGCACAGTCTACCATTACGCAGGAAATGAAGACCATCTTGTATTGGATATGGCATTGTTTTGGCTCTTGACAGTCTTTCTTATTTAAATTTGTGATAGACTTTCTTTTTAAGCCCCAGTAATTCATCATCTGTGCAGAAAAACATATATGTACATAAGGATGAGGAACAATTACACACGAGGTTAAGCGTAGAACTGAGCATACCCAGCTAATTATAACACAAGCTAAGAGCTCATGTCTGTGTATTTTTAAATGTGGCCTCAGTTAACT
Source organism: Bagroides melapterus (assembly GCA_028566695.1). Taxonomy (NCBI): domain Eukaryota; kingdom Metazoa; phylum Chordata; class Actinopteri; order Siluriformes; family Bagridae; genus Bagroides; species Bagroides melapterus. The sequence goes on from JAOTRN010000016.1 coordinate 9,228,443, forward strand.
CTAGTAAATCATTTACATGGATGTGTCAGGATGGCTCAGCTGACTGTCTTTTTTTATATAGTAAAGCAATGAATGGTACCTTTCCTTAACCAGTGAAATTACTTGTAAAATCATAGTAAGAGTGTAAGATTGAAGAAATTTCCTAACGAAGGTAAATGTCTCCTGTTGTTAATTGATTGTCTATAGGTTGATGGGTCTATTTGAAGAACAAAGCTACTTATATTAATGTTGGACATGCAAGGTCATTAGCTGAATTATTCAACAGTCATTAGCTCGACAGATCTGTTCTGTCTCACAGTGCCACCCATATGGCCACTAGATGGACCTCCTTTCACATGAATTGTATCCTTACATACAGTATTTTCAGCCTCTTTGACTTTCACATAGTTTCATTCCTCAGTAATAAGCTTTTAGTACGTTTTGCACTGGTGTAATGAGCTTCTGTTCATTTGCGTAACAATGGCACATTGTAGCATTATAACATTGCACTTGTTTGATTCTGTAGTTTTGCACATCTGAGCTGAATGACCCCGGTCCAACTCTTCTTACCTGTATCTCCTTTTGAATTCACTACTTCGTAGGCGAAATGGCGCGCCATATTCTGCGCACGCTGGCCCAGGTTGCCACACTCCAGTACTCAAGGTCCACTATGATCACTGGGCGACTCCTAAATATCACCTCACCCTTTTCACTAGGTACTGTAACTTAAGATGTTAAGATCTAAGACCAACCAGCTCCTTTCCTTATGCTTCATCACATTAAACACAGTGTGTAATGTTATGTTACTATTAGATTAGATTAGATTAGATTAGATTAGATTCAACTTTATTGTCGTTGTGCAAGGTACATGTACAGAGCCAATGAAATGCAGTTTAGCATCTAACCAGAAGTGCATAGGTGGCTTATTTACAGGTTTAGCATCTAACCAGAATTGCATAGGTGGCTTATTTGGCCGTTGAAGGTTGGTTGGCTTTAAACCTATATGTGAGCTATTTATATGAGTCTTTTCCAGAAAACATATAAAATGGGTAGAATCTTAACCGCTAAGTAATATTGTTCATGTTATTTGACAGTGTCTCAGTGTTTAGGCTAGTTCACTTCCTGTCCTCCAGTGTTCACTGAGGGTTTATCATGTGCTACAGCCAGAGGAGCCACTGATTTGACAATGGCCAGGAATTTTGCACAGCTACGCGGACATCTTCCCAAACATGCTCTTGTCCTGTACACTTTGTTTAAAACTATGTGTGCTAACAAAATAGGAAAAATGTTTATGATGTATCTTTGCAGTTGTGTTTAACCCCTATCTTTGTCTTCATGTAGTCTTTTTTCCCAAAGCTTTCTTTCACTTTCTTTAATGTTTTTTTTTTTTTTTTAATACCCTTCTTATATAATTTGTTTTCTGCCTAAATCATTATACATTACATACCATATTTTCCAGACAGCAAGACATGATTTTCTTATATAAAAGAAATCATAGTATAAAAGATTCGTAGGTTGGATTATTCACCATGAACTGAATATGCACTTTGAAACCGCTGCATCATGTAGAATGGTTCAAGCAGAAGCTAAGCGTTTATCTAAACATACACCCACTGAACACCTGTACACCTGCCCGTTTATGTTTATACTTTGCCTCCAAATTTCTTAGGTCTCAATACCAGAGTGCTTGTAGAGTCCATGCCTCACTGGACAGATCTATTTTGGCAGCCCAAGGGGGACCCACACAATTTTAGGCAGGTGGATTTAATGTAAAGGTTGATAAGGCTGTATAAATCTTTTGTTTATTCTAAGCAGGTGTGTCTTAAAATCTGGATCAACATATAGTCCAGAAAATACAACACATCTTCTTCCTCCATTTAGACTGGTGTGCTTCATGTTTTGCTCACAACACTTACTTGCTTTTTCTCATCATTTTTCCTCATCAAAGGCCTTTTCCCTGCTTGAAAGATTTCGGTCATTATAGGATTAGTCTCACCACCCAGGGCTCTCGCTTAATCATCAAGTCTGTATGTGGCAATCTGACTGACAGGACATTTATAGCCTGTCAGTAAACTCACAAGATAATCTCATTTACTAATTACTGACTGGATTCCATGAACCATCTTTCATTATAATGCTTAAGGTTTTCTTTCATACTGGAAATGGGCACGCAGAAGTGTAGAGACAAAGTTCTTTCTCTGTGATCCACGATATAAGAAGCTTCTGCGGTTGAGACTATCCTAAGGTTGACCTTCCTCCTGTATGTGTCTGACTCTGTGACTGACAATGCTGACTTGTGTTTTATTCTTCTGTCCTCCCGTACCCCGCTTTTGTTTTGTTTTCTAGCCTGATCCTGCTGTCCGTCCTTCAGCAGCGTCCACCGTGGTAGCAGCGTCCATGTCTGGGTTCAATCTTCTGCATTTGGTGACCAAAAACCAACCTGTTAAACTCAAGGCCTGCGGGCTTCCCTCAGGTCCACAGGAAGCTGTGTGTGTTTGCAGTGTGTGTAATGTGTGTAGTGTGCTCTGCCTCTGCAAGGTCTAACACACGCTTTCCTCTGTGTGCGCACTCGATTGTTTGCAAGAACAAGGGGTACGTGATGACGTCACTTACAGGAAAAGCCACCATGAGGATTTAATATCGATCAAGCCACATGTTTCTGGTATACAGAAATAATTTTTTGCTCCCCAGTTAGTAGCTCTAATATCATTAAGTAATGTACACCTGCAAATTGGAAACACCGCACTGTGAAAAACACTACCAGTTAAAGAAAAGAAAACAAAAGAAAAGAAAGAAATGAAAGGGTTTTTTTCTGTATTTGACAACCCCTTGCCAATAGATTTCTCATTCTCTTCCCTAGATTAGATTCTTCTGTTGTTCATGGATTAACATCTAACATTTTTCTTAACTTCCTTTAAGCTTGCATGCACAGCTGAGCTTCAAATGGTTTTGTTGTTTTTATGAATTACGCTGTACCAAATTAGGTTGTGTACTGGGACATGTTTGTATCAATAGATCCTGGCTTTCATGGTAGGATTGGACAATTAGGAAATGCATTTGCCCTTATGGATGAAACATTACAATCTGATGGAGAATTTTTAATCTAATTTCACTGAGCAATATTTACACGGTATTAGATGTAGCCTTTTTTGTTTCTTTCTTTCTTTCTTTCTTTCTTTCTTTCTTTCTTTCTTTCTTTCTTTCTTTCTTTCTTTCTTTCTTTCT
>JAOTRN010000016.1:9233737-9245053 GCA_028566695.1 Bagroides melapterus
AGACTGGCGACCTGTCCAGGGTGTACCCTGCCTTCGCCCGTAGATGGCTGGGATAGGCCCCAGCTGATCCCTGTGACTCGGGTAGTCCCGGAATAAGCAGGTATGGACAAGATAGATGCAAGCTGGCTGCTGCGCCTATTCCATGGTCACACAGAGTGTCGACTGAGCACGGTCAAAGCAACGTTAAAGCAACTTTCACTGCAATAAATATCGTAACTGAACATTCTGATTCTAGTCTAGTCAAGTCATTTTGTTTGTGTACAAATCTACATGTAAAGATTTTTTTTTAACACGTGAGGGCATCTTGTGCTTGAGATGCAGCTCATGGCAAAACAGCAAAAGGTTTTGAACATAAACGGAAAGACTAAAATGTCTTGTCTCTGATATGCCATCTAGTGGATAATGATTTTAATCTTCCTGATGTACAAAAGTTACAGTTATAAAAGCAATGTATGTGCATAGCTGCTGCATATGCACACAGTCACATGCCTTTTGATGGTTTCCTATTTACTACACTGCTTAATGCACCAGTTAACCGTGATTAAAAATGCCACAAAAACTCAAAAGTAAAAAAAAAAATAAATCAAGGTAGAAAGATCTTGAAAGAGTTTAGAATTTTTTGTTTTGAAAGTTTTGTTGACATAGGACTCACTGATAAATTGTAGCTTCAGATCACTGAGCAGCCCAATAGAGTAGAAATATTAAAAGTCCTCGTTTTCCTGATGTTTCTTAGTACTGTACGTTTTCTATTCTTAAGTCGAACCTTTTGGACCTTTTTTTTTTTTTTTTTTTCCCTCTCGGTTTTAGGGAGCTGCACAAATATTCAAAACATCCGCCCTAGTGATTTATGGCTGTAAAATGCATCAGAGATTGGTCACATGAGCTTTGTGTAGTGCTGGATGGATAGTTGCCTTCTGACTGTTCTGAGCTTGTTGCTGTCTCTGTTTGGCTTGTCTGGGTTAAGGAGACGAGAGCTCTGCCAAATGCATCGACGATGCCAGCCTGCAAACCATGTCATGTTTGCAGAGAAAAAGGCGGAACTCGTTTTCCCCTTCCCTGGTTGGGTTCGGCCACAGCAAAGCACACGTGGGGAAAGTATTTATCGGCCCATTGGCAGGAGGAATGTGAAAAATGCCCCGGGCCTTGAGTCTGCGTGTGGGTGAGGGTGTTGAGTTTTCTGAGGCCTGCGGCTTGCAGACGATCAGAGGTTACAAAACCAAGCTGTTCCCCTTTTAGATATTCCCTCTCTCTGCATGTCGCCCTCATTGCAGCCTGATCTAAACCAGCCATGTTCAAGCAGATCAGCCTCTTAAGCATAATGGTGAAGATTAAACTGTTTCTAAATCATGTTGAATCTCATGACACTTTTAACCAGATGTGTTGAGCAAGAATAACAAAATGCAGCATCTTAATAACCCACAAAAATGTTTGGTTCACGTGTATCGTAAGGGCTTTTAGGTCCGTTAAAACAGATTTAGTCAGTGCAGGACATCCTATGTTAGTGAATAAGTCTATATGGGAGCATGTAAATAATTAAATTTGCCTTTGTACACTTTAGTGCATTCAGGGGAGAATACACAGACCACAAAGAGGAGGGGACATACACGTGTGTTGTCTGCGGTGCCACTCTGTTTACGTAAGTTTTCCAGTATTCGCTATTTTCATGACTCCTTTTTAATGATTGTTAATCATTCTCATTATTCACCGCCTGTCCAGGTCACACCATCTCACTTCTGTAATATTATTACTTTAAAGCTAGATTAAAGCATACTAAACGTGCTAACAATATATTAGATATAGAATGATGTCAGCTGTTTTCTGTTTTTGTGCTTAGAACACTGTATATCTTTGGTCCTGTTTGATTGTTGGGTTTGGGCTTTCACACACGTGGCTCAGCTGCAGCACGAGGTTAACTCTACCTGACAGGGTGTCCGAAGGCAGCCCCGGAGCCATTACCAGGTCGCCTTTTTCCCACAGCTCGGTGGAGAGCTTCAAAGGATGCTGAATTTATGGCTTGCATTAACCCATATCTTAGGAACAATGTTCTCAAAGGAGACAGACAAACCCTTCATACCTCCCTCCCATCCTCCAAAACTATGCGCTCAGAGAGCACAAATTGCCTACTTATTGCTCACTAGATATTTCCCGAGTTCAGGTTTTTTTTTTTTTTTTGTGGAGGGGAAAAAGGAATTAGAGAAAATGAAGCACTCGGGAAAGAGTTGGCTTTGTAATGGAGGATTGAGCTCAGTATTGGACCGTGACTTCACATTAGAGGAAAAAAAAGAGTCCCCCATCAGGTGTAATCCTTTCTTTCTCTGAACCTGTTGTTAGACAGTTCAGCTCTGAAGAGTTCAACTTTTTAAGCCCTAATACACACACACACATTTTTACTTTTTTTTGTTGTTGCAGGTCAGATAAGAAATTTGATTCTGGCTCAGGTATGTTTCTACCAATCTCTCTAACCAGAACAACGAACTGTATATTAAGGATGTGCATATCTAATGTATATTTCTTTTAGCATCCAGTTTTATAAGGCAATGTACAATTTCTGTATTGTTTTATATCATATTTCTGAACTTGGTATCTTCCTTTTGCTTGCAATTTATTAGTCTTTATTTTATTAATTTATTAGTATAGAAGCACTGCACTTTAAGAACAAATTGTTCATATCTATGCAAAAATATAAACTTGCTGCCTTTGACCTCTCTCTCTGTCTCTCTCTCTCTCTCCGTGTTGCTCATACTCCTCTGAAGGGAGAGGTTGACCTTTTTGCCCTCTTTATGGTTGATTGCAAGGCCGAATGTGTATTCAGTCTGCTGTCTAATAAGGCACTAAGTGCAGGCTACAAAGGTTCACACTCTTATTAATCAACTTGCATGAAGTACCATAACATACTGACTTTAATAAGCTCACAAAATATACAGTAAGTTATTTTAATGAACGCTATCTGTGTCTCTGGGATTAATGTATTGCCAGTAAACTTGAAGGTTGCTGTCATTTGTAATCTTTTGGAAATTCCCAGCACGTAGTTTGCTCACATCAAACAATACTATTCTATTTCAATTGCAATTAGTGCATAACTCTGAGAGTGTTTTTTTTTTTTTAAATCACACACTGGATTATATGTCTAGTTTACAGGAACTATGCTTTAGAGCTTTATACCAGTTTTATGCAGTAAAGTAGTTTTAAGCTTAGTTAGCCCTCTGCAGTGTGTTAAAGGTCACAGGCGTGGGCCCAGTAAAATCTATTATTTCAAATTCATTTTGATTTTTTTTTTTTTTTTTTGGCGGCAGAGCATGACACAATACGAATACTATTCTGGGAACAGTTTGTTAATGTCTCACAGCTCTGCAATCCAAAACATTTTCTCTTGTGGTGTTATGTACGCTATTTTTATTCCGTCTCTGTTCAACCTACAACCATGCATGAATTCCCCACAGAAAACAACCTGTAATAGGAACCATGTGGGCCCACAGTGAACAATAGGATTTTTCCTTGCACCAAGTGATTTCTGTCTTTGCTGCAGAGACCAGAGCCAAACCTCCTGCGTTGTGTGCAGCCCATGTTGCAGGCCAGCTTCATATAGACTCAATTTCCTGTTTTGTTAGAGCACTGCCACACTGCTCCATTCACTGCTGTGCTTAGTCCTCTGATAAAACTCCATTAGTTCAGTGCAGAAACGATCTACTGGGATTCTCCTGCTCTGACTCATAGGATTTCTATATTCCCCCGAGAGCTTCCTGTGTCTGAGTGGAATTTTGTGGCTTTGTAGTTGTGGCCAAGCACTGCCTCCCTAGCTAAGGAGGAGGAAAGTTGAAGAGGGTGGCTGAAGCGTGCTGGGTCTGGGATGGGGGAGCAGCAGAGCAGGGAGGGGGTGAGGAACTGCCTGGTGCTTTTAAACACAGATATCATCGCAACAATGAGTCGTCTCCTACGAGCCTCGACTCGGTCACGATCACATCAATAATACTACTTGTGCTAATGATGCGACTGTACAACCTGGAGCAGCCTTGTGTCAATGAGAGCTCACGCTCCATGGGATCCCTGGGATAAGCCCCTGTTGATGTTCAGCATATGGTCTCAACAGTCAGGGCCCCATGTCTAGCTGGCTGAAAGGAAAAAGCCTCTAGAATTACCAGTGCATGGTACCGCTTAGCAATTAAGAAGGAACATGCTGTTGGTTATTGAACTTGGGGTGAACAACAGGATAAAGCTGGGGAGGTGGAAACTTGAGGGAGGTTTCTTTTCAACACAGACCTCTTCTCCTGCTTCCCTATACCATTTTTTTATATATATATTTATTTATAAATAATTTTTAATCTGTTTTGAATCAAGTCGAACTTAAGGATAGTATGACCAGAGAGGGCTGGCTTGCTGTGTCAAATATTTTTCATTTTTACATGCACTTTGCCTGCCAACTTTTACTTCATACCCTCTGAATCATCGGCTGTTGTGAATGACTAATTCAGACTCAAATTGTTTCAAACTGTTCTGCGTGACTTGAGAACTTGCAAGAGTCATACTCCGTTGCGCCACATAGATATGAAGCAAAGTTACCTGGAGCAAGGCCACAGAATGCTCTTATCGATCATATTAATGTCGAAGGTTTGCTGGTGAAAACTACATGGACAAATGTGTTTGCTGAAGCAGTATGAGAGCGAGAGCTCCACAGCTTCCTCTCTTCCAGACTCTCCAGCTACCCAGGAAGCCATGAGCAGGACCACCCATGAGCCTGCGTGGCTGTTCTTTCCATTTGCTCCTCTTTTAGGGAGCTGAACTCTTCCACATAAAAGCCGTGCGGTACAGAGATAGCCTGCTGCACCAAGAATTAGGCAGATCTTTTTCTGTGACTTTAATTTGTGACTTCCTTAGTTTTTGGTCAGACTGTAACAACCTGTATCAGCGTGTAACATAAAGGTTTTCACCATATTCATATGCCATTGTTCTTGGACGGCAACGTTACATTTGTATTTCTGTGCCATGTGCATGCATCATCTCATGTCAAGATGAATGTAAAAAAGCTACAGGACAATCTAGGCTTCTTATCCTCTATAATATGCAAATCCTGACAGCTCGAGTACGCTGATGCGTGCTTTATGTTTAATAAAGGCCACGGCTTCAGTTCTGTCCTTTAATTACAAGGCAAGCAAGGATCTCACCAAGCAATGAAAAGAAAAATGGAGAGAGGGGTATGCCAAACATCTAGTCTGGAATGAGTTACAAAAATAAACGCTTAGCGGCGGTTTGGCAAGGTTAGATAAAAAGACACTCCAAGTGTTAAGACAGAGAGGGAAAAGCCAAGATGTAGTAGGGGGATTCCATTCTATCAGTGCTTCCAGGTTAGAATGAAAACAAGGATAAATATACACACACTAGCACACACACCAGTTTTCAGTGAATTTCAGTTTCAGAATTACAGTGCCTACCACAACATCCTTCCATTTATTTATTTATTTAGGTATTGATGTGTTTATTTCCAGGATGGCCATCCTTTTTTGATCTGATCAAAGAGGATTCGATATCACTGACTGATGACTTCTCTTATGGCATGCACAGAGTGGAGGCTAGCTGCAGTCAGGTACATTTACATATGATCCGGCCCACAAAAACACTTGATTTACAAAAGGAATATAATGGATGGATCAGTAGATAACAGTAGAGTTGAATACTAACATGATCAAAGTCTGTGCGAGTGAACTTCTTTTGTGCATTTTCAGTGCGGTGCTCACCTTGGACACCTCTTTGACGATGGCCCTCGGCCCACTGGAAAACGCTACTGCATAAACTCCGCCTCCCTCAACTTTCAGCCAAAAAACGCTGCACCTCAAGGGGCAGAACCAAGCGGCGCCACAGGCCAATCACCATCTTCTAGTAAGAGTGAGCTTTGAGGGGAATTTCACTAGACCAGTGAAGTATTAGGACAATTCTATTTATCCTTTAGAGTGCACTCCTGGATGACCAGATTCAGGCCATGCCTGATGAATTACAGGTGAGCCTAGCAATAAGACAGGTATGTCCTCCACCAACCAGAAAGCTGTTCAGTAGCAGTCTCTAAAAACAGCATCATTTCAATGGCCTTAACTGATATGCTCTACTATAGTCAGTCACCTATAAAAAAAAATCCCCTATTACAGAGATGCATGTTATCTGAAACGTCTCTCCTGGAAGTCTGCTGTATGCTACTGCTTCTCACATCGACCAGTGGATATGATAAAGCAAGACTACGGACTGTGAGATTTGTCTTCTCCAAAATATAGTGGAACATTGTTGTTTGGAAATGAACTATATATGTGTACTTTCACAGAGCGATGTGTTGTTTTTTGAAGTGATACTTGATATCGGGAGGTCGTGGGTTTAAGGAAAATGCTATGCAAAGTGCTCCTGTGAGCGGTAAAATAAACACCAAGTGGAGAACAAAGCATTCTTTCAAATAAAATGGAACATATGACAAATGTTTAGTCTGAACACAAATGTAGCCTGACTTTTAAGGGTGGGTTTTTGTCTTCCTGCTTGTGGTGCCTCTTTTTCTTCATGCTTTGACTATTTTTGGGGGGTACAGACAGCGTTGACAATTGTATTAAACTATTACTGAGTCCTATTTGGCATTCTTTGTGTTGTGAATTCATTTGAACATGCGCAGGGACATACCCATAAAACATGAGGTATAAATGTGCGAGTGCATAGGAATGACCTTTTTTTTTTTTTTCCTCGAACCAAAACAGTTTAGTAAAATGTGGAAATTTTTAAGTGAGCAGGGAATCCAGAACAAGCATACACATAATTGGGGTATTAAAATGTATAATCTTTCAGCTTGATCATAATAATGAAAGGAAATAATAAACTTGGATAAACTCTAGATAGCCTAGAATAGTTTTGAGCCATTTACAATTTTCCACATCAGTAGAAATCTATAACAATAATCTAAAGCCGATTTAAAATGACCGCTTTTATTAGTCAGACTTTTCCCACACTGATCTTGTTTGCATGTATAACTGATAATATATGTTACCTGAGTTCAGAATTTCACATTGAGCAGAATATGGCCCAACTCCAAGCCTATCAGAGGCTTGAACTATATCAATATTTATCTGTTGTTCCACTTCCCTTTGAAGCTCTTCGGCAGAGAGCTTTTAGTTTCTTGAATGGAAGGTCAATGTTTGTTCGGGTGCTGTTTAAATGTGTCACAGACGTGCTGAAGAGACCAACATGACGTTACTCATGGAACCGATAGCACATGGAAAACCCGTCAAAATGAACAGAACCTGCAAAAGGTCCTGCATGAGCTCTTTTTCTTCTTTTAAGATATTTTATCGTTTAAGATAAGATTTAAGTAGTAAAAAAAAAAAAAAGTTCCAGAGTTTTATTTTGGTATCGATTGGAGAGTGTCAGGAGAACGTCACCTCAACATAGTATTGTAGAGAAGGCCCAGGTACCCTGAGGTATTTTTTTTTTTATGCACAGGTGGGTGGTGGTAGTCTTGGTGGGTGGCTGGAAGTGCTCCAGAGTTCTGCATGGTGACGTAAGCCTTGCTCGCCAGCCTCTCTGCTCCACTGCTGTTTAGAGAACAGAGTGGCCACCCTTACTCCGTGAGTGTGGGAAAAGTCGTCCAACGGGTCCAGCGCTGAGAGTGTTTACGTTACGAATGCAATAAAGAATATTTACAAGTCAGGTATGTTTAGACTGGGGGACGATGGTGTAGAGGAAGGCCTTTGGCTGAGGGTATAGGTTTTGAGGGTTGGGCAGCTGGAAACTCTCAAGCCAGTTTTCAACATCATGTCGTCTTTCCCCGGAAAGCAAACAAATGTGTCATTTACAGAGCGGCAATGATCATTAAAGACATTTTATGGATGTCACAAAATATGGGGTGTCTTTTGAACCATTGCTGCTAGTCTGCCTATTATCGCCATTAAACTTTGAAATTGTTACAACCTGGAAAACCTTATGCTAATACTTTTAGAGGAATACTATTCTGACAGCACACGTATCTCTCAGATTCTCAGCTGGTTCCACTTCTTTAATTAATTTTTACTGTGCCACTGTAGTGTGGCTGTACCATGAGGCAGCACCATGGAAGGGTTAGCCCAAACACAAGGACACGCAACAGCAGCAAGGGGTTAAGGGGTTGGACAACTTACCGGAAGGTTTTGAGCTTGAATCCCAGGTCCACCAAGCTGCCGTTGATGGGTACCTGAGCAAGCCCCTTAACCCTCAATTGCTCAGTTGTAGTTCACAGCTTTTTGTTTAGACTGTGAAAGTCTGCACACGGTATTGTGTGAAGATTTATAACAGCTTTGTTGGCCTTATTGAAGATGTACAACGTTTAGTATTTGAAGCTAATGTAAAAATATTCCAAGTGTATTTGGCAGACACCTTTATGCATCCAGAGCGATTTATCTTAATTATACAGCTCAGGGCCGCACTCAGTGGCCTAGGCATGGTAACATGGTGACCCTCGGATTCAAACTCACAACCTTCCACATAGTAGTCCGACACCTTAACCACTGAGTTACTACATCCCACTTCCCTCAGCTTTATTCCACCATTAGACGCCATATGGACAGAGGTTTGTGGACGCCTGACCGTCACACCCATAAATGGTCCTTCCCCAAAATACAAAGTTCCAAAAAAATAAAACAATTAGGGTCGAGCAATATATTCTATCCTGAGGTCTCATTTAAAATAAGTAAACGTATAAATAAATAAATAAATCATCTGTAAGTTGCTCTGGAAAACACAAAAATGTATGCTGTAAATGTAAATAATATTGAGGCAAATAAACTCAACCAGTGAAGCCTGTAATCTAGTTCCTTTGCATAGCAAACGCAGTAGATAAAAAATTTAGAAAGCCCTTTGATTAAACACTAAACCTAAAAACACTAAATTTATGACTCGCCCATCTACCCTGTTGTGGAATTTGTATTATGATTAGATAATATATGCATCTATTAACTTTTAGTTTTTCCTTCCTAAAAGTAAAAGTATAGATTTCGTTCATGTTTATAATACTTGTGATTGCGTCCACAACACACCTACTGATGATGTATTACTGAAACAGGCAAATGTTTAAAATGTTTAGATCCCAAATTAAGAGGGAGTGTACGGCTGTCCTGGGCTTGTTAGGCTTAGTGCTTCATCCTCTTCGGTGTTTTAACTTCTGACCGCCAGTGATGCCATTTCACTTGGTTTAAAACAATCCCAAAAGATTCTCGTTAAAACTTTTGATAAATGCAAAAGACAACGTGGGATTGAAATATGTATAACCTCAGAACGACTGGGCTGCTAACCCGTTATTAGTACAAGAACATCACTGAGTGTGCAGTGATTCTTCTCATTATACACTCTCCAAGACCAGAGGTAGAATCTGCTCTTCTGCTACTCTTCTGATGGTCTATTTATCAGCCAAAGTTATCTTTTCTAGCTTGTGCTCATTACCACATAAAACCTCTGTACCAGCCAAGCCTCTTAAATACAATTGCCTCTCCCACAAATAAGACATTCCATACACATGGAAATGGATAATTGCTAAGTCAAAGAGAGGGAGGATAAGCTGCTACATCGAAATTGAGGTAGAAAAAAAACATTTTTTTTTTTGTTGTTTTGTTTTTTTAATCGTGCGCTCGGCGAGCATTATCAAGCAGCAGGCTGATGGATGCGATGCAACTCCTCTCCTCCAGAAAAGTCAATGATCTCATTTTGGCTCTGTTAACTCCTGCCAAATATTTCCCTTTTTCTTTCCGGCGTGCAATGTGGGGGCAGCGGGACAGAGTCTGCCTGTGGCCTTGCTCCAAATGATGCAATTTGACAGAAACCACATGAAGAGCCTAGTGCTGGGCCACAGAGTGGCCAGAGGCCTGGAGCATGGAGGCAGCACTCAGCAGAGCTGCACACACTCAGTCTCTCACATATCTAGTGTGCCGTTCGGCTGATTAGTTCCAAATGTGCGTTGTCTGAGTAAGTCTGCATTACTGGAGCACAGTAACAATCAAAAAATAATCATTAGACCAAAAAGAAAGGAGCAGAATGAAAGAAACTTCCTAATTATCAGCTGCTCCCATGCTGTTTTTTTTATTATTATTTAAGCTTGTGAGGTTTGCATTATAATTTCTTATGCACTTTCAAGTTTTCATACACATTTCTGTTGTTTTATTTGTGATGCAGAAACATCCATATATATAAACACTGAAAATACATTCACCTTCCTGTAAGTGCTCCCTATAACCAGCGATGCCATCAGTCGCATAGTTAACACAGATCTGTGTAAATTCGTTATTTATTTTTTTACTAGAGCTTTTCAAGATTAGAACAACTCAAAGATATTTATTCCATTTAATACGTTTTCTTCTCTTTTAAGTTTTCCTCTGCTCACCTTGGTCAGTAACAGAAGGAATGATTATGTGTATAACGTATATATAAAGGATATGATCTAGGAGATTAATAGAGCTCGGACATAACAACCGCTTCAACGTGAGAAGGCGAGTGTCAGAAACGGTGCTGCACAAAATGATTCATATGGATATAGAAAATGTGATCTGGATTTTGAAAAAGTGTAAGATGTCTTAAGAGTATTTAAGAATGATCTATGAGTTTCTTGCTTTAAAACTGTAGACACATTTTCTTTTAGAAAGTGGTTGTATATGGAAATTTTTCATAATCATTCACATTCACGATGCCCAAAATGGAAAAATACACCTACGGACGCTAAGCTGTGAAAGCCGTGATTTAGAATAGCTGAATCTAATCTTATACAGTATATGTACAGTATATGAGACATGTTGTTTCCTGTCCCACAAATTGTTGATAAATTGTGGTTTGTCAAATGACCAACGATGCTGGTTGGTAATAAATCACAGCTTTGGAATGCCACCAGGCGATCACCACACCACCCCTCTGGCATGCCAAACACAAATAAACCAGGGGATTCAGCTGGTGTGTTGTTTCCACTCTTACTATCAGGACGTGTCGAGGAGTGATCTATGCTCCTCACGTAGTTCATTTGCAGCCTCAATAAGACATTCCTTTCCCAGGGTTAGAAATTAAAAGCCCGCCTAATGTTTTGAAGTCAGTTAAGGGGATGAGGCATGCCTCAACCTTATGTTTGGGTTTGAAGAATGTGTGTTTTTGTGGATGTGTGTACTTCTGTGTGGTAACATGAGGGTAATGGATGGGGTGTGAGCTGATGTGCACCTTTCTTTCTCCTCTATCTATTTCTCCTTTCTTTTTTTTTGCCCTGGTGTTTTGAATATGGCATATTGTTTTGACCTTCTGTCATAGCATCCAGTGTACCCTGAAGAGCAAAGCAGCAACAGTGATATATAT
>JAOTRN010000016.1:9261565-9272949 GCA_028566695.1 Bagroides melapterus
TTATTATTATTATTATTATTATTATTATTATTATTATTATTATTATTAGTGGTGGTAGTAGTAGTAGTAGTAATTTTTAATCAGCAATTTATCTACATAAACAATACAGGTAATTGATTGTTGCATATTAAATTAATACCTGCCAGTGAAATGAACACTGAAAGAAGGCCTGATCAAGTTACGCTATTGTATCATTATCTCCATGGAACTTAGCAGCTATTATTGAATGACTTCAGAAATGTCTGATATTAAAACATGCATTTTCTCTTGGTCTCTTTAAACCCGTTGGACCTCGTCCAGTAACATGAATGGTGCTGGACACATGAGTTTGTCTCGATGTGGTCTCTCCTCGCAGAATTTCTCATGTTTTCTGTGGCAGCCATCCAATTCTCTTTTTTCCCTTCTCGCTCACTCTCTCTCTCTTTTTGCGCCTCTTGTGCCCCCTCCCTCTCCATATTATCCACCCACGGGAAAAGTGATTTTCGTCTTTTTTAAATAATATATATACCACAGCCCCGTCCACTTAGTGGACTTGTTTCCGTGTGGGCAACAGAGATGCATTTAAAAGGCGAATGTTTTTTCCAAAGCTGACCCGTGTAGTTTTTCCTCGAAGTTTTTTGGGAACTCCACTGAGCCCGCCGAACACAACGAGCACGTCTGACAGCGCGCCGATTTGCCGCTGCAAATGTCTCGAGTTCGTCCGCATGGACAAGACCAACATTCTTATTGATCGCTCTCTTATTTTATGACTATAGCCACCCCCACTCCGTTCTAAAGAGACGGTTTTTTTCTTGCGTGTGCCAAATACTCAAGCGGGCAGCACGTGCAAATCGCGACACCTCCAGGATCACGAGGCCCGCTTTTTAGATTCTATTTTGAATCCCTAACGTCTTACCTGCCCTGGTTTATTCATTACCGTTATTTTCAGACCTCGCTCAGACTACAGTGGATCCCCATCACCCATCGTCTCGTAATACTGCTGCAGGACGTCCGGTGCGCGACACGGAGCGCGCGCGCTGCAGGAGCACAGATCTACAGGAACTTCCCCGTTTGGCTGTGAGTCATTGCAATGAGCGCGCGCGGTGAAGAAGCCGCCGAAGCCTCGGGATCCCGCGAGCAGCCCGCTCCGGCCGCCGAGCCACCGAAGAGAGGACCGGGTAGACCCAGGAAGCCGCAGCAAGTCAGTGCCGTTGGCTTGTCTTCTTTTTTTCTTTACACTTCTGAAGCTAAATCCTAAAGCGAATACTAAATAATAGCCTAGAACACATCTGACACACCGGTGCATTGAATGAATAGTTTGCAGCTGCGGACGTGTATATCACGAGCATGCAACTGTCTCTTGACGTCTCGTATTTGTGGTATACTAATTGTTTGAAATGAACTAAAATATGAATGCACAACAATAGTAAATAATGTCATCGAGTGAGTTCATGATTATACTTCGTTGGGGAGCAACAATTTTATGCAACTCCTTCTTTTTGTGCGGGGAAGATATTCACTCAAATTCCAGCTTAAATACTAGGGTCCTGCAAAAACTGGCAAATAGAACCAATGGCAAATTGAACTAAACTGGCAAATAGAACCAATGATCCAAAACTATTTCTTAAAGTCTAACAATGATCAACGCATTGGCTATTGCAGAATGTTTAGCTATGCAAATATATTGCTTTTTGCTTTTGGACTGCAAACAAACGAACCTACTTCTGCATAGTTTTAGTAAATGGTGCATATTGCCTGCCGGTGATTTTCTGGAATTTGTGTTCTCTCGTGATTCGCTGAAATCACAAATTAGTTCAGAGTTGCCGCCGGACGAAGTTATTCAGTGTGTACAAACTTTACGGTTGGAAGTTGCGTCTTTAACGACTGTTTTTACGCCGCCCCTGACCGAGGCGCGACCTCCGCCGTTCTGCAGCTTAGATAAAGCGCTGCACAGACAAACTCGTTTGCATATACCTGTTGCATTCCCTCCTTTTAGTGTGTTGAATTTCGTGCCAGCTCGTAGCCTGCTCACGTTCTCGAGTGTAACGTCAAGGAAGATAGTTTAGTCATGAACACGTAGCACGAGGATGAATTTATGCGCGTGTTTACGCACCGTAAAGCCGTGATTCACTGTCATAAGTTTCTCTGTGAGTCAGTCTTCCGCTTGTAATTAGATGTCGCCCGCACATGTGGGAGACACGAGAAGTTCACGTCCAAAACCGCACACTACCGTATTAAACAGTGAGTCAAATAGCCAATCCTATGGTGCGTACTATTTTGAAACACTATTTAGTACGACAGTAAACGGCTTTGGACTTGGCTTTTGCGGTTCCATTGTGAACTGTCGCGCGTAAAATCCTTCACTCCAGCTGATATGCTTAACATTTTCCAAACTTTATAAACCGAGCACTTTTCTAGACTTCTGCTGGGTCACTTGAGTCATACCTCAGTATTTCCTATGCTCTATATATTATAATAAAAATATTCTATACACTCTGAATATTTTAACCCTTAAGGATTCTTCACTTTATAACCCTAACAGTTTTCCCCTCTCATAAAAGTTTCTCATTTTTGTAAGCTAAGCTAAGCAACCTTAAGCATCCTACGAAGAACCTCAAATCAAAGCATCAAATCAGAACATCAAATTTTTTCAGTGTAAAATGTACATAATTGCACATCATATATTTTGCTGTAAATATTTTTAATATTACATATTTAAATATTATATGAATACATTTTAAAATCGAAATTACAGCATAGCACATTCTAGACAAAATGTCCGACATATGTGCAAGTACAATGTTATCGGTATTTTATATATAGTATTATAGCCTATGTAATTGTATATTTCCTATTATTACTAAATTACATAAATTTTGCATTTTAATTGCACTCATACAGTCACGCACTAAAAATATAAAACCTTTGTCCTTCTTTTGTGCTTTGGATGCATACCTGCTGATACCAGTAAATAAGAGGAATGCTAGAAAGGATCTTGTCTTCTTCAACTGGGAGCAGTGGGAAGTTAAATTGGTTTTCTGTGCAGATTGAAAAACAGCTATATTTCCTGACCTCATCTGCTGTGTTTACCTTCTCTCTTCTGCAGGAACCCACGGGTGAGCCTCTCCCCAAACGTCCAAGAGGACGTCCCAAGGGAAGCAAGAACAAGGGTCCTTCCAAAGCAGCACAGAAGGTATGCTAACTATTGCTACACAGCTCTGTGGCATTTTACTCACTGCTGGTTGATTGTGATAACAAAGACAGACAACACAACATTTCTAGATGTTTTATTTGCATGCTGTCGTACACACCACATCATACAGACAGGGTATCAGTAAGTAAACACACATTTGTGTGTGTGTTGTGTGTGTGTGTGTGTACTGCGGAAATGTTAATTATTGCTGCAATAATAACGCTTCAGTGTATGCATATTCATGTATTCCGAGAAAGGAACACCCATTTTGTTGTAGCGCCTTCCTAAATTTCTAACTGCACTGTAATATGTTCACAATCAGTATTGTAATCAAATCAACTGCTGATGAAATCATTAACATGTCCCTTCTTTTTTGTGTGTGGTCTGGTCGGGCCTGTTGTATATGAGTTCATTCAACATCATTTGCAGTCTCGGTTTAGATGTATTAGCGTGTGATTTTCATCCTTGAGCCATGGGGGAGTTTGGATGTCTTCATTTATCTGCTGGTAGTAGGGGGATCAGGCTGTGGTAATGACTCACTGACAGACCGACTTGCGCTCTTCCACATTAAGGTACCACTGTAAACAGTCTCAGACCCACTTTGAAAAACTCAAGCTCTTTTTTGCCGGTGTAATTCTGTTTCATCTCATTTGGCATTGTTATGATAAACAGCGAGCAGATAAATCTGCTAAGATGAAAGGAGTGGAAATCGCCAAGGCGCCTGAGTCAAAACACTTTTCACAAAGTTTGCTCTCCCACCCAGAATTAATCATCTTCACCGGGTTCTACTGCTTTAATGATTGATATGAAGTGTTCATCGCTGGTTTAAATTGCCACTCCTCACTCTGAACCTCAGACTGTAGCTCCACTAGTTAAACCAAACAGAGTAGAGCTTTCGCTTGAGGGTCTCTTTAACATGGCCAAGGGATCTGATCTAGGTACAAAACTGTATCTTGAAAATACTCTACATATAGGCAGCAGTCTTTTTCTTGAAAACTCGTTTTAAACAGTTACAGATTGGATAAATGGAGCGTAGGGAGAAATGAAACGAAGAGAGCGTTTGAAATGAAGTGACATCTTGCATAGTTGGGTATGAAATATAAATTGTGCAACATTATTCTAAATGATCACTATTGTTAATGCTAAAAAAGTCGTTTATATTGTTGCCCTTCGCAGCTTACAATAATCATTACAGTTTAAGTGCTGCTCTAAAATGATGAACTCCTGAAAATTGTATCATATGACCAAGCTAAATCTGGAAAGATAACCTTGCCTGGCTGATAACACCGTATTATCCTTAATCAAAAGCCAGCTCTGAACCACACACTCTGATCATCTGCTCAATGCATTGGTCCTAATGAAGACATGGAATATTTTCCATAGAGCAGTCATTGTTAAACTTGATACACTGGACTCAGGGGGCTAATTTTAAAACCGTCCTTTTACAAAGCAAGAACTGACAGGGCGAGTCTAGATCACCCAGTCTCTACCTACCCCCTTAATCTTCAATGGCCTTGCCTAACATACACTTGTCATGACAGGGAAGGCCAAGTAAAGGCTCAAGAGTGACTGCAAGGTATACATAGTGGACACAAGACTAGGCTGCATAGCCGGACAAGACATGCAAAAACATGATTAATTGATAAGGGTGTTAGTTTACAGACCATTAAATATCCTAATTAAATATGTAGCAACCTGAACTGAGAACTGGGTACGGATACACAGATTGGTTAAAGAGACACCGGCAGATAGAGAGGCACACAGACAAATAGCAGTAGTGAGGAAAAAAAAAAAAAATAGAGAGTTCAAAGAACTGTAGATGACCTATGGGCTGATTTGTTTGTACTAGTGTGAGGTAGAACCGAAGTACATAGTTGAAATGCATCAATCTAGTGGTTACTAGAACTGTTTAATCAAATCACAAATTGGAGTAACCCATCCTCTCATTTAAGAATTTGATATGCCCTGTCTGACACATTAAAGTTACATGAGCTGGCTAAGCGGACAGTTGAGTGGTGGTTGTGGTCAGACTTGGGTTGAGCACTAAGAGGCTGTGACCTTCGAAGGATTTATTCCTGTGACACTTGCGTAAAAATCTTTTGCATATGTTTATGGCTTTTGTTCAAGTGTACTTATTTAGTATAAGCAATTGTTGACTAAACAGTAATGTGAGGCAGTGATGTCATTACTCACTCTGGGCAAGCAGAACAAACGGAACAGAACTGGTGTGTGTAACTGTTGTGTATATCCTAAAGTCATCATTTCTACTGTAGAAGGTGTATGTGAAAGATTTTCGTTTTAAATATATGCTTCACTGTGCAGAGTTTCCCCAAAACAGTGCAGCAGTAAAGTAATTATTTATGAATGACAACGATGACACTGAAAATCTTTCAGCCAGTTAAAATGACCTTAACATTATGATGTCTTTTGGGAACCAGCCAGCATAGTGTTTTTGACACCTGTCCTTCCCCCCTTCCCAGAATTCATAGATGTTTTATCATTTGGATAGTGTTTCCTGCAGAGTTCAGCTTAACGTTTGTAGCAGCCAGGGAGAGCACTTTATATTCTATCAATTATTGAGCTGAATCTTGTCTAGTTAACTGTCCTCGACTGTTGTGAAGACGGGACCTTCCGGAGGCGCAAAGTCAGAGGGGTCCACTAATATAGTCCAGCTATGATGACTTTTAATTTGGCAGGTTGATCAAATACGATAGTATCTACGAGAGGTATTTTAAATCGCTTAAAGGCTTTAGAAATAGTGTTCAAGATTGCATTTAATATAGTCTGATAAACAGTCAAAACATTTGTGTATAAAATACTAGTAATTTAATAATCGTTCCCCTGATGCGAGCGGCAAAATGAGGTGAGACATATAAGCAGATTAAAATGGTGCTTGTCTCAACTTTTAAATGGATAAAGGATATCTGAGAAATTGGAAGTATTCCAAATCACTGCCTGGCTGTTACCACAAGGTCCCTAATGTGATCTAAAACCCATAACAGTCTGTTATGGTCCTTATCTCAGCAGTGTGTCTGCTGATAATGGCCCTCTCATTTACATTTGTATAGCATAAAATTCCTCTAGTGAAATATTATGCTGCTCAGGTTTTGAACAACCTCTGCGCAAGATATACAGACAGCTCCTTGTCGGATGCCTATAGATATACCTTACACAGACTCCCTGGTGCTACTTTGTTAAAATACAAGAAGCTCCTTATTCAACAGTATACCGATACGTAACTGGTTTTCTGACACATTATGCATTTTAGCAGAAGTGAATGTGTATTAATTCATAGCTCTTGATGTTCACAGAAAGCTGAGACCACAGGGGAGAAGAGACCCAGAGGAAGACCAAGGAAATGGGTATGTTACACACTTTCATTTATTATTATTAGGTTTAGAATTTATACATTATCCCAAATTTATCCTCAAGAAACTATTATCTGTCATAAAAATGTGAAAAGCTTCATAAAACTCCTTTCAAGATAGTTGATTACGTGTATTAACAGTTGAAACAGACATTTCGTTCTAATGGGAAAAAAAAAACCCTGATCTTGGCGCATTACATATGAGCTCCGTTAGCAAAAGAGTGATTAACACGTCAACATAACGTTGATCCTGTCATGTCTACAAATGATTAGAAACATTTAACTACAGAAATGGTGTGTTAACTTGCAGAGACTGCAGGAAGATATTTACACGTCGCGTATTAAAAATATATACGCAGTACGCATAGGCACTGATATTTTTAAAGAGGGTGAAAGTCATTGTAGTAGTTCCATCTGAATTAGAACATATTAATCGCATGGTTCTTCAAGTGTGGTCCAAGATGCACAGACAGGATTGAATGTTTTTTCAGTGGTGGAAATCACAACTCACCAGAACTTACTCACGTTAGACATTAGCCTGTTTGACTGGTCACCAGATGTGAATAGGTTTAATCCAAACTCACATACAGACACGGCAGTAAATATTGAAATAATTAAATTAACATTAATAAAAATGTGTTATATGAGTGGAATTTTCATTAAGGGAGAGCTTCAAAAAAATTCACTACATCTCCAATAAATAGCAGAAATATTAACGTACACATTTAACTAATGAGCTTAATAAGAAAGAATTATATGTATAAAATATAGACGACTGGGAGGGTCTGTGGAATTTAGCTAGTTAATGAAGTCTCCTGCAGCGAAAATGATTACATTCTTCTTTCTAGACGATTTAAAATGGATGTTTATATATGTGTTTGTTCTGCAGACATTAAAAGGCAACCTGTTAGCTTCCATTAGAATTGAATGTACATTTTCAGTCGATATTAAATATAATTTGGATATGTTCAAGGGCCCTGATTAGATCTAGGCATGAACGAAAAGCATTTTCTTTAATGTGGAATTGCCATCAATCACTGCAATTTAATCCACGTCTAGGCTTAAGGCTGTGCCTGGGAAACTGCCACAGGCCTTCCACTCAGCCTTGCCACTGCTTGCTTGCTCGTCAGCAAGTGCTTAATGAGATTGTACTAATGTTTGTATTATGTGTTAAAGAAAATATTTAGAGGTTAGTTTAGACCTCACACTGACCATAGCCACACATCAGCAATTCTGTAGACAACTTAAAAAAACCATGTTTATCAGCTCGTAAGTGACACCTTGATAGATTGATAGCCTGCAGGGAGAGAGAGAGAGGGGGAGAGAGAGAAAACGAGAAAGAGTGAGTGAGAGAGAGAGGGGGAGAGAGAGAAAACGAGAAAGAGTGAGTGAGAGAGAGAGAGAGACAGAGAGAGTGTGTGAGAGAGAGAGAGGGGGGGAAGAGAAAACGAGAAAGTGTGAGAGAGAGAGAGAGAGAGAGAGAGAGAGAGAGAGAGAGAAAGAAAATGAGAAAGAGTGAGAGAGAGAGAAAGTGAGAGGGAGAGAGAGGGAGAGAGAGAAAACGAGAAAGAGTGAGTGAGAGAGAGAGAGAAAACGAGAGAGAGTGAGAGAGAGTGTGAGAGAGAGAGAAAGTGAGAGTGAGAGAGAGAGTGAGAGAGAGAGAGAAAGTGTGAGAGAGAGAGAGAGAGAGAGAGAGAGAGAGAGAGTGACAGAGAGAGAAAGTGTGAGTGAGAGCGAGAGTAAGAGAGAGAGAGAGCCCTCTGAATGGACATGAGGGAACCCCCCCTCTCTCTCTCTTTCGATCTCTTTCTCTCTCTCTTTCCCTCTCTCTCTCTCTGTCCATGCTTGGTTGATGATGTTTTGTTTTTCTATGATGGCAACAATAGCATGGGTTCGGTATAAAAAGTGTTGAGGTATTGCGTGTATTCTTGTTCATTCGGTTTATTAATAAACCAGTCCAAGTGATTAGAAACTGTTTTTAGAGATGGACAAGCTTGCTAATTTTTAGCAGTAAATGAATTACTATTCTTTTCATATCCAGTGGCGTGGAGTTGATTTCTGATTTTACGTGGGATTGATTTTTGATTTCTGATGCCAGCAATTTTTCTACCCAAATCTACGTAAGTGGAAAACCTGTTAAAACTCAAAACTCACTAAAACATTCGAATGCCCTTAGTTGTTGATCACAGTGAAAAGATTAAAATATAATACAGCAACAACAACAACAAAAATAAATAGAAATTCTACCGTTTAAGTCAAACAATAACGATCATAGAGTGAAGCCAACAGGAAATGGTTCACCAAAGATATTCATATGTATTACCTTTTTATTTACTTTGTAGTCATACAGTAAAAAGCAGCCAGTTAACTACAGGTTGAGTAAAGAGTTTGTGTAGAGCTGCATCAGTATTTTATTATTTAAGTCTGAATACATGTAATAGTAAATGTTTTGGAGGCTCTCTGACAGTAATGCACACACTTTAATGTGTTTTTATCAGATCCAGCATTCAATCATCAGTTATGAGCGGGTTGAAGTACATTTCCGATGATATTTTCTGTTTTGATAGAGATAATAACTTTAATTTGTAACAATTAAGGTAATATCCCTACTTCTGGGGCCACCATAATCCCCCCAGTGATAATTACTCCCACTCTCATCCATGCTCTTTCTTAACTATCCTATTTCCTAATTCCTGAAATTTTCTGTGTTTACTTCTGATGCTGATACTGTAAGCTGGAAAGGAAGTCCTGCCTGGAAAGACCACTCCAAGTTGGCGAGGATGTGTATAAAAAAGAAAATAGGATTTTATTCCACAAATCCTGGTGTAATTTGCATTTTAGTATTAATTAGGATTGTATGACATGGAACATTTTATTTATGTCTGTTTATGCTTCCTCAGTTCCTGTCCATAAAGAACGTGCTTCGTGCGTGCTCATGCACTTAAACTACTAGTTCTTTATAACGTTAGAATTTTGTTACCTTAGTTAAATTAGTTACCACTTTTTCTTTCCTGGCCCGTGTTGGCTGCTGTGTGCTGATAGTGATGAACAACATGTGAGTTTAATGGTCGAGATGTTTTATCAGGTTGCTTGGATTGTAAGAAGGCGCTGTCTTTTTCACTCTCGACTTTTTCACGGAAGACTGGCCGGAATCATTGATTGGCATCGTTCATGAAGCACATACAGTTCACTCTTATTTCATTTATTCTGTTCATTAGTGCAGCAACATACGCTAGTCTTACTTCACATGCTATCTCCTGGTATCAGATATTGGATTCATGGTGTCTTTTTTACACATAGTCTAAATCCAAGACCAGGGAATAAACATAATCCAATAATAATAATAAGAGATTCATTTACAAATTCATTTGAATAACAATTTTATTAAATTCTTTAGGATTCTACATAGATATAGTTTTACATAAATATTCATAGACTGCCATGATAACTGAATTTAAAATTGCACTCACTTTGGATTTAACATGCTGGAGTATTCTTTAAAGAGGATCTCAGAAGGTAATTTCATGTGATATACTGTATTAAATGACAGTTAATCAATTAAATAAGTATGATTTCTTTTCCTGCTGCAGGTATGTGGTCACTCGAGTAGTCTATAATCCCTACATGCATTCAGAACTATTTTAAAAACTTGGGCCTGTAAGTTAGAATGATTCATTTGTAAAAAAAATTACGTTTGTTCTGGAGGAAAACACGGCCTGGGTTACTAAATCATCCAAGAATGCAAGCAGCAATCTTCCAACAGAGGAAGATAATAGTGGAGATTTCAGTGTGAGAGCATTTTTTGAGGGTTTAGCTGTTGCTGCTGCCACCCACTGCTGGAAACTTTGGACTGGCCTGATAAAGAGGGTCACGTTTATTGCACTGCTTTACTGGACTGATGCCCAGAGGCACGATCGGCTGCTCTTTCATGGTAGCTGCATGTATACCACAGGTACATACACCAACGCAATCTACTGGCTTCACACGCACACTTACATGCAAGCATGCACGCACACAAACACACACACACACACACACACACACACAATAATGTCAATTTCTCACAGAAAAATAACACAAAAACGAGTTATAAATTTAAAATCTTGCACATACAGGAACATGGGCATGTGTCAGAATGTTAAGCTAGAAAGCACATAATTGTTCTAATATCTCTTAACAGCAAGGAAGGGGATTTTACATTAAATTACTGATTGTAGCAACATCAGGAAACAATGAATGAGAATTGAAAATAGGGGAAAAATTAAATAATTTTTTAACATTAACATAACGTAAAAATAACATTTTTTTTATTTACACTTTTAGGTATATACTTAAAAACTTCTTTATTAATTATATACAAATAAATATCCAATGAAATGTATTTTTTTTCAGAATATGACATATTAATCTCCATGTGCACAAATACCCAATGATAGAATGATGAAATACCTGAAAACCTGAAAAAAAATCCAGTGGGTTCATAAATAAAGTGTTAAAAAATATAACATTGTTTTTAAAACAAAATACAGCGCTATATTCTTGATGTGGAGTATCTCGATAATTTAGTAATGTTACGATGCAGCTGAGTTTTGGAGGTTAAAAAAAGCAGTTGTTTTTAAAAAGATGCTATAACAATTTTGTGTTTACTTAATTTGAGTTTTTTTGTACAGCAGAGTGAGAGTTATCGGTATAAGGATTTATGATTACATCTTATTATTTCCTTTTAATAGACTTTAATTGACTGTGTGCATGGTGAATATTAAATTGTTAATTTGTGGGGAAAAAACTATAAAGTATTATTATTATTATTATTATTATTATTATTATTATTATTATTATTATTAT
>JAOTRN010000016.1:9316552-9327053 GCA_028566695.1 Bagroides melapterus
CCTTCACATTTTCAAGACAACCGAACAATCATCAATTGGCTAAAGAATATGAAAAAGGTTAAATGGCCACATGAATAAAGATTGATTGGTGTCTTTTCTAGAGGATAAATTCTGCTTGTCTAAACCAGGTGATCTAAACCTGCTTAGGGCTATATAAAATCAATAGTAGGTCATTACTCATTTGCTCTGCTTTAAAAGTCCCCACAGAATGGCGTAACCAAAACAACTGACTTGTGCTGAGTTTAAAGAAGACAGAAAGAAACTCACTACAGTAAGGTCCCAATAACGTGCGTCATCGTAGTGTACGCGGAAATGGGTGGGGCTTGGGTATTTCCAAGTTTTTGCAACAAGTCTACTATTCCACTGTCAGACAAACACTCAGTGCTTCATCAACACTGACCACATTTTCAGTAAAACATGTCCGGCAATCTGGAGCCGTCCACGTACCTTTTCGACGTGCCACCGCTGTTAATGGAGACATTTTGTAAAGTGATGGACAGCGGTTTCGACAGCCTCGGATGGAGAGGTTTGGGTAAGAAAGCTGTGCAGTGAATGCAACCTTAAACAATCAGTAGGTTTTATTTGTGGTTATGCCTGATAACACCTACCGATTGATGTGATCTCTCTGTGTCCAGCGGCTCGCATTCTGCCCAGCTGGATGGAGGTCAGATGCTCAGAGATGCACGCAGCTGCTGGGAAGAGCCCGACTCACGAGCTGCTCTGGTCCTGGGCTCAGCAGAACAAAACTGTAGCGGATCTGATGAGGGTTTTGGAAGATATGGGACACTATCGAGCACTCGATCTTTTCCGTTCTTACGGTTCGTACACTGGAAGTAAGCTGTGTCTCTCTGCCTATTTCTCTGTCTGTCTGTCTGTCTGTCTATCTCTCAGTCAGCCTAGCTGTCAGTCTGCACATCTGTATGCATGCTTTCCTGAATTATGAAATGTCACTGGTCATGTTTAAGAAAACATATAACATATAGTTTAAATAAATTGATTGTTACTCATCAAAACAAGATTTCATTGCTTATATGAAACTTAATTTAAGCAAGTTTGTTTAAACTTTAAAATATTATAATTACACATGCACATTCGTGTAGTTATCTGTATATCAGCCAATCATGCAGCAGCACCAGACTGATAAAATCATGAAGATACAGGTCAAGAGCTTCAGATAATGTTGACATCAACCTTAGAATGAAGAGAAAATATTATCTCTGTGACTTGTATCATATGGTTGTTAACATCCAGAGCAGGAACATATCTAACTCATCTAAGTCTAGGTCCAAGTTGATTTCACTTTTGGTTTTGAGTTAGTGAGGTTTGACTTTTTACAGATTGATAATCTTAAATACTCAGTAATAAATATAAAGTCTTGATCAGGATTGATTTGTATTCCACCAGTAAACATAATGTATAAAAAGAAAAAGTCAGTGATCCCCTTACTGTACTTCATGGATCACTCTTTGTCCTCATGTTATATTATACATGTGAGTGTTACTACAGTGGTAAGGATGACCACCTGCTCTTATAGGTACAATGCTGGTGCCCAAGGGATATTGAATAGGCGTATATAAGAAAATAGAAATGTCATCCCTGCCGTAAGGATTAAGCATGACAGGCCTGTCTCTATATGTTATGTGCGTAAGTGTATACATGAGTGCTCCTTTAGTAATCAGTGTATATACAGTACTGAGAGACAATATATCTATCTATCTTGTCCATACCTGCTTATTCCGGGACTACCCGGGACACAGGGATCAGCTGGGGCCTATCCCAGCCATCTACGGGCAAAGGCAGGGTACACCCTGGACAGGTCGCCAGTCCATCGCAGGGCCACATTCACACACACACACACACATGCACACACACACACAGTTAAATACATAAAAATACATAAAAACACACAAAGATACATACACCATTTTTTATATGTGTGTGTTAGCATGTGTAACTCAATGTGTTATAGGAAGCGTTTCTTTCATACCTCTTTGTCATAGTGATACTTTCGTGCTTTGTTTGGGTTTCACTTCCATGTTGTATATAGAGCTACATTTCATTTTCTAGATTATTCTATTATTATTAAGTTTCATTCAGTCATGGTATGTCAGCAGAGCTAACATGTATGTCGTGTTTGTCATAGCAGCATTATTCCTGATGAATATTTTTGACATTTGAGAGTTGTTGTTTTTTTTTTTGACATTTGAGAGAGTCTTACTTTGTTTTTCCACTGAAACCTGCTGAGTCAAATAAAGTGTGGTTTATAGCAAGCTTTCCTGTTCCCATTGCATCCATGTGACCCGTGACATATTGAAAAATAAATTAAACAAGTTAGCATTACATAGGTATAATCATACTACGCTGATCTGTTTGCATGTTGTTTTTTTCAAGACTCATACAAAGACACGCCACATACCTCTTCAGCCCAGACCATTTCTAAGGTAGTGACCAATCATTTGCAGTTCTAATGTCATTGTATGTATTTTCAGGAACTTACAGCACATAATTCATAAACATTTACCTCAGACATCTCGGAATGTGCCTTAAATAGCACGTGAGTGTAACACGTTGTCTTGTTTTATTCAGCCTCAACCTCATGATGAAGAACCAAGACTGGGTTCTGATCCCAACCAGGAGTCCGTTTTTGGTGAAGGTAATATTCTATATTTCATTTCAACACTTAAAAGCACCATATTCTGAAATGTTGCTCATAATCTATCTGCTTATTACTTTAAATAGATAGAGCTAAAACCGATTGAGGTACTCAGGTGAGATATCAGTATTAAGAGGTAATGTCTATGCTTCTAGACATAACTGGGAGTTAAATTGTTTGAAGAATCAAGAAGGTAGAAGAATAAGAGGTGTTTAAACCCTAGCCCTTTCTTCTTCTTCCTATCGTAGGAAAACAACAGAAGGCTTTGATCACTTACTTAGAGGTCAAAGTGGGAACTAGGAACTTCCACCAGGATTTGAAAATTGCCGAAAGCACGTTTGCAGAGGTTTACCAAGGAAGACGAGGAAACAAAAGCTTTGCCGTGAAGGTTTTCAAGCAGGTGTTGTGAACCTTACCATACCATACCTTCTATCAACATGTGGGACAAATCTACATCTACAGTCTATATGTGGTTTTATTTAGACTCAAATTATTCAAGGAATCATTATCTTGATTTTATAACTATTATTTAATTTAGATGTATAATGTCATAATAATGAAGTAGGGAACACACTGAAAGTAAGTACAACATTTATTAATATAAAAAAAATATTAATATTAGGCAACTGATTTGCTATATTCTAAATAAGATTGAAATTAAAATTAAAATTTTATTTCTCACATTCCAAAAGGTATTTACAATAGAATTTCAAAGTAAAAGAAAAGACAAAAATAAAATAATAAGGAAGTAAATGCAATATAGTGTACAATAAAGTGGGAGGCTGTACTAGGACAAAATATAGAAAAGAAAAAGAGAATATATGGCACGTGAACACAATGATTCAAAGAGACTTTATACTCATTTCAAATGGTGAAAGCGTTTGTTCTCTTATTGCAATTAGAAAAAAAATATAAAAATATTATTGTAGTAAAACAATTGAATATCATCTCTCTTACTTTGAACACAGGGGAACAAGAAGTCTTGGAAAGATTTGTGGAAAAAGTTCAAGACAGAAATCGATGTCCTACATTTGTAAGTTCAGACACTTTTTATTTAATATGCATTATAAACATTGTACTATAATTAGTAACTTTTGGTTTTTGGTTATGTTCTAATAATTATTTATAATATATTTTTTATTCCTCATTCTCAGCTTTGACCATCCCAACATCCTGGAGCTTTGGGGTTGTTTTTCAGAGGATGATCGTTATTGTTTGGTCTGTCCGTTCATGTCTAATGGATCTTTGTTTCAAAATCTGCATAATGAGGTAAATCAATTGGTAAACAGCACTGCTGTGGCTCCTTCAGTATCTCCTTTAGTTTGAGTGGAACATTACGATTAATGTTTGTAATATTTATTTAATGAAGGGTGAATAAATGGTGCGAGTAATTCACCCAGTGCCTCAGAGTCATTTGGGTTTGAGATGAAAAGATAAATATGGTAAGAAGATGAAAAGATAAATAGATAAGAATTTCAGCTTTCATTTCTTGATATTTACATCTAGATGTGAACCCAACCATTTAAATAAAAAAATATTGGGACATGTGACTGACAAGTGTTTCTTGTTGTCAAGAAGTGCCATGCTAGATTGAATATTTAAACAATGAATACCTCTGAATATCTACTTTTAGGTTAGGGTTTCACTTGTGACGACGTTCTTAAAAAGCAGAAACCAACGTGACCACAGAGCTGTCCACTGGAGAAAAGCAAGACAATTTGAATCTGATAGAAGATAGATAGCAGAGACATTGTGAGAGCTGTGAAAAAAAAAAAACACACACAACACAAGTCAGAGACAACACCACCGACCTCCACAGAGCAGAGGTGACAAGCCACGGTTTAAAGAAGTTTTTCTAGAGCAGTAACAAACCACAAGATGGAAACCACTCATCAGCAGTAAGCATCAGAAAGTCAGATTGAAATCACAAAGAAAGTGTGAGAAAGTAAGTGAGTTCCTCTGTGAAACGTGGTGGAGGTAGTGTCATGGATTGGGCATTACATGAATGTCTGCTTCTGGAAATATTTATTGATTAAAAAAAAAATCAATAAATATTTCCAGAAGTGCTTTGTGTAATAATCAAAGCACTTTTAAATTAAGCTGAATTTTATCTCCTGTAGAAGACACTAAAGGTAGAACCCCTCCAAAACAAACAACAGCTGATAAAGTTGTGGTAAAAGTCTGGAAAAAGAACAATAAAAGAAGAATTTAACAATTTTACATATCAGTTGTGAATATCAGGAAGTGAAAGCTGAAATTCAGTGTACTGTATAGCATAAACGAATGAATTGGCCTTTCTGTTCATCAGAGAGAGAGAGATGTAAGGTCTAACCCGTAAAAAAAAACTAGTTTTGACAGGTCTGACAGCCAATCAGAATCATCTACGTCACAAGGTGCCCCCCTTTTCATCCAATCAGAAATCGTCAATGTCACTATGTTCCGCCCCCTTTCAACCAATCAGAAATTGTTTACGTCACACACACATACTGTATATACACACACACACCCCTGCACGTGGTGAAGAATATCTGTGTTCAATTAGACTATTCTGTAATGCTACCAGACTCTGGTTAAGTTCACCGAATATGACGTGGTGAGTCTCCGGTGTGATGATGTCACTGTATTCTGTATTAGGGCTTTGACTGAAAAGCTGTTGTGACAGTGTTAAACTCTCATTTAACCGAGTGATAGCATCTGTTAAATATGGGTTCAGAGTTGTGCATGAGACGTGTTGTGTCAAACTACTAGAACAAGACGGGGCGTCGTCAAAGTCGATAGCTTGAGACAGTGAATTATTTTCAAACCGCATTTTTTAGCTCCTGAAGCCATGTCTATTGTGAAACATTCTTAACAATTCTATATTCACCATAACACACCTATTCAAACATTTGAGAGTAATGTGCAAAGATAGAAGAAGTCTGTACCTGAAGTGTTTTCTAGTGTATTATACAGATGATCAAATTTTTCCAATATTCTGTCCCTTAGTTACAAGAATCTATTCAATCCGATGGACTCCACTGGATAAATATCGGCTTGTTTGTCGTTATTTTCTTCTCTTTCAAAGTGGTCTATGTCCTCTTGTTCTTCTTCCTCCTCTACTTCTTCTTCCTCCTCTACTTCTTCTTCCTCCTCTACTTCTACTTCTTCTTCTTTGGACTCATTCACTTCTAAAATAGAACAGATAACAATACAAATGTAAGGGAGAGCATTTACAACCCTTGAAGGGAAGGGTAAATGTTAGAATTTTCAGTAGTCATATTTTATGTTATGACTTACCCTAGTTTGGTGGATCGGTGTAAGCCGCATAATCCGATCGTTCTGTTGTTCTTAGGCCTTGCATAGATGTTCCAGGAAACTCGTCGTTGGAAATGATCACTACGCCGTTACCTTAGTATTCTGAGTTATACGTTTCATCTTGTAACATTGTTCTAAATTTCATATTTAAATTCCATATAGAACAATATTATTATTTTTATTAACGCCATTCATTCTAATGCACATAAATGAAATAATTCAAGATAGTGTATTTGTGCAAAGCTCTTACTTGCAGAAAAGTCCATGGTCTCTAAAAGTTTGAATGGAGATCGTGGAAGTTCTGCACACTCTGACGTCATTTGGTAGACTTTTAAACAAGCTTATATATGTATCAGGTGTGAACGAGGGTGTGGGGTTCATGTGTGTGTGTGCCGGTGATTGCGGGGTTTATAATGGTTTACGAACCCTTTCACGAGATAAATTTACAAGGGCTGTGTTTTATCACTAGAAACATACGCATCCATATGTTTGAGATCGTGTGTCACCACGTGTAGAGGTGTGTGTGTGTGTGTGTGTGTGATCATTGTCAAACTTGGGATTTTGGAGGTAGTGAAAACGTCAGGGCGGGGGGGTCCTTAGTGAGCTGTTTCAGTACTGTTTTTAACATGACCTCATTCACTTCCCTTCATGTTTCGGAAGTGAGACGCCCATGTCATGTAGGTGCCAAACAAAGGGAGGAGAGGACTATAGGGTGCACAGGTCTTTCACCAAGTCATCTAGTAAAGTTCGGCTGATTTGATACAGTAATAAAATGGATCTTAAGATGGCGTCAGGGATTCTGTCACTCTGTTGTTTGTCTCTCTGTCTGTGAGCGTATTCTTCTTCTCGGATGTAGCCGTCATGTCATCGGTACAGCTGCAATAAGCAGTTCTCAGGTTTAGTGCTCATTGCTTTTGACTAGCTCAGCATAAACATAGTCTCTCATTTCACACAGGAAAGCAGGAGGCCCTTGTCATTTCAGCAAAGAGTCAATATAATCAAAGGCACAGCAAATGCTGTACATCACCTGCACACTGCTCAGCCTTGCATGGTTATCTGTGGAAACATCACAAGGTATTTTTATTATTGCACCATCAGGGTTAATGCACCGCTGCAGTTGTTATACTTTACCATGTTACACGTTTCAGTTCAACTCTGTATCTGTGTTCTGCAGTTCAAATATTCTGCTGGATGAAGGCTTACAGCCCAAACTGTCTGATTTTAAAATGGCTCGTCTCAGACCCCACACTGTCAACCAGAGCTGTACCATCACCATGGACACAGGATCACGCAGCAACCTGGCCTACTTACCTGAGGAGTATATACGGGATGGGAAATTATCTGTCAAATTAGACATTTACAGCCTTGGTATGGTGAGTGGGCACAATTCTAAACTGTGAGAAATTCCTATCTCTGTTTTGACTGTTGGAGACACACACACACACACACAATTTACAAAAGTTACCCTGATAAAGATGAAATGAGTTTAGCATATAAATTCTATATTGAAAATACAAGAAAATACAATACAGAAAAGAAAATACAATCCTCACGTCATGCCAATTAAACAATACTTTATTAATTATTTAGTGTAAAACTACTTTAACAGCTAAATCTAGTAAAAATTATTTTATTGTTTGCGTTGAATAAGTGTAACTGGTATTGCAGGATTTATCCTATATTCGAGTCATGGAATTTATTGCATGTCTAAAGTAAATTTTATTTTGATGGAACGTAGGAGAATGAGAGAGAGAGAGAGAGAGAGAGAGAGAGAGAGAGAGAGAGAAGAAGTAATTGAAAAAGAAGAACTGTTTTTTTTTTGACAATGAGATTACTAATTTTACACTAAAAACATTTTCATTACTTCCTGTTTCTAACGATATAATCAAACCCAAAATGTTCACTGATATTATGTTAGATTTTGCAGCATTCTTGCTTACGTAGCCTATTCAGATCAGGGTAATAATGTGCGCTTTTATACACAGGTCATTCTGGAGACATGCACAGGCAAGAAAGTGGTGCAGGATACACCAAAGCAAACATTACTGGTAAAGTAAAAAAAACCTTTTCACTGACGATATCAGAGTTAACTGCTGCACTATTGGCACCCTTTATGGAAATGAGCAAAACTAAATTTTCTTTAGTATTTTAGTTTAAAAATAAAACCTCTGGCTTTAAAATCATCTTCAAGTTATGTGTGACAAGGTTTGACACTTTTAGCTGCTTCAGATCTCATCACCATTCCCGAGGATTTTCCTTGTGTACAACAAATTCCTTGCAGTCTCATATGTTTGCAATCTGTACAGCTATTGAATTTTTTTTTTTTTTTTTTACAAAATACATTTTGTGATCCAACTGTTTTAGAAAACAATTTAAAAATTTTCTTACTCCAGATTTTTTTAGTAATTAATATTAATTAATAATGACTTAATAACTAATTATTTAATTAATGTGCCATGTAAATACAAATATTTGTAATCAGTCCTTCCAGGGTTTCACAGATTTTTATTGTGATTGTTAAGGCCACACATGTTTGATTTCGCTGCAGCTTCCTTCGAAATTCCTTTAAAACTATTTGAATTGATGATATTGCAAACACTGGATACTTTAATACTAGCCTTAAACTGAGGAAAATCTAGAAAAATTCCAAGCTCCTCCAAATATCATGGACTTGATTTTGCGTTCATTTCTGTGATCGCGTGAAATCCTGTGAAATCCGTGAATCCGTAAAATCCTGAAAGAACTGTAAAACAGTTAAACTGTGCCAATAATTATTACCACCACATTAGATAGACATGCTTTAATATAATTTTTCTTCATATTCTCTAAGAGGAATATGCTGAGTTTAGAGGCAGAAGAGAAGGGCTCTGTGGATGCCTGCCTCTGCTTTTTGGACTCCAGAGCAGGAGATTGGCCCACTGCAACTGCCCTCTGCCTGCTCCGTCTGGGTCTGGAGTGTACAAACAGTCGAGCCCGAGCCAGACCAAGCATGGACAATGTAAATACACCATTTATGAGCAATGCTTCTATGGATGGATGGATGGATGGATGGATAGATACTTTATTGATCCCAAAGGAAATTCAATAAATGTTACACCTCCTAAAAATAAACTGAATTATTGTTGTTTATCTTCATCTCTTAGGTGTTAGAGAAGCTTAGTGAGCTTCTCCCTTTGCCCTTTGCCCTGGCTGAGCGTCCACAGACCCTGGCTGACATAACTCCACCTTTCATACCGGTTGCTGATCTTAGGCTGAGCTCTAGCCTGCCTGAGGAGGACGATGAGCCTAAGGTCCCGGAACAGTCCAAACCTCGAGAGTGCAGCCAGTCAGAGGTCACATTTGTGGATAAGAGTGAACATGGCAGGTGCCTGTCCAGCAGCTCTGTCTTGAACGGGAGGAGAGAAGATTCAGGTGCGCAGTGTCTTCAGACAGAGTGCGCCCCTGCACTGGATCTATACAGCAGCTGGCCTGTTGAGTGCAGCTGTGCAGCCGGAGCAGAAACATGCTGTGAGGACTGCTGGGCCAATGGCTTTAGCCACAATTCATCCTTCATCCCTCAAGGCATGTAATAAGTTAACAGCAAAAAAAAAATCACATTCTTTCTAGACTTTCACTAAACAAATCTTATGTCTGTTTTGGACAAGAAAGACAGATAACCTATCAAAAGAAATTTAAGTAATACCTGATTTAAACTATTTTTACATGAGACACTGCAATGTTTCTTTTTTGATTCTTTTCCAGATGACAAAAGACAGACTTGTGAAAGTACAATAGAAAATCCTGCTAAAATGAGGCTCCGCTATAAAATCCAGTTGTACAACCAAGGCTTACTCAAGACAGAGGAACTGCTTTCAATGACCTCAGACTGATTCAGTCACTTGGTATTGTCCATATCTGGGTTTGTACATATTTCAGCAATACCTCAATTCTTCAATTACAAAAGGATTTTTTTTTTTACATGGATCATAATCTCAACTATTTAAGTCTATTAAAATTATTTAAAGGTTTTTTAAGGCAAAGTTAGAAATATTGTATTCTAAGGTTATGCACTCAATATTCAGCAAAAAAAAAAAAAACATGTACTGATAATAAATGATCCAATGCCGTCATCACATTCATGTGAGCTTGTATAGTTTACATAATATATTAAATAATTTGAAATATGTTACTTGTTGTGTATAACTGTCTGTGCTCTCAAACAGTACAAGAGGAAGAAAATGTAATATAATTAACTTAATATGATGAAAATTATGAAAAGGCTTATTATTTCCAATGTTTTGGGGGATTCAGAAGATATCAAAGAATGTGACCAAGGCATTGAGGAGGTGAAAGCTTAGTTAAACTGGGATTATATGGAGACTAGACAGAAAGATCCTGTAAGATAAATCACTACTTATAGTAAAATTTAGAAATGTATATAGGTGATAATCTGACCTGCTTTTCATTTTGAGCAGTGGTCATTTCCTTTTTACGTTCCTCCTATCATTCCCCAAATTTATTATTCTTTTTTTTTATGTTTAAGGTTCCATAAATTAATTGTGGACATCGTTTTTG
>JAOTRN010000016.1:9402868-9420588 GCA_028566695.1 Bagroides melapterus
CTCTCTCTCTCTCTCTCTCTCTCTCTCTCTCTCTCTCACACACACACACACACACGCACACACACACACACACACACTCCCCTTTAAAAAAAAATCCTGTCTTGCTCTAGACCAGTGATTAGACTTGTGAGTGCCACTTTTTTGCTATATATATATATATATATATATATCTTAAGGGTCTTTCTTTCCCAGGTGTTTTTTTATGGCCACATAACGTTTGTCTGGCTTTCAGATCTTTCACAAGAACCTTACATTAAACGTAGACTTCAAATCTACTGACAGAGGAAAGTTCCAGAAATCATGTCAGTTAAGCTGCTTTTATAGTAGACATTTGATTAAACCATGGACAGCATTCCAGAAGCCTGTTCATCTACATCTACCTCATGTACATTCATGTTTCCATTCTTTTTTTTTTTTTAGCGTGTTCGTGAAACAGCTAACCACCAGCTCACGGACAGCGGACAATTTTGAAGAGTTGTGTTACTTTTTAGATCTCAGTAAGACTCCTGGAAGGTAAATTTTATTCACTATGCTGCTTACACATGGGAAACACATCTGTCACACCAAAACCGTAGACAAAAAAAAGCAGGGATTTGATCTCATAAGTGATGAATGTACAAAAAAAAAAAAAACTGTTCCCTTACTTAGATGCTTGAGGAACAATGAAGAGAAAATGAGTGCAGGTATTCTGGGAATAGATTTCTCAACTTGTTTTCGAGCAAAAAAAACAAAAAAACAAAAAAGCACTTTTGAATTTGGTTCGTCTTTTTTCCCCTCAACCTAACTTCAGTTCTGTCGAGTTTCAAAAAGCTTATGAATAAAGGCCGAGGCACGTGTCCTAATAGAAAACTCTCTTTTCTCGTTTGTATTATAAGAAGGCAAAATAAAAGTCATTGGTTACTAAAGAATTTTGCTGGCTGTAGTTGAGAGAAACCATTCCTATGTAATGGCATAATATTATATGGATTATTATATGGACTGGGTTGTTATTTGTGTTATTTGTTATTTCTACCTTAAGGTACGATGGGAAATTAAAAGTGACCCGTGCTTTACAAGAACCAAGTGAGTGTCTCGGGTAAAACGCTTTCTAAAATTCAAAAAAGTTTAAGTCTGGTGGTTAGAGTTATTACAAAGGGTGATGGTGCACCAAATACTGATGTCTCCTGAGAAGGACCTGAGCCCACACCATGGAGGGAGGAGGCGATGGATGAAGCCCTACCTGCCACTTGTCTTTCCTTGCTCCGTCAGTTTGATGCCACAGACGCTAATGGTTCTCTGGGGAGGCGGCGAATTATGTGTGCTTGGCTAGTAATGAATTCAAAGGGCATGTGTTCTCCAAATGTGGTGTCTTAGAGGAGCAGAGTAGAAACCTTGATATGCACAAATCAACACTGGATAAGGTTCGCAAACGGACTCTGGGATGGATCAGCTTGAGGCATGACTAACTTTACTGTCTGGTCTGGAGCCTAGAGGGAAGCCTCCTCCAAAGGAAAAAGAGTTTTTGCTCCAACTCGAGGCTTGACAAAACAGCATATATGTTGCAAAAGGCTGAAAGAGGCAACACGGATTTCATAGCGCCATAGAGTTCAGCAGCACCTTATTGGAGAGAAAAGGTGCACAGCAGTACTTCATGGCTGAATGGTATCTATTTGATGAGAGAAAAATAAATACCAATTAAATTATTCCACAAGGCTTTAGCCCAGTGGGTGCAGGAGCGAAACCCAGGCAGTCGGCTAGCCGGTAATGATTAGACGACGACCTGTTAGAGAAAGCACAAGTGATGTCACCTCAACAGGCTCACCAAGTTGTAGAATTCGTATCATTTACCCGCCGTAACACTCCAACGAGAAACGAACCGATGTAAAAGCAAGACGGCTCAAATCGCTTTTATGGGTTTATCCTAGGTTTTCTTTTTCCTCCCTTCAACTATTTGGGTATTCTAGAAACATCAAGGGCAACAAATTAAGCACACTTTCTTTCAGGGCCAATCATTACTTTTTTCCTTTTAAAGTAAAAAAAAAATAAAAAGAAAGAGCGATAACACTGCCACCTCCAGAGCCATTTGAAATTCTGACAGCGGCTCCCTCTTTCTCCTTCCTCCCCTTCCCCTCTGCCACCCCCGCCACTTCAATTGCTCTGGCCTCGGCGTGCATTCATCAGCTGCCGAATTAGAATTTGTTTCCTCACAAACCATTGATCATCGGCCTATTACCAGGCAAATGACAGTTAATTACCCACTACATTAACCACCGGGACCCGGGGACCAGCTCCGCGTGCCATCAGTCAACATGATGAATGTGGCAAGTTCAGTAATGCACGGCCGTTCTCTCGTCCGCCTGCCACGCTGAGAGCAACCCCTGGATCTCACTTCCCGGCACCCAGGGAAAATCTATGGCAATCTGCATAATTACAGGCTCAGGGTTAATAACAGACAAATGATTTGTTGCGTCTCGAGCAGCAGGCGCCCCACGCCAGCATGCGGCACTGGCTCCGTGGCCTGCACTGGCGTAAGCTTTAAAACGTCAAGGTTTAGTAAGGGAAGAGAGTCGGTGTGTGAGAGCAGGGGAAGGGAGAAGGAGAAGGAGAAGGGCAGTTTGGCTGATGGAGAGTGGACAAGGCTGGCAATGTGTTCAGACGTCTGCTTTCTTCAATTTATACCCTCCTGCGTGTGTGATTTCCAAAGATTAAACAACTCTTGGGGCAAAATTATTTCAATTAAGGGCAGCCATGCTCTGGGAATTGGCTGTGGGATAAGATTTTCCTCCTTGAGTGCCCTGCTTTGCCTGGCTGCTGGCTGGATCACTTCTAATCTGCACCTGGACTCTGATATCCTAATGATGAATTATGCGCCTCTCTTCTCTTCTCTTCCTGTTGCTGGTGCGGTACAGACGGCTTTCTGCCCAAATGTCAGTCTGCTCAGGCTGGTGCAGGGATCTGAGCTAATTGTCAACTCGCAGTTTCTGAGCATCTCATGAGCTTCCCTCGCTTCACGTGCTTTATTTCTTCCACTCCTCACTTCTTTCGTGGACACGGGGACAGTAGTCCTGTAAGCCAGGACGTTTTATATGGCGAATCATGCTTCCTAAAGAGGGTAATTGTTTCCTGACAGCAAAGGTTACTGGGTCTGTTTGCCGCTACAAGATAATTCATTGTACACAGTTTTGTAAGATGACAACAAGTTGAGAAAATGACTACCTTACGAGGGAGATTACGGAGATGAACAAATAACAGATAAGACGGCGGCTTAAATTGGCTGCAAAGGAATAAGAAAAGCCAAACATTTGCATTTGAGTGTACGGGTGCTGCCGGAATCAAAACGCCACTGTACAGGCTTTCATTTTGTGACTCTTTTCAACAGCAAAATCACAGTGAAACAAAGAAAAAATAATTATGCCCTTGCTAAATACAACCAAAGGCCTTTCAGCACTGAAATTTGGCAGCACTATGTGGGGACTGGGAGGGCATTTTGAAGAGGGTGTAATGAAAGTTTTGAACCCCCGCAGGGCCCAGATGTGCACTTCGATAGTGCCAACCCACCTGCAGTCACAAGCTGAGTGCCAGGGTGCACCACACTAGGCCTGCAATTATCTGCACCAAACA
Source organism: Bagroides melapterus (assembly GCA_028566695.1). Classification (NCBI taxonomy): domain Eukaryota; kingdom Metazoa; phylum Chordata; class Actinopteri; order Siluriformes; family Bagridae; genus Bagroides; species Bagroides melapterus. The sequence goes on from JAOTRN010000016.1 coordinate 9,406,469, forward strand.
CGCGTGGTCCCACGAGTCAGTGCTCTTCACAGCTAATTAAGCTAATCTCGACTGGAGGGGGACCATCCAAAAACATAATGCGTCCAGTCCACTGATTCTCGAAAACCATTTAGAAACATTTTTAAATGGAAATACTGCTGGTGTGATCTTTAGCTGTTAGAAGCAAAATGATGGAGAGGGACATTGCTGTTGTGAAGAGCTCCTAAATGGATACGGTGGCTATTGTTCGTCATGTGTCGAGGTCAAAACGCAGACGTGTTTTGCTGCACACGTGTCGTATCGAGGCAATGCCAGATAGGGCTGCGTTGCATGTTATTTACCGCAATGGTGTTTAATTTTATTTTGCAATAATGGGATATGCAAATGAGCTTCCTTACAAATTGGCAATTTATTGTTGCGCTCTCTGAGCATTCCGATCACGAAAGCATCAGATTCTTTTATCTGGGTGTTTTGTTTTTTTTTTTTTAAAATGACAATGTAGAAAAATGTCATTTTGTAAAATAGTCCAGAGAACCTTTCTGTTTTTGTCATATATTTCAAACCGTAATCGCATTCGTAATGTGTCAAGCGATTAAACCCCAAGTCTAATCAAAGATTTCAGGTTCTTGCCTTCAATATGTACTCAAACTACAATGTTAGAAATTGGTTAAAGTTTTAGAAACACTATGCTTATTTCTAAAATGCCTCCAAAACGCCTTTTGACCTTTAAAGGGGCTATTTATTGAAGAGCTGCTTGGGAATTTAATTTCCTCTGAGTATCTGAGTTATTCACCTATTAGGCTACATTGAAGATGTTTTTTTTTTTTTTAATAAAAAAGAAACTTCTCTTTTGAGCGTACACGCTAAAACATCACACGGCTTGATGCAAAAGCAACGTTTTAAGGCCGGTAAATGAAAACAATGCCATCCTACCCTTGAACCGTCAAATGAAATGCTGACCCTTCAATCAGGACATTTTAGCGCTGAAGAAAAACACGATTCAATAATTGTGCCTTTATTTCAGATTCAACTAATAGTGAATACAGGTGCTGGTTCTGACCTCTCTGCATTTACAGATTACATGTGAAAAGCTCTACTTAATTACAGGAAGTGAAGAACACACACATTTGCAAGAATGAGCCTTAATGCCTAGACTTGGAAAGTAAATTGTAGCACACAGAGGTTAATGGCGGTCAAGCTTTGTGATATTTTTCCCCCACCCGAGCACAAACACGGCAATTAGAAGGTGCTTTAAAAACAAAATAGGAATAGAACATATGTCTTTGTGTCTTGTTATGCTCATTATTTACTTAGCTTTTTGCAATTTATATAAAGGACAGTCAACAGTCAAGTTAATCAAACTGGCTAGATGATTCTTGTTATAGTGCGACTAAAGAAAATCAGACATTTAGATTTGAAACTCCGCTAAACATTAAATAGTGTTGTCACAGCGTGGCGTATGTAACATTTAAAGTTTCCTAGCACATCGACGTGCTAATACATTCCACCTTCCTCATTAACAGTTCTGTGGAGAACGGCTGTGCTTTCTTTAGCGCTAAAAAGGGGCATTAATAAAAAAGAAAAATACTTCTATCAGAACAGACAAACCTGTCAATCTTTAATAAGATACAATGAATGAACTGCAAAGAACAGAGCAATTGTGTCGCTATACAAAATAAAAAGAAAAAGGAAATTAGAATTACTGTACTTAGAATTGCCCGATCAAACCTCATCACCGGAACGCAATCACGCAGGCTATAAGCTGAGAAAAAAAAAAAAATGTCAGCAAAAAATTACTTCAGAACCTACCTGATTAACTCCCCCCCCTTTTTTTTTATCTTACAAACAATAGAAGAAGGGAAAAAATACTTAATATAGGTTTTTAATTAGATGAAGGTTCCAAACGGCTCCCCACGATCGGCATGAGGGGACTTTTTGTAGACATAACGATTGAAATGTTTTAATCACTGCTGAAATACAGATGGGGAATTTTCCCCCCTCTCAGTGAAAAATTCCCACTGTTGCTTAAAATGAAAATCCACCTTAATGTTCTTCAGACTAAAAGTAATTAGTTGAATAAAGATAAAGCCAAATGAACTCGTGATCAATACGCTTTCTCCTCCTTCTGCCTTTCGGAAAAAAAAAAAGAAAAAAAAAAATCTAATTAATTATCCACACCCCTTTTCGGTATCAAAGGCCTGCTCTGCTTTGTGCCAGGGACATATGGGTATCAGAGTAATGCGTTACCGAGTGCAGCGGCTCCACTTCCCCGAGTGTGATGTCTCTTTATTATTCCAATGTGTGGCAGGGAGGAAAGAATCAGGGCAAATGATCTCGCTACCCATGCCTAACAATAGAGGAGTCTCTAATGAATGGACCAAGAACAGCCAATTATTTTAATGAGAGCACACAAAAGCCTTAGGCCTGATCAAATCCAAATATCTGGAGCTGTTAGAATGTGAGCACAAGCAGCGCTGGGGTAATTCTGACAGAAGGAGAAAAAAGCTTAACTGTTTCATTATGGCATACCTTTTCCCTTTCAGCAAAGGAACTTCTTTCAACTTAAAATAATTACAGACAAAAGGCTCTTATGAATTAGGCCGTTACACAGTAATCCAAAAATTACTTGGAGGTGACTGAAGAGAAATGTCTCATATGTAGATACAGATATTGAACAAAAGTAGGATCAAAGTGAAGTCAAAATACGTCATTAGAACAGCAGTAGCTTTATCGTTTTATCTCTTGTTTACACGAATGCTGGTCATCGTGTAGCTTAAGGCGCAGCACACAACAGCTCATCTGCTACCAGGATGGATGCAGGCTGGTGTGTGTCGGAGGTGTGCAGACCCGATGCAGATGAGACGGGCTGAGAAATCGTTTGGATGTCGCACACCCACACACCCCTGTGTGTGCGCACACACACCCACGCACACACATATGCTGGTGATTCCTTTTGATTGCCTCTTTAGCATTTCAGAGAGATTAAAACTGTATGGAAAAGCGGCAAAGATTCAGCACAATCAATACACAACCACCAGCAACTGCCTCAGCGCTCTCTCTCTCTCTCTCGCTCACACACACACACACACCTGGATTAATCCGGTGCCCTTATTTCCCCACACTCAGATAGGTATTTAATGAAGAGGCAGGATGTCATTTGAGGACTGCATTGATTACTTACAGCTCTAAAGCACTGCCCTCCCCCACAGCACACAGCACAGCACACAGGTGAGTAGCTCTAACTGTGAGGGTGGAATAGAAGAGAGAATTAATACTGTAAATTACTAAGTAAGGCCAAAGAAATGTGAGGGGGGAAAAGCAGAAATAAATATGCAGAGAGAAAGCCAGGAAGTGAGAGTGACAAAATACAGCAAGAAGAGAACAATGGAAAAAGGAATTATTTGGGCTAAGCAAGTAGATAGCAGAAAAGAAAAAGAACAAGAGAAAGAAAATAGGAGAATGTATTGAAGAAGAGGGGCCGACAGGGGCCCTAAACTGTGTAGATGTAGACAAGTGCAAAGCTGAGACATCAGCAAGTGACATAATGAATGATGTCAATGGGAAAATCTGAATTTTTTTATTTGTATAAAGAACATCCTTCCTCCCAATGACCAAGGTACTAACCACGGCGATGTGAGGAGAACTCTACACATAATTAACCCATAGAAGTCGGCTGCTCCAGACAACATTCCTGTTGTCTCAGTGCTCAGGGAATGTGCAGAACAGCTAGTGGATGTCTTCACCTACATCAACATTTCCCTGAGCCGTACTCACACCCACTGTCATCTAGTGCTTTAAGAGGCTCATCATGAGGCACCTCAAGACCCTGCTGCCACCTGTACTGGATCACGTGCAGTTTGTGTATCGTCCAAACCACCAAGGTACAATGCCATCGCCATGACCCTCCATCTGGCCCTGGTGCACTTGGACGGTAAGGAAACGTACGAATGCTGTTTAGAGACTCAATTCAGCATTCAACACCATTATCCCTCAGCACGTGACTGAGAAACTGAGCGTGCTGGGCCTGAACACCTGGATCCTGGACATCCTGACTGGGAAACCTCAGCCAGTATCTCCAGCTGAGATGATCATCATAATCTGTCTTCCACCACATACTGGATCTGCAAAACCAACAGCATTGTATATAACCCCACACACCCCTCACACACACTCCACCTTCCTGTCACATGGAAAAGGTTCCGAAGCATTCGGACCCTGACGACCAGACTGTGTAACCGACTCGCACTCAAACATTCATGGAATATACATCTACCGCTCATCATCGCTATTATACAAGCGGATATGTGTACATATATAAAAGCCTCTTATTGTTTACAATCAGCTTATTTTGCACAAATTCTAAATAAAAGAATTTATACTAATCAGTGTTATTTTGTGTTTCGGGCCTATATTGTTTTTTATCGTCTGTCTGCATTGTCATTTGTCTTGCACTGTTTGCACTAGGTTGCACACAATGCGCTTTATGAGGTTAGGACAACTTACTTAAAGTCCTTAGCTCTGTGTTTTATGTAGCACCATGTTCCTGGACAAACATTGTACTGCATCAGCTATATACGGTTGAAATGACTATAAAAGCTTTGTGACTTGACATGCAGGAATGGCGGATCGCAGGAACACCGGGTACGAGGTAGAAAAACATCCTTGATGTGAAGTCGGTCCTTTGCAGTCCGCCATGCACGCGCATTCACGCACCCCGTCACAAGAAGTCAATCCACCTACCGGCATGTTTTAGCTAAGTGGCAGGAAATCAGAGAATCCGGAATTAACCGTAAACAAAGAGACAACATGCAACTCCCAAAAAAAAACGGATTTAACGGTAGCTGGAAAAGTCTCTGAAGCGTGGCTAAACAGAGGCTGGATGTTAAACAAGCTGAATTAATTCCTGAAAAGTGTTGGGATACCAAGACGTAGAAGTAGCATGCGGAATAACAATCCGGTGCTCACCTTGCAAAAAGTGCAATAAACAACACTAACTAAAAGGGAATTCTGACATTCACCCTGCGCTGCACACGTCAACCGAGCTACACACAGCTCAGTATGATGACATCAGCATTCGCACAGGAAGCGGCGCTAGCTGTCATGTGCAGCCCATACTGTCAGGTAATGTAATAAAGCTGTTAATTCCTTCAGTGAGACGGGCTTGTTTGTGGCTGCGCCCGGGCCAAGGGCAAAGCCAGAGCGGCTCATTTGCATTCCTCTCTCTCTTTTGGCTCGCTCATGAATAAATCAAGCTGTTAAAATGGCTGCATTTACATCTCATTTTACAAAAGTACAGCTGAGTGACTGGATGAGATGGGGTTCATTTAGGCAGGTTGAGAGAAAAGAAATCTTCAGATTCTTTCACGTAGGTTGCGCAGTTAATAGGACAAGGCAGAATCTTATTGGTTCAGATATCAAAGTCATTCATAAAGATATGATAATCCAGATGAGCCTTACTGTGTTTTATGTGGCTGAATGGCTAGCAACCAAAAAAAAAAAAAAAAAAGCAAAAAAAGACAGCTGCTTTTATCTCCACAACCAGGTTTAGCTCAATATAAGCATGTGTACTGATGCTATATCCACAGTAAAATAACCTTGACCACGTGGTTGAAGGAGATCTCAGAGGTGGATGCCGCTTGGAACATCTAGCAATGTCTCGCAGTTCCGCTAGGCCGCACACTAATTGAGAAGTCACTCAGGGGTTCAGTTTAGGGAGGGGGAAAACTGCCCTTCAGTCCCTATCCAAATCAAGCTCTCGTAAAATGGGCCTGACATGGACCGATCACCATCTGAAGGTTTCCCTCTCTCCCAGCATGCCGAAAAAGCGTCAGAGGCCTTCGCTTTTCAATCAGCCCCGTTCATCTCCATAAAAGGCTCGTTAAGCAAGGGGCGGTACCACAGGATGGGGGGCGGCCCTCTCTTGTAGCACAGGCTAATTGCCAGGGGAGCGCTGATGAAGTGCATCAAACTGCCAGTCATGTCAGACAAATGCAGTGAAGCCTACAGGTTCAGAATTCCAGATTGGGCTTCATTAGTGAAGGAAGTTCACCTGATCAAGCCATGCATAAAACTGGACTAGCCTATACCAGGCATAGCAGATGGAGTAGACTAGCAAGTGTTGGTGATATAACAAAAAAAATCTCACATCACAATGCATGAAGTAAAAAAGTAAGCAACTGATTCAACCATCAATGTTAGTGGCCAATCAGCCTTTCATTACGGTCAGCTATGATGGAGTCGTCCAGGTACATTTTATATCTTCAGAAAACCATTATCCTGTGATATAATGGTATAATATTTATTCATCTTGGTCAGGTTTGGGGTGGAACCAGAGCCTGTCCTCGAAACACTGGGCAAGGTGAGAAAACACCATGGATGGGTTTCCAGTCGGTCACAGGACACCATACACACGTACATTAACAGACTCATTCACACCAAGGGGCAATTTAGAATCCACCTACCAGCATGTATTTTTTGGGGGGGTGGGGGTGGGGGTCTAAGGAGACCAAAAAACCTGGAGGAAACCCATACAGACACAGGGAGAATATATGTGAAAATCCACAGAAGCAGCAACTCAAGATTAGAATCGAACCTGAAAATCTTAGAGCTGTGAGGTAGCAAAGCTAGCCTCTTCTCCACTGTGCTGCTCGTATTATCATATTGCTCAAGCAAAGCATTTACTCTGAAAGCTTAGCATTTAGTTGCAAAAATGCTTAACTTGCAGCAAGAAAATGCTCCATTAGGTATCTTTAATAAACGTCTTTTGAAGAAAGCAGGTGTTCTTCATGCTGATATGACCAAAATCCCAGAGCCTGACTTCATACTGCTAGCCAAAGGGCAAACCAAGAAGCCAGAAGGCATTGAGACAGAGCTTTTGTTCCTTGGACAAACCTCTAAGGAGGGTTCCTCCTTTGTGAGCAAGGCACCACACCCCCTGAGCATTTCATTCGTTGCTTGTGTTGCTTTATCTCAGGTGAGAGGCAAGCAGGTTTTTGGAGGGATGCTGCCAGTTGGAGGCTAAGCTGCAAGCTTTCTGGATGGTGCTGCTGTCTCGAGCCAGGATGGCAGCGGGATTCCAAAGCTTGGAGTCCAGAAACAAAAAACGATCAGTGTCTGCCAAAGCTCTGGAGGCAGCGGGGGGCCTGCAAGTCTGCACGTGTCAAACGGCAAGGCTGGTTATCACACTCTCGCATGCCGGCAGAGGAGAGATGCCAGCCAAGTATGCAACATCACCTCATCACCCCCCCTCCGAAGCTAGTTGAGGCTCCACCAGGCCCTGAAATAACAGCCACTGATCTTCAATTAGCATGTGCAAGGCAGAAGACCTCTGGAGCCATAACCAGGATTTTGTGCGCATCATGAAACTGGAATGTACATGATATCTGAGAAATGGGAAAATGGGACTCCTTTTATAGCACAAAAGTGACTCCATATTATTTGAATCACTTAGCTACAAAAAGAAGCTGATCGTCTTCATGATACTTTGAAAGACATTTAGGAAATGGGAAAATCCGACCAAGTTAAACAACAAACTGGTGGTACTATATGCAGAGAAATAACCTCCAGCAATCCACACAAAAGTGGGACTAGAAAAGGTCAAACAACCACCGAACAGTGCTCAAGTTATACGTAAGTAATAAGACAATGAACAGTACAATTTATAGAGGGATGGCCCACATTAGCGCTCTGCATGGAGGGATTCTGTGGCCTAGCACTTTCTAGAAGCTTTGAGACTCCCTTCCCAGAAGGCTGTCCATCTTTTGATGTCAATGACGGGAATAACGGTTCATCTCAAGAGGAGTGAGGATATCAAATGGGTTGGAGGGCATGGAAAAAGAAATCGTCAAGAATGTCGGCTGGTAAAAATGTAATTTAGTCTGGTGGAGAGCCAACATGATCACTCCTCTGAGTGCGTTCAGCAGGTGCTTGTTTTAATTTCCTCATTAAGATTGTGGCACTTTCTGAAAATTAATGTCTGTACACTGGGAGGGAAAAAAAAATGAAAAGGGGGAAAAAAGCGAAGCATATACTCTGGATATATTCTTCATAAATGTGAAATCATTACATCTTGACAGAATTGCCATTGCTATGACAACTACTTAAAATAATCGCCTGAATTTCCTGTATACACTGTGCTAGTCTGCCATGGATACAACCTGAAAATATAAGACAGACAAGCAAGCTACAGAATCCTAACAATTTTATAATAATCACCCATGAGAACATCACAGGCACGTTGTGAGCGCATACAGTATATAAAACCAGGCAGTGCCAACAATTGGGTATATTATAAGCTGCGCTGGTGGCATATACCGTACACAAGGAGGTAATGAATATATTTAATAGCTCTGCTCTTGTTCACAGGCTTTGCTCCGTCAATACAAATCAAACCTTAGAGAATTGCATCACTACATAGCAAGTAATGGCAACATAATGGCAGGAATCGATACAACAAAAACAACAAGGAGCAGTAAGCTGCGGACAAACAGTTTCTCCCACTGCTGGGATGATAAAAGATAATATTGCACTCAGCAGGTGTCTGACTGTGCTCTTCTGCTACAATGCTGCTGGTTCGCATCCACCAAGCCGTGGCTGGGACTGTTCTAACTCGTCGCAATGAATCTAAACTGCTATCTTTCCTCCACACCTTGCCATTTCTAAGCATATAGTCATTTTTAAGGATCTTTGACTTTGAAAAAAAGTGATTTATTAAAAGATTCAGATTCATCAATTCATTAAATTCTAACTAGACCCAAGTGCCGTAGAGTCACTATAGAACAGCTAGGAGTAAAAAGCATTTTTTTGTGTGTTTGTTTAAAAATTAAATTAAATGGCCATTCGCCTGTCATCATACGGCTAAGATGAAAAAAAAGCTGCTAGTGAGGGAATTCAGTGCAACAGCAGAAGTCCTCTGCAATAAATTCACAGCCACTCTGTTTCCTCCTTCGGACCAAATCAACCCCATCTCCAGCCCCTGGGTGGCCCTTTCTGATCAGCAGCAGGGTCAAAGTTGACATTTAATCTAGCCACAGACTCATGGAGTCTGTCCACGAATGGCACAGTCAGAGCCGTCCGACATTTCGCTTCCCATAAATCCACAAAACAAATAGGAAGAGAAAAAGTGCCCCCCCCCCCCCCACCCACTTCCACTCCAACACCGCCACTTTTCTACGGCTTCACTAGCCTGCCATGAGACTGTAACCGCGGCTGGAAAAGGTAGGGAAGATTATCCTTTTATATTCCTCTCCCAGATTAGATGGAAATCATAACAGACCGACTCGCCGAACTCTGACCCCTCTGAAACCAATTTCATTTGAAGAGATTGCAGTGATGTAGCTGGATGTCTATGTGCTTTTGCAGAGAAAATTAAAGCAGGATTTGTAATGCATTCAAAGGGAAAGTACACAAGAGAGGAGGATAGAATGAATAAATTGCTGTCGCTACCTAGTCTCCTCCAAATGTACATGCCCGTACAAGTGCACATCAGTAATAATATTTATTCTAAAAAAATATATATATGTATATGCTTTGAATGAGGATTGGCAGAAATAACAAAAGGAGATTTTGGAATTTTTGACAGCAAACAAAAAAGGATTAATACATTTTTCTAGATCCGTTTTTCCTTAGGAATCATTTTATTGGCCATTTCCTTATATTGAACACCATGTGCCTTTTTAATAGCATGAGGAGCTTTTGTGAATTTCCATCACTATCTATTTCATTTCAATGGAGAAACTTTGAACAAGAACATGGAAAATAGGACACAAAGCATGAGAAAAATAGAAAAAAAACAAGTCCCTTTGCCCTGCTCCGTTCTAATAGATAGCGCCCGTCCACTGGCAAAAGGTATGCTAACAGGGCCAGGTGGTGACATCTTAATTTTTCACGGCTGCAAACATGGCCGTGTTCTGGTCCCCAATCGCCCCCATGCATTATTCCTGCCTTAAGCACTGAACGTCTGGGGATGTGGGGGTAGGAAGAGGAGGAGTAGGGGGGTATTGTTTTACAAGGCACCCAGCTGCGGCCTACTTGCCTCGCCCTGGGTTCTTTTCAAGGTGTTGTCGTGGGTGACCCCCTCTGGCTGACAGTTATTAATAATAACGCACAGTGGGGAATAGTTCACCTTGTGGCAATGGAGAGGCCGTTGCGGCTCGCAGGCCGGCTTGAGAGTCTCTAGGGGTAGGAATCATACGACAAACCGCAGGGAACAAATAATACAGTTGGCGATGAGCACGGAACTGAGATTCTGGAAATTTCTGTACAGTTTTAACGATCAGGCTCACTTCTGAAGCTCATGTGTACGGCTCATCTCTTTTCTCTGTTTATTTTAGTTCTGAACTATCCTGACAATTCAGCACTGCAACAACTGCTACGATATATATTTTCATTACAGATTTTCCAGATTAGATTAGACCCCACCCCCCCCAATTCAAATGAATGTATATATTTTTTTTTTTTGCAAAGTGAATATTGTGTAGAAATCACACATGCGTTACTGTTAAGAATTTAGCTACATGCTACGTAGATGATGTTACCAAAAGTTTAGTGCTTTTAAACCAGCTTACGATTTATAGACATTATATATTAAAACCTCATGTTGAGTATGAGCAGAATACTTAATCCACACTGTTTTAATCCCTCCATTTTACATATGATCACATTTTTAAAAATAAAAAGTGTATTAAAAAAAAAGTTTTCCTGCTCTTATGGTAAAATGAGCAATGAAATGCAAATAGAAAAAGACATTTTGTGTGATACTGTGCACAAAGTTAACATTTTAATACTAAAAATAAATAACATGCCTCCCTTTTAAAGTATTATTTAATACCCAACCTTTGCCTTTATAACAACCTCCTACATCTTTTCTATCTTTCAGCCCCATTCTTTTTTCTCCTTATTACGGTAGATGCACAGACTTACATTTTCCTTTTTTTCCACGCTGCTTCTCATGCCTGTATAGAGACGGCTTTTCTTTTTAGAAACTGTCTCTCATCATTGCCTTGAGTGAATTAGTTTACTAAAGTCAGCCGCTTTGCTGTGGAAAACACGAGTGTCCTATTTCCTCTCAAGAAACGTGTTCATCATATTTTATAAATGCCAGCTACCCTTTAAGGACAGCACAAATTTGCTGTTGATAACACCATGATGACATAAACAAGGCTGCTAAAGAAAAACCTGTATCCGCAACGGCCCTTAGGGGTACTAGCGAGGACATGGGCTGGGAAGTAGGGGACAGAAGGGGCTATCTAATGAGACTGAGCGGATAAGAAGAGGAGAAAATAAGTCTTTTGCTGCAGGCCCATTTAAATCTTGACCAGAAGAGGTCCTTTTGTACACACAGAGTGCTCTATTGTAACAAGTACCGCAGAGACACAAGGTTATCCAGGGCTGTATCCACACCTCAAGTGCTTCTGATACCGCTAGACTAAAGGCAGCTCCTAATAGAGCGTGCTCTCCAGGAGGATTTGGCTCTTAAGAGTCATTGAAACACCTTCTTTTGAAAGGAGACCTTATAAGTTTGCGCTGTGCGACTGGCGACTTGCTTTAACAAATGAGCTGGATGCTTTCTGATCTGACCCGGAGTTTAAATACACTGCATATTACTCTTACTTAGTTGTTTTGTCTTGATTTCAGTAGAAATATCTAAAAATTCTTAAATCAAGATGCAAAATGACCTAAGAAAATAAGTCTAGCTTTTAGACAAAAAATATCACACTTAAGTGAATTTGTGCCTAAGATAAGCAAAAAAATCTGGCAATGGGGTAAGAAAAAGAAATCTTGAAATGAGTTTACCTTTTCTTAAACACTAAATTCAAGAAAGATTCAAGAAAAAAATTCTTACATAATTGGCAGATTTCTTTGCTTGTCTTATGCACAAATTCACTTAAATTTAATATTTTTTGTCTTATTTTTTCTTATTTTTTCTTCTTATTATTCTTAGTAAGCAAGTCATTTTTTGCAGTGTATTTGACCACACTTCAGCTGTGTACACGTCTGAACAGGAGGCCCGAGACCTCGCACCATGTAAAAAAAAAAAAAAAATTACTAGGTGTCTCATGCCACTTTTTTTTTCTGGTCTACATGCAGAAATCATTGCAATTCTTTACGAGTCCTTGTAAGCATTTTTATAAACTCTTCTGTTAATGTCTCATTAAGCTCTAATGCGGTGTTATAATTAATTCATTGATCATATGAGAGTCATGATCCATTGTAATGCCATGTGCAAACGTTATAACTAAATGTCCTGTGAATCGTTATAAAAAACTGGAATATTTATTAGTAATTATACAATCATTTTTTAGCAGCATTTAAAATGCCATCGCTGAGTGCTTCAGGGAAGATAAATGATAGAAAAGAATGAGAAGAGCAGTTATAACAAGTTATGAATATAGAGTTCATAGGATGTGTTCCTACGAAGCAGCACTGAGGTTCGACAACGAGGAAGCGACACCTAGCAAAAGGCAGAGCAAATACGTCCAAACCTGTCTCGCTGATGTCCGCCTGAGAGAGAACGAACTAGAAATAACCGGGTACGTTTATACATGCAATATACGTATATGTGCGTAAGTGACATGACACAGCTGACTTTATTCCGTCTGCTCACTACTATGTTCTTCTCCTTGGGTGGTATTTCTATGGCAATAGAATAAAATAATAAAAAACGCCCCAGTATAACAACCCACACTGTCTGCTAGAATTAGACGATGTGCATCATATAATAATGAAATATTTATTGAGTTTCAAAACACAATATATGCCATGAAAAATAAACCCTATGACAGTTAAGAATGAATCCCTGAAATGTTGGACATTTAACACTACTCTTTATTTAGATAGTGTTTTAAATGCGTCGAGCTATTTAATTATTATTCTTTGCGAGCTTGAGGCAAATTCAGCTGAAATGTTCCGGAAGGCTGCGTCGTGATAAAACCATCATTACGTTTATGTTATGAAGTTAAACTAGGCATTTAATTTATTTATTTTTTTTTTGAAAAAATGTCAAGGCCAAATGAAATATACACAAGTACATATTTTACAGGTTTTATGTATTTAACGGGACACAAACTTTGACGGGACACAGGCAGTTGGTGAGGTTCGGAGATTAATTGTGTCTACCAAATGAAACAATTCAATTAAGTCCACGTAAACCAGAAGCCATGACATGTTTCTGTAGAACACTGTGGCAACCCCAAGCATCATCAAAACAGCCAGGGAGGAAATGATCTTTTGGAAGAATGGTTTTCTTCCTCAAACGTCTTCCAAAGAATCGCTACCAAGGAGGACAGATGCTTTTTTTCTGGTGGCTCGTGATGGATCGACGCCTCTCTAAGACATTACGTTGGTTTTTCATTTCATTTATTACCAAATGCTGTACACCAGTCTAAGGCTGCTCACACATACACACTCTCTGACCCCTAAATATTCTTTGAAGGCTTTTATCTTACAAAGGTGGACAGATTGTTTAGAGAGAGAGAGAAAAAAAAAAAGCTGACCAAGGAGTAATGCTTGATGCTCTACAGTGCTGGAGAGCAGAGACAGAACTCCATATGCACCGGTCATTAGGAGGAGAGCTGGCCTCAATCTTTCAGCCAGTCTCAGAGGAAGTGCACTACTCTAATTCCCAATGGGGAGACCAGCTAACCTTTCTCAGATGACACAGCTGCACCGTGTCATCAGCAAACTACTAATGAGCCGACATGAATTATTATAGTGATTTCATTCATCACAAGGATAAATGTGTGATAAGAAACTTTCGGGACGAGTTTATAGAGGATCCTATGTAACTTATGTATCTAACAAAGTAGAAAAGAAGCTGAACAGCTTCTGAGTTAAAGTACGCAAATGAACGCCTACACCATGGAGGACGTGTGTGTGCTTATGTGTGTGTGTTTGTGCGTGTGTGTTTGTGTTTGTGCGTGTGTGCACGTGTGTGTGTGTAGGAATTTCTGAAACTACAGTATTTCTGAACTGGTGTAAAATGACACCTAGACCAAACATATACATTTATAACCTAAACTTCTGAAGGAAAAAAAAAAAAAAAAAAAAAAAAAAAAAAAAAAAAAAAAAAAAAAACACAATATAAATTTTTAATATAGTTAAAAAATAAAAAAATTATAAAATATTTTATTTATAAAAAAAGA
>JAOTRN010000016.1:9420900-9431323 GCA_028566695.1 Bagroides melapterus
AAAAAAAAAAAAAAAAAAAAAAAAAATAAAAAAAATATAAAAAAAAAAAAAAAAAAAAAAAAAAAAAAAAAAAAAAATTTAAAAAAAAAAAATAAAAAAAAAAAAAAAAAAAAAAAAAAAAAAAAAAAAAAAAAAAAAAAAAACACAGACACATTTTAATTAGTTCTAATGCTGCAATGAGAAAAGAATTATCACTTTGATTATTATTAGCAACATCTACATCAATCTGGAATCAAGTGAGCTTCAACAAACGCCTCGACATCGCCTAGTCAGCTGTCAAGTAGACGCCAAAATATAATATTTGAACAAAAAAAATTATTTTTTAAACACATTTGTAATTCTTTGCTGTATTTTATTTCCCTTTAGCCACATTTAAACAGAGTAGCTGCTTAGGCAAATTTGTAAGAAGACAAAGAAGAGGAGGAGGAGGACGAGCTTCTCAATGAAATGTCCAGGTTCAGGTTGTGATTCTACGTGGTCGTAATTTTATTTTTCCCTTCACTGACCTTACACTGAACATATGACTGCTTTTGAAAAGACTGGACTCGCTGCTGGACCAGCCAAAAGGAAACAAGCTGAATATATCTGAAAACCTATGTAAAAGATATTCAAGACAACTTACTCCAATTCCCAACTTTTTTCCAGATAAGGCAAGCCTGCCACACTTTATTGATCTTTTGTATAAGGCTTGTAGTGCGAATTCTGCACGGCCCACGATATGGAAGATGTAAATATGAGAAAAGTCGGGAGATACATTTTCAGGGTTCATTTCCATGAGTTTATACAGGACACGGTGGATGTGGTCCAGCAAGTTGCTTCTGAATGAGTGAGGAAGACTAGAAGTTATTACAACTAAACCATGCAACACATGTTGGTTATCTTCCACCGATAGCTTGCTTTCCAAAATGGTAATAAATCCAGTCATGTCGACGACTTCTGTGAGTTTGCTTGCATTTACAATCTTAGTAAAACCACTGTAGAGGAAAATTGAAGTTGGATTAAAAAAAAAAAATGAATGAATAGATAGATAAATAAATAAGTGGTCCCCCTGTGCTGTCTTTAAAATGGATGCCTGAAATTTACAGTTTTCCATTAACTGATGCCTAACAGCTTTCCCCCCCCCTGCTTGGATCCTGGCCTTGGCGGATTGCTGCCATGTCTGTGGCTACTCTCTGTGGGCTGCAGCAGTTTATTTCCGCCACCTTCCCAACTTAAATGCGTCGCTCCCTTTTTTGTCTGGGCTTTTTAACCTTATCGCACTTTTGCTCTGAAATGCAAAAGCGTTGGTATAAACACAGTTATTGCTGTTAGGCTTTATCATTAATAGAGACACCGGCGCAGTATCAAAAGTCGTATTTTGGTGATAGGATGCTCTGACGACACATCCATACTTTGAGCGTGGTAAAAGAATCGAAGCCGGTGTGACAACGAGTAATTACCCTGTAAATGTCTAAACGCTTCAAATATGAATCGGATGATATTGTAGGCGCAGTGTCTGGCAGCTGTAAACGTGTCCTGTTTCTTTTTTCCACTGAAAAAGCGTCCTTGCAAAACGATGAATAAGACACAGCAGGGCACGATTGTTTTAAGGGACATCTCGACTGTTTACTTCCTCTTTTACCTCAGCGACGGTTCCATTTCTTCTTAATTAAATAACAACGTTAGAATCTTTATTGTTCGATACACCTTAGGTTTAACGTTGCGTCTATGAGACAACTTTTTCCTCTCATAAAAAAAAAATAAAAATATATATGCAGCATGCCATTATATCGAGAAACTAGAAAGCGCAAAAGGTCATCAGCCACAAAGCAAGGATTTTTTTATTTTTAAAAAATCACAAACTTCTCCTTACAGAAAATGTCGAAGAGAATCCTTTTTTTTTTTTTTTTTTACATTTTATTTGCTATAAAACAAAACCTATTACCATTTTTTTTAAAAATTTCATTACATGGATGCATACTAGTCCCTGTGAAGGAGAGGTTACTATAATATATCATATAATACTATATTTTAATTACACTGACAAAGCTGCTGTTATAGAAATGTAATAACACATTCACACTGACTGAAATTATACAGTAAACATCCAGTTTGGAAAAGAAACCTTTTTTGTGTGTGTGTGAGTATACGTGTACTTATTTAATTGAGTTTTGTGTGTGTTGTGATAGGGATTATTTCTCAGCTGGTGAGACCACATTGCTCTTGGCCGCTCATGGTTGTAGACCCCTGAAGAATTCTATTAACCCTGGTTATGTCAGCCTTAATAACATGCCACACTGCTAAACAGGACTGGATTGATTCTGTGAGATGGGGGTTGGGTGGCCATGTATAATAAATCCAAGCATAATTCACTTTTAAATAGAAAGCTGAAATAGAACAAGCAGAGAGAGAGAGAGAGAGAGAGAGAGAGAGAGAGAGAGAGAAGGAGATGGGTGAGGGGAATCAAGTCTCTCTTTATCTCTATGACCAACTGCAGTGGGAACCTAAGAAAATAAATAAGGGAATGATCAGGTGTTTTAGAGGTAGTGCTTTTGTAAGAGTGGCCACTGATTATCTCGGAAATGGAGAGCGTTTTTTTTTTTTTTTGTTAGTGGGGCTGCGAACGTGATGTGAGGGGCCAGGCGTCGCTGTGTTTGTCGTTCAGTAAGAGCCAGTGAGCAGATGCCAAGCAGCAGGGACGGACCGAAAAAGTCGCGTGATAGCTACAGTGAAATCAATTCAGTCACCTTGAACTTTTGATGATGAAGAAGAAAAAGAAGAAGCAAGCAAGCAGCGCCTATATCCTCCCAAATGCTGACAAGAATAAAAAGATCTCAGGCAATTACTGAATAACAAAAAAAAAAAAAAAAAAAAAAAAAAACGCAACTGTGCTACACAAGCACACAGAGAACGAAGTTCACTTTTTAATCCATCACTTTTAACATAAACCGCTTTGCGTCTTTCATCTGCTAAAATGTACTACCAAAGCATTAAGCTTTTATATTCCATCAAAGAAAAAAAAAAAAGAAAGAAATGCCATCATCCTTGGCTCAAATTTATTTTTCTCTTCCTGAGCTGTTGTTTTAAGGCATACAGGCATGTTGTCATGAATGGAGATGCGCTTTAGGAGGATGCAGCCAATGAGGCTTACTGTAGGAAAGTAATCTGAGCATAGCCTCAGCCCTCTGGCCACGTATCCATCTCATCTCTGCAAAAGTCTCTTCGTCTGTGTCATGCCTAATGGAGACTCTCATCCCTTCTGCACAAATTAAATGAACTGTGCCTTTGCAAAGTAGCAACTCGATGTAGCAGCTCCTAGCACGTTAAAAAAAAAACAACCCTGCGTTCCCGAAGTGTTGCAGTGGACTTAAATAGACACGTGCCTTTTAACAGAGGCATTAGAAGTAACTTGAGCTGGTACATGAAATGGAGCCTTCATGCCCCAACTCTTGTTGAAAAGTTAGCTAGTGAAATAACTGACGTGAAGCAATAAGTACGAGCGAACACTGGCGTGAACCGCAACCCCTTTGCTTTTGCTTCTAGTAAGACGTCGTCATCGTCATCATCACTACTACAGTCAATAACATTAATGACATGATGCCCTTATATTAGAAAACAAGCCTACTGGCATTTTTTAATTCTTTTTGAAAATGAATGGCTCTGTACCGGAATATTCCATTTTATTTTTAGTGCGTGTCTCCTAATTTTTGTAGTGTACACTTTAAAGAAACGTTTTTTTTTTGTATTTTCTAAACACATACAATTTATATCCATGTGAACAGCTTCAAACTTGTTAAAGGTTAATTACCTATCCCCGAACTGTCTCAGTGGAACCAAAACTGGGCCAGCATCAGTGCAATTACTGGCCCACCTCAGTGTGCACACAGCTAAGCCCAAACTGTAATGAAAAGTGTGCAAACAAGTGAAAAGCATGTCAGTCTTGAGTGGTACAATAGTGTGAAAAGCAGAGTAGTGATTGCTAGACTGGACACTCAGCCTTCTTTTAGTGAGAGAAAAAATGAGCAGGATCTGGGGTGGTCTTAAACTCAATGCTCCACTCTCTGTAGTCCAGCACACTAATTGGATCCAACAAGTGAATTCCTTCAAATCGAAGGAGAAACTCTAGCGGTTTATTGGCTCATAAAGATCTGTCTTTTTCGATTAAGAGAATGCCATATGTAAAGGCACAGGAGAATACTCAGAATCTCAATGTGGAGACTAACCAAGGCTTTTAGCCATTTGCTTTAACACAGTGTTTAGAAGAACAACCAAGAAGGCCGCTTTTGTGTGTGGTCAATGCAGCCGTGAGGACCAGTGTAGCTTTGAAATTGATTTCACGCATCAGTCAAGTAAAATACCAGTATGCAAATTCTTGATCGGTGAAGATCTTATTTTGTTTAGGTCTAGAGAAAATTCTAAACTTTTTAAAAAAATTTTTAGTTTTATATATAAGCCAAAAAAGGCATTATCCCAGTTGATACTGCTGCTATCTAGTAACCAGTTTGGATGGATGTTAGTCGTTGTTTTAAGTTTGGTAGAGGGTCTTACCGGAGGTAGTCCCGCCTGCAGAGGATGAGGTTGGCCTTGGTATACAGTGTGGAGCCCACCTCGCCAAGGCGGCAGTCACAGCATGCACACTTTAGGCAGTCCTCGTGCCAGTATTTGTCCAGGGCCTTCAGCAGATAGCGGTCCTTGATCTTCCGGTTGCAGCCGGCACAGCCCTTTGGCTTGGTGTCCGGCTGGACGGAAAGCATTTGTATACCTGCCAAGCAGAATAAGATCAGACCAGAGAATTTGAGAACATGATAGTTACTGATACAGCTTGTAGCTGCCGCAAACAATAAACTGGACAGTGCACCTTTTTAAACCATGGCAACCAACGATCCAAAAAGAGCTAATCACACTACTGCTAATAACTTGATTAAATTTGGTATGCAAACACTAATCCAACAAAAAAAATACACAACAACAGCTGCACAGTTCTTCCCATCTCTTGCTCGCTTTTCTCCTTTCTCTCTCATTCTTTCTTCTCTCTCTCACCATAGGAGGGGCCAGGAAAAGCTTTGCCCCCAGTGCAGCCATTGTGTAACCCCTATTTAGGCTGTGAAAGGGCTTTGTTGAGTAGAGAGGCTACAATGCAGGCTCATGCAGACGGCCTGTAATTAGTATTCTCCTTCCATACAGCCAAGAGTGAGCACTACCCGGCGCCTGCACTCCTGGTTCCCCTTTTGTCCTGTCCTAATAGTTTTTGTCCTCCATTAGAAGCGTGCCTGATTCGTGCCTGTTGTGTTGACACCGGGACAATCTGCCTCACCCCCCCTTGCACTCACCTTGTACATCTTGCTATCCTAAGAGTAAACATGCATGGAGAAAGACAAGATTGGGTGTTAGTAAACTTTAAATTAGGAGGGAGGTTTTTTGTTTGATGCTCCTACTTTCTGGACAGAAAGGGTACACGTGATTTATACAGACTGACAGTCGTTAAAGGTGTGATTAAGCTTTCTGTAGTATATTGCAATTAAAAGTATTGAACAACAAACTATTAAACAAACAAATAGGAGAGCAAACCCTAATGACCTTTGGTGTATTAGGTATTGCCAATTGTGGAAAGTTTGAAAACAGAAAAAAAAAAACATGTTAAGACCGTGGAAGTGCTGTCATTTTAATGCAAACAAAACAGTTTCAAAGAGACGGAGAAATGTGAAAAGCTTACAGAAAGAAACGAGTCGAAAACAAAATAAAAGAAGCTGTGGATGAACTGCCATACTGAGTGTGCTATTGGACGCACCCTATTTTACTGCTCTGCTTAGACTGTTGACCTTTTAATCTGACCGGATGCGACGACGTGAGGCGCGCGCGCTGATTACCACCTCCGTTCCCCATCAGTGGCGCTCATCCGCACCACTTCACACCACAGTCATTACCCAGGAAAAGCAAAAGTTTAGAGTTTCCGTCCACCAAAGGGTCCGCAAACAAACTGCATAGACTGCATGTCAGCCTTTTCCCCTAACTCTTTTTCGAGATCGATGCACTGTGTGATCTATATGAACGGATTCAACCTGTAAGATTGACCGAAAGCTTCTTTACGCTGAAAATTAAAACTCTTTCCAGATAAAATGTCTTGAACGAGTGACATTTTTACAGAATCCTCACAGAATAGTGCGATCACTGTTCTTGTAATGAAATACTAGCGTGGGACCGTCTGCTTTAGTCAGAGCGCGAGCGCGGAGCAGCTGCGCGAGCCGGCGGTGCTGACATTTCACCCGCTTATCAGTTTAATTACTGTTGCCATGGCAGCCAAGCGCTCGGAAAAGGCCAATAACATTGGCTGTTATTATAGGGAGCCCAATTCTAGAGGCACGACCACCAAACGGAAGCGCAGTTAAACTCGGAAACCGTTAAAAACACCCAGAATCACGACACATGGCACCGACGCTAGAACAGAATAGGAAAAGGTACAAATTACAACACGGTAATTTATTAACGCAAAAAAGACCAAAAGGATATCTTAAAACGTTTCGTGCTTCAGATTAAACTACACGGTTTGGTCGCAACCCAAATACTGTTAGAATTTTGCGCAAATTCAAGCCGGTCACGCTCATAATAAGATTCTCACATTAAAACAAAATGCACACGCTGAGACCTTACCGAAACTTTTCTCCCTTTTCTGCATTTGTCGACCCGCTCCGGCGCCTGAAATCACCACCATGCGACGAGAGGGTTTCCCTTCTCCGTGAAGTGAGCAGCTGGATGGGGGGCGGCTCGCTTTTGTTACAGCTAACAATCCTGTTTCGCCTCGCGAGAAAGAAAAAAAAGGAAACGCGAAAAACGGCAAACAAAGGCACACACAGGGGGTTGGAAAAAAGGGGCTAGAGCTCAGCGCCGTCCGTCAGCGCTCGACTATGAAATTAAACCTACTAACAGCAGCAGCAGGAGCAGCAGCAGCCGTGGCGGAGGCGAGAGAACATAATGACAGTGGACGACAAAGGCGTACTCTCTTCACTTCACCCCTCCGCGTGCCGTCATCCCTACATCGTATGGCGCGGATCGGGGTGCGCGCGCAGGAACTGCTACATAACACTGAACAGCTCGGGATTCTTAATGTTGTTTTTTTTTCTGAGCAATGACAGCTTGCTTTAATGTTTAAACATTCTGACAAAACGCCACTTGTGTCGTAAAAAAACCCCACCTAAAAAGACATCTCCAAATATGAAGTATCAAAACTGGAATTGAAACTCCTCAGTGCACCATTTCAAATTTACAGTTAATCAAGTGTTGCAATGTATATGCAACTAAATCCGAGTTCTTATCTTGTATATAATACAAGGGTTACAATCGTGTCGCTCGAAACAGAGGTAATGAAAGCAAGCGTGTAGCACGTGCATTTTTATTTCAACACTTTAATACTTAGTACTGCTTCGCGAGTACAAAAACGAAGGAAACGAGTATAAAACTGGTTCGGGACTATACTCGACAAGGCACTCACCTTTTTGTCCAACTTATGCAGAAGAGTGAACTTCAGTAGCTATACAGGCTACACTGGGGCACACTCCCTCTCTATATTCCTCGGAGCAAGAAAATCAAAAGTTCACGAAACAGACCTCGAGCTGCAGATCACGGTTATCTTCCGTCCGGAAATAACGATGTCCGTGTGGATCGCGCAAAAACACACTTAAAAAAAAAAAGCTACAGGTGTTTTCGAGTGAGGGAGTACAGATTAAGCATACCGGAAAGAACGGAACAACTTGCTCAACAGCGAATGAGACTGGAGGAATAGCGGATCCTGGTTTTTATGATCTCGGGAAGCCAATCCCTCACCGGTAAGACAACTAGACGAAGAGAAAAACAGGTCGTTAGCTTAATAAGAGACAGCCGGAGTGACGGCGCGCGCTCCCTAGAGAAACTTTGCGCTCTCTTCACTGACTGACGCGCGTGCACGCGAGCTCTGCTTTTGAAGTCTCGTAACTGCTACAGTTCCTCTTCCTATATTGCGTGCAAGCAATTTACATGCTGTAGTGTGTTATTTTTTTTGTCCCACAGATCATATTGCAGTCAATGTGACCTACGATCATTAGCTGCTGTCAGAGCAGGAACACGTGGAGTCACGACACATTCTTTTTTCTATTATTTCAATGGAAATTTAATTATTAGGGACCTGCTTATAGGGAGTGGATATCATTTCAAGTCATGGAGATATTCACGTGGAGACAACACCCTTTAACCTGTGGAACCTTGGGTACTGAAACTGTCAAAAACTAGTCTAAGATGTAACCGTTAACACCATGCACTCTCAGAAATAAGGGGACCAAAGTTTCCTTCAGTGGAGTGGATACACAATTTGTACCTTTAGAATGTATCTTTTACTTGAGAAGGTGCCTCGGGGGCAGCTTTAATTATTAATTAAAAGTAAAGCTTTAACCGTACATCCTCAGTGATCCGTAAGGTTAAATTTATGTACCTTAAATAATTTTAAAATGTACACTGTATTCGCATTTCTATGTGAAAGATACATAATAAACGGTACAAACGGGGCACAGTTGATGATACATTCCAGAAATGAGGGAATGTACAGTTAATTTCTGAGGTTACGACAGAAAAAATCTGTAGGCATATTTATTTAGTGTAAAAGCAAACATCTCCATCTCTCAATGCATCAGGGAGGAAGAATTTATCAGTAACCACGCATGCCTTAATCTAACCACTTAAACGAGACGAAAGCATTTCAACTCCACCCACACTGGCCTTAGAGGTCAGACTGCCGGTGTGTACAGTGTGTATAGGCAGTTTGCATAATAGCATTGCAGCAAATGATTGGGTCAGTATCGTTATTCTCATGTCTCAGTTGTAGCACACACTACTGCAGTAATTACTGCTTTTTTTTTCACCGAGTGGAGTGCCTGTGTTGTCGTGTATAGGCTTATAGCTTTCCTCTGATCCCCTGTGCAAAGTAACTCTACTTATTCCTCACCCATTGGTTACACCTGCACACTCTAATTAGCGCCTATTGATGCCCAGGTTGCCAAGGAGAATGATGCATAAGGCCTCCTGTTCCCTCCCTTCATAGTGCACACACATGCATACACACACACACACACACACACACACAATTAGCCTTTTTTGCTGTTGACAATGCGCTAAAACTTTTCTCAGTCTCAGTGTGAAATCCCTCAATAAGAGAGCAGGGAGAAATGCAAAAAGAAAAGAAGTGGGAGAGATGGTGTCAGACTTAGTGTATTCGATTGTTAGCATTGCGGCCTCTTGCCAATCACTGTGCCTAAAATGCAGCGGTAATGAGATGGGTCATAAAAATGCTCCTCACCACCATTATGACTGATGAGATGCATTAAAGCTGACAGGGTATATGACCTGCCAGTAATTAGGTTTTTGTCATGGATTGAATTATTTCAGAGCAGAGCTATCTGCGTAATCATGCCATTTGTGTGTAAAGGAGAAAGAGAGAGGGGGAATGGGAAAGGAGGTATGGGGGCTCTAACCTCTTCATCCTTTTTTTTAAACCCCAGCCTCCCCTTTATATAGTGTGTTATCACGTCAATTACTCACCAAAGATATCTGAATTATTGGGAGTGATGAGCTAGAAAGAGTGCCATTGTTAGATCATGCAGAGGAAGAGTGCACACTGTGATTAAAACACTCCAGCCAGTCTATCCAGAGTGAAGTGATTCTACAAGGGAGTATACAATGTAACCCATATCAATCTTTATCACATCATTTATCAGTCATTATTACAATAACACAGAAGGCTTCAACATACAATTGCGATTTCCATCAAATCACTGGTCTGGTTTATTATGTGCTATGATCATCCTGATGAATCTCAACGATCCATATTTCTGTATGGGCTTCAATGAGTCGCATCGTCCAAGCATAAAGATGCAGTGTCCCTTATTTTTCATATTCAATGCGATATATATGCTGAAGATCATATTTTGGCTTCAAACTGCTCTAATACTGAGATCCTCACAGTAAGTAAGCTGACTCTCGGCAAGTTTCTATTGCCATGTTCTGGAAAATTTGTGCTGTAAGATAATTATGCATCCTATGTTCATGTTGATCGGTGTTGTGCCTGTACATCACACACAATCTGAGCACAAAATGCACCCCTGGATAAATCAAATCAACTGCAACATTGATCCAATTGATACTTCCCCGATATCAACACTGGATTCTAATCGGTACATCCACATTATCTAACAAATAGAAATAACTTTATTTGAACTAATAGGCTATTTAATGAGGTGATTCAGTGATCCTATTTCTAATCGACACAACAAGGATAAATGTACATTATATAAATATATAACGATATAATAACGATGTTCATGTTCGTTCTTAAAACGAACGCAGAGTCTCTCTCTCTCTCTCTCTCTCTCTCGCTCTCTCTCCCTCTCTCTTTCTTTCTCTCTCTCTTCCCAAACACACTGAT
>JAOTRN010000016.1:9431423-9447613 GCA_028566695.1 Bagroides melapterus
TCTCTCTCTCTCTCTCTCTCTCTCTCGCTCTCTCTCCCTCTCTCTTTCTTTCTCTCTCTCTTCCCAAACACACTGATTACACAGCCGGTAGGAGGATGTTATCACTCCATCCAAACACTCACTCTATCCACTCGACAACACTCCATGCAAAAGGACGGAAAGTGTGAGGATCCCTGCTGAAACCGAACGGCAAGAGAACTCGGAGCTTAACGACAGCGGTGTAAATCTTTTTTTTTTTTTCGGAGCTATTTCCGGAGCCAGGAGATGTTTCAGAGCATAAACATCCTTTCAGTACCATGCATTTTCACGGAATCCCCTGATTCTTAATAGCTCGAGCAGCATCGAACACTGCACGCAGTTGCGCACTTGCAATATTTTTCGAATCTAAATTAAAAATAATGACACTCGCAGCATTTCGACATCTTCGAACACGCCCCCTTTGCTCTCAGAGCTACCTATACATACATGCACACATTACACACAGATACACAGTGAGCATTACTACTCGTGCGTCCGCGCGCCCTTAGGAAAGCGTACCGTATCGAGGGAAAGTTGCCGCGTGCGTGTGACGAGCTCGTGCGCTTCGAATCAAACTCCGTCCCCCGGCTCGCTCTCTGGATGACTCTCGATCTCAAAGCCCCCCTTCGTCGTCCTCCATGCGAGAAAAAGGTTCGTATCTTCCGTTGGCAGCAATGCAAGACCGACCTGAGCGCGCTTCCTTTCTCTCCCTTCTTTCTTCCCTCGCTCCCTCCCCTCCTCTCCTATTTAAGCACCTCCAGCAGGTCCCCAGTTAGCAGCGCTCTCCGGCTCATCCAAGGAGCTGACAAGCCCGGTTAGGGAGAGGCAGCGCATGTTGCTCTAATGGACCTCATTAAGCTCTACTTACAGATGTTCTCTTAACATAATTGATCTGCAGCGAGTTGAGAGGACGGCGGCCTATTCCCCAGCCCCCAATTATGGCCCGGTAATTAGATCCCCAACCTCCAGCTCTCCGTATTCACCCTTCTAACATTCCGAAATATCAAAGTATCTCTTTCTCTCAAAGCAAACCCTCCTGCCTCCCCCCTTCATCATCATCACCACCACCACCACCTCCTCCTCACCTCCGTGTATCCTCCTCCTCCCACTGCCTCCCCTTCCAAAGACTCCATTCCTCTGACAGTATTGACAGTCAGATCTGCTAACCTTTGTAGTGAAGCCAAACTTAGTAGTGCACTCACTCCAATTGACAGAGCTTAGTCTTCTTTTTCTCCCTGTCTCCCTCCATCTCTTGTTTTTCTCCCTCTCTCTTTCCCTTTCACTCACTCTCTTCTCCCCTCTGAAAAACCCTGGGAAAGTGCGAAGGCTGATGCGTGAGATGTAGGCCTACAGAACAGGCAGAGAAGGATAAAAGGAGGCCAAGTGGAAGGAGAGAGAAAAAAAAGCGAGTTTTACTTTTGATTAAAGGTGGTAATGATAACTTCTGTCAGGGGAGGGTCTTTTTTTGTAATGCCATTTCATCTTTTAATGATTCCTCTGATGGCAACTTTGAGGGTGGATGCAAAAAGAGAGGCGGGCGGTGTGAACGGTGTGAAGTGATAGCGGAGCGTTTAAAATGCCAATCAGAGCCTCTCACATTACCCGTCTAATTAGCAGCATGCTAAAACCTGGAGCACTTAAGGGAATTGCAATGTTACACTTTTTTCAGTTAAAAGGCGAGACAGCTTCGTCACATAGAAGCATTGCAGATGCACTTGATGCCAATCATAACTAGGCAGGGTTTTTTTTTTTTTCTGGAGCACAGGTTTGTGCACATTTTTTGCATTTCAAACCTGACATACACACACACAACATATCTGAGTGTAAGCAGTCAACATTCAAAAACAGCAAACCCTATATCCTAACATCTGTTTGGAATATGTGGAAGCGTGAGATTGAAGAACAGCAACGCAAATTGATTTTAATTACATCTAAAGTTTAAAGCACTCGACATATACACAGTATAATTTAACTGTTAAAATAACAATCTAATGATATTCACAGCACTTATGATATGTGTAAACATAATGGACATGAATTTCAACCAGATTACCAGAAAGATGTTTATAATTAAAGCCTAAGGGCAATTTCATTAATAAGCTTAAATAAAATATCTATCAGATGAAATTTATAATTACAGTCATTACACACGTACAAAAGGCCAAAGGCCAATGCTTTAGTGTAGTTTTTGAACATTGGGTAATACAGTTAAAAACTACTCCATTTGCTTAATTAAAATTATTTTTTGGTAGCATTTTTGTGGTATCTGTTTGTCATTATGGATATGGGAAATATATATATATATACGTATGTATACATACTGTATGTATGTATGTATATATTGTGATTAATCATTACTAATGCAATTAGTAATGTCAATAGTATTTTTATTGGAAAATCTCTAAAATGATCAAATTTGATTTACATTTTCATATAAGAAATAATATGTGGGAGAACATGCATCTGAAAGAACATAATCATGATCCACTATTCCAACCTTTTTGAATATACTATGCTATCATGCCACTAATCAGACTAATCGGAGTGTAAATGAAAAATCTTTAAGTCTGTAAAAATATTTCCATTTCTGAGCTAATGTCTCCAGCCTTGAACGAGACTAACCTTGCTTTATAGAAGCCGCACTGGTTCATGTTTAGAAAACTGAAGTTATTCAGCCTTTTATTTTAATGCCTTGAGTGGCTCTACTGTCTTTTTTTTTTTTTAAAGTTCTCGCTTAGGTGCAAGAAAATACTGTGCTATCCACCAAAAGATGACCCCTACTGTAGGTAAGAGATTAGAAAATAAAATGGAGTACTTATTTAACTGAGGCTTAAATGTGCCAATGCGAAGACAGTGTAGTGAAAATTGTGAGGTGCATGCATGATATTCCACTTGCCAAGAGACTCTGGGTGTTAGTATCCAGGTGTGATGCCATGTGTTGTTTTATTGTGTTGATTTATATCCCTCTCCTGCTGACTGAGGCCCTCTGCTGAGGCTCACTGGCATTTAAAAAAAAGCCACAGGAGCCTGGCCCGTATTCCAATCATAACATATGTTGTACTTTTAATATCTGCAAACGAAGGCTTCCACAACTGAACTTTACCCCAACACAGAGACTATACACACTATTCCTTCATCATGACTTTTCTGTCCTCCGACAAGACACACAGGTACAACGGTGTCTTTACTCTAATGACCAGCACAACCACTCATCAGAGAGACATTTGATAATTGCTTCAAGTAGATGACCCTCAAGTAGGGGCAAGGGATGTGTAGCTTTTAATGCCATCAGTTTGCTTCTCTCTCTCTCTCTCTCTCTCTCTCTCTCTCTCCACCCCACTGACCAAATTTAGCTTTTGGCAGAAAGGCGGCTACTGTGAGTTACGGAGACTGTCTTTGACAAAGTCTGAAGGATCACCTTTAGTAATGGGTCTAAAGGGAGCCCTTTGGATTTAAAGAATATCCAGAGCACAGGAAATTGGGTCCTGCTATTACACCAGGAGGAATCGATGGAGATTACTTAATTCAGCTGGCAATTCATTTGTTCAGAACAAGCAAAGGCTAGCCCAAGTGTGAGAATATCTAAGCAGAATGGGGTAGTAAAGAAATGGGTGTTAGAGTATACCCTGGGGCAAATGGGCCATCAAAACCAGGATGCAGGATATGGCAAAGTTTTGGTTAAAGTTACTATTTTACAACTTTTTTTTAGCAAAAGTTATTCAGATAATCATAATTACCCACAGACCATGCTAAAAACAATTCCCTTCTATTACATGACAATTAATCATAACTTTCACTGTAACATCCTATCCTATATATATTGCTAAATATATCTCACACACTGAGTATATCTAATCTTATCAGCCTCCCTGGTTACCATTAAATACGAGTCAGTAGCATATGGGTCACATATACCTCCTTAATTTGACAGTGATGAAATATTTGTCATTTTCTTTGAAGAGCAAGATTATTGCCCACTCCCAAACTGATTAGGCTCAAACATCATATCTGCTTTTATCAGTGACCTACATTAGAGATTTGACTCAGCAGTGATCAAACTACTCTTAAATTATGCCAGCGTTGAGACTATGTCTCTGAACCATATAGGCTAATCATACCTTCAATAAATTTGGTCCTATTCATGATCAGTAAGAATTTTTGGTAAACTTGCCAACTGAAAATCTTTGATTCTCAGTAATTCATCACCTTGAAATGGAAAACTTCAGCCTATGAAAGAAGAAAGATTACAGAGGTTTAGAATTGGGCAGCCTCCTATTGTTTATCTAGTTGTCTTCTGTAGCTTGAAAATGCACTAGGATGATCACCTATAATGGAACCAGCTGTTGCTTAGCCACAAATAACTATGCTACATGATCTGTGCGCCTGTCTATTTTTGAATCTTTTGGAAGGTGAACATATGCACCATATATGTGCTCACTGACTCTTGACTATATCAAGATGTTTGACTCATCAATTCCTTCCTTTTTTTGCTCCTATGATACACTATGTACTGTATAGTGGACACCCTAACAAAACGTTGCCTATTTACCTGCGTGCATTGAAGCTGTCCCTTCAATATGAAGATTTTGTCCCCTCTGTAAGGGAGCTGATTAACACCTCGCTCCTGGCAGTGGGGCACCTGGACCATTATATGGTTTGGCTCTCTGCTAATTAGGTTTATATCAGCTCTACGGAATCTGCTGCATGGACCAGGGACATGCCTTGGACCGTCTGCCGAAGAGAACCTAGATTGTAAGTTGTAGGTTTTTTTAGCATGTCTGTATACAACACTGTTATTCCAGGTGTTTGCTTGAATCCATGGGGCAGGTTCTAGGCAATACCACCACCACTATAGATTATCACAGGGCACATCTCTGAAGGGGCTTATGACTAGCTGAAAACACTAGTCATTCATCTGCAAATACATTAGATAGGTAGTATTGGTGACAGGGATACAGAGAGATGTAGTGTAGTGATGTATAAAATGTAGTGTTATCTACGCAGCCAGAGGACTAGTTGACATCTGAGGATCTACGTGTCGCTCATGTTCATGTTTGCATTGCACAAGAATACTGTTGTAAGACATTTACGGCTTACATTACAAAAGCATCCATTTAAATTCAAAGTTTTGCACTTTGGACACTCCCAAGCAACACAGGTGTTTTCAAGATGCATGCAGGTGCTTTCTATCCCCTGACGGCCACTAGCACCTGGACACTGCTGTGTTTGGATGACTAACTCCTGTGTGGCAAAACCAAGAAGCAGACCATCTGGAACACATCCACCCCTCCTCACGTACATTATCATGCTTGGATTCAGAGCGAATTGAGAACAGCTCCCTTACGTGAAAACAGGTCAGGCAGTTCATCAGAATGAGAACGCTAGCCACTCCATTACCTGAGGCTGCTATTTGAAATATCATTGTCTGTTGAGGGTGCTAGGGCATGATGGTAGCTACATCAATTCCCTGATTACTGCTAGAAAAATGGACATTGAAGAAGTGGGTTATCAGCCTGTGACTAGACCCTCAAACACCATAGACTGAAATGTGTCCTTGTCTCAATGAAAGAAGCCAAAGGATTAGAGAGATAATCACTACAGTGTCCTTCTTTACAGGTTGGAGGGCAGGGTGGTGTGACAGGGATACAGGGCACATATGGTCTGGTCCTTGCCAGGTTCTCAGATGTTGCCACGTTCTGTTGTACTCCGCCAACATTATGACACTATATCAATTATCAGGACTGCACAAGGTTGAAATTGTGTGCACATCTATGGGAGTGGCATCTACACTCCGAGAGATTAACCCAAATTTGATAAACATTTAGTGTAGTGTAGGTGGACCTTTTTACCAGTGTTAAATCAACACATTGCTCTGTGTGTTTTTTCCTTATGGAGTTGAACAGCCTGTTTGTGGATATTCTACACCTTATCAATAGAGGGTCTGGATTCCCAGCCCGTACTTTGACATTTGTTTGTTCTCTATGTATAACATGAGCTCCCAATGGTGCAAGTGCAGTGATCATATCTGAGCACCTTTCAGTACAATCCCAAGCTGTCCTGTTGACATTGTTGGTATTCATTATCCAGGTGTTTTATACCACCTATAGGAAGGGACACATAGTACATTTTTATGAACATTGAATAATCCCCAGGGTTTCTCATCATAATTTGCACAGGCTCGGTGATGACAGTATATATGGCCAGTACTGCATTATACATGACTGTTAAATGACATGTATAATGACATCTAAGACATGGATAATGACATCATATGCAAGCTGTCAGCATATGCAGGTGATATTAAGGCATATAACTAGTGTTATACAATAAATATAGCTAGCATGATAGGCTTTATAAATTTTTAATTCACAGATTTAGGGCATTTTTGAGTAAAAGTCTCATTCAATATACCTTTAAGCTTTGAAAAAATTGACACGAGTCTCTGGGCTGATCTAAAGTTTTAGAGCTTACTGTTACTCGCATTTCTCCAATAAATCATCCATCACAATAGACATATAGTTTCTATGAATTTACCCTTTAGATTTGAAGCAACACACACACACACACACACACACCAGCAAGAAGATGAACCTTGAATATTATCACTTCCAGTCTTTAATGATAACCTTAAGCAATGCAATGTGATACTGGCAACTGCTACAAAATATCAATCGATTATATCCAGCATGCTTTCCTTGAGTAGTTCGGCTGAAATTACTTGTGCACTCAGAAGTGAGCATTTCGAATAGTCCGCTGTATACCTACCTCCCTGGCAATCAATCAGCCTTAATCCAAAACCAATTTACTCTGCCTGAAAAGGAAAATATCTTTTAATCTCTAACAGACAATCCCTGATTGCGGTGCAGAGCATCAGTTGACAGTAAAATTGAACTGTGCATGCAATGGAACCCTCTGCTTATGTGACACATAAAAAGGTCCTTGATTTAACGTTATCATTTCACGTCATCGAGCTCGAACGTCTGTACGACCTGTGGATCAATCTACGATATTTCCTGAAGCTCAAAAACCAATTCCACCATCGAATCATATGTCTCGATCGTTTAGCAATAAAATTTCATGTTCATAGATGCAACTCATTAATGTAATTGAATTAAATTCTTTCATATCGTGCAGTCAATATGCCGAAATGCTTCTTGCGTATGCGCGTGAAATGCATATGCTTGCTGTAGGTTGAGAAGGTTTGGAATTGTCATATTTACAGTGGATTTTCTATCTTGACACTCTGTTTCATGTAAGAAGCCGTATCCTGCAAGGTGCAATTTTTTTTCCACCTCAGTGCTCATCTGAATACCAATCAATAATCATTTGTGATTTCAGACAGAACCGTCAGTGCAAAATGAGCAGCCATCCAGTAAATTCCCTGTCAAAATCCACATCCAATTAGCGAAACATTTTGTGTACAACATATGATAGGGAAGAGAAGCCTTCTATTTTGTCTTGCTTGCTACATAACAACAGCAAGATATAAAAGATATAAAACCGAAATCCGTTCGTCATTATTTTTGACTAGCACCAAGTTATCAGTTGATCAGAAAGCACAGTATATGAAGTCAGTGTCTGTAATACATTTGACATTAGCAAAAAAAAACAGGACCAGAGAGTTTTATAGGCTCATAGAAATCAAAGCAATTGTTATGTCTGAGGCTGAAATCTCGGTTAGATGTTTATGTTTAATCGTGTTCACATTGCTTGAATTAAATTTATGCTTCACCATAAACTGTGCTTAATAAATTTATTGTAAACAGCACAAGATATTATGAATGTCACAATAAATGCATCCTTGCTCTCAATCTGCGTTGTTACTGGAGACTTTGCCTCCTACCTTTTATGTTCTTGATGAAAACCTCATGGGAAAAGGAAGTGCAATGCGATCACCATCCTGCTAATCATGCGCACAGGGATGCCATATAGTGAATACATTTCCTACATCGTTATAAATTGCTATATCCTCTCACAGTCACCTAGTATTGGGCATCACCCTGCTTTTTGTTCACATCCCCTTTATCTCCTGGTAGAGATGGAGAATTGATGGTGTGGAGCACAAATCTTAAGAACTTGCATTTCCTTACTTTGTAAATCTTAAATACAAAGTCCTGAAAGAGTTAAGAAGGTTCAGATTCCTGACCTTTACTTGGTCTTAAACAGTTTTCAGTTTTTCGCAAGGTTAAGAATCATCCCCACATCATCCATTTGATTGTCCCGTAAAGACCCTGGACAATGTAGTACATCTGTTCTTCCACTTACTCACCAGCTGCAGGTTTACTCTTTGTGGAGAACAAGGTTGGATGAATTTGACCCTGAACTGTTTACAGGCATCTTGGCATTATTTCAGTTAAAAGCCATTATTCCTTTGCCATTATTGGGTATGTGGTACTCAGAGCTTCTCAAAAAACTTAGTGTAAGTATTTTCTTTCAGATCAGGGAAAAGGTCTAAGCACTTTGAATATCTGGTAATGCCTTATGGATTGTTTTTATTTTGTTCACAGTGCGTTTTATATATTTTTTTCTTATTAGATTACGTTGATAACGTCCTCATATTATCCTACTCAGAACATCCAACATGAACATGTTCTTTCATGCTTCCTAGAGAGCTGACTCTATGTTAAACCAGTTAAAAAACCCATTGAGGGTAAAATGTTCTTCAAACTCTTAAAGAATTAAATTTACAGCATTTGGCAGACATCCTCATCTCATTTATGGTTAAGGGCCTTGTTCAGGGGCCCAGGAGAGGCAGCTAGGTGGGCTTGGGATTCAAACTCACAACCCTCCAAGCACTAGTCCAACACCTTAACTGCTGAGTTACCTCTGAATTCTTAGGAAGCAGAACTGCTGTGCTCTTGCATTTACAAAGAGATGCCTGGATGCGTCGACTACCAACCACACTATGACACTGGAATAACACTGGCAAGACTTATTATATGTTGTCAGGAAACTCCTACAAGCATAGATGAGGAGGAGGTCAGTCTTGGAGGCTTCAAATCTAACCTTTTATATAGAACTTTGGTAGCTAGACTAGCTAAAAGAGACTACAGAGACAAAAAAAAAAGAGCCTGCCCTGTTTTGGGGAACATTATTTGAGTGCTCACAGAAAAGACTCACACAATACACAATTTTCATCTGGAGAGATCTCTGCCAAAGCACCTGATCCCTGAGTTTTTCCTCACAAAAATAAATGTGTAAGCTATCTAAGCAATTGTCTGTATTTCTGTGCAACACTAGCTTGTTTTGAGTCTTTTTTTCTGATCCTTACAACCATACAGGTATGACAAATAATTGAAAATAGAAGCATTATTATTGTGCATACATTTTCCCTTCACAGTCCCATGTATAGATAGATGATAAAATAGATTCAGGGATCTGTAGCGCATGATAGCAGATGAATTTGATTTCCTCTTGGACTCTCGTCGACAGAGGTGTGAATATCAAACATGCTCAAAAAATATCAGAGACTGTGTGTGAGAGAGAGAGAGAATCAGAGACTCAGACTACATGAGTGGTTTCTGCAAGTCTGTGGCAAGAGTTGTTGCAGAGGTGTCTATTGCCCCTAAGTCTTATGCTTCAAGAGGACCCCATCATTCCACTTCACAACACACCTGTCATCTCCTATCTAAATTACCACCACCCTGTCATGCAGATATCCGCTATCATTAAGTGTTTTGAGCATAAAGTCAAACCCCATATCTGCACCACTGACCGCGTACACACACTGTCCTGGGAGACGGGAGGTCACCCTAGTTTATAATCTCAATAGGATCCGAGGCTGCATCTCAATAAGCTCCCAAGTTCATTAGTCAGGGCGCTGATCAGGTAGTCTGCCATGTTAAGGTCTGTCTGACTTTTTCTCTCTCGCACTCTGTCTTTCTACCAATCACAAAATGATTCCAATGCACTGGGAAGCCCCCCCCCAAAAAAAAAAAAAAAATCCCACAATGCACTGCAACACCCAGGGAGCATTGTCTCTCAACTGAAAAACATGGCAGATGAAATCTCGTTCAACTTTGTCTACAAATTAAGTGGCTTTTTAACGTTGTTGTAGCTCTGACATGATTACTTACGTTATCGATTTTAAATTTTTGACATTCAAACAAACATACGTACAGTTTGTCTGAGACTTTGAAGTGTTTAATGATTTAAAAACCTGTCTATGATGCTGCTTGACGTACCATGACAGTAATTATTTTTTCCTAAAGTACATTAAAACTTTACGTTAATGTATAGGTTGTACTAAATGCAGATGGTAATATTTTGGAACGTGAGCATGTATTCATGTCACCAAAAAACTCACTGGTCACTGTCCCAGTTTGTAGTAAACCATGGTCCTTACTAGTGCCTGAACTCGTGTATATACTGATTCATGATCTAAGGAGTCAGAGAGCAGATTGAGATGCACCCAGAGGAATCCTCCAAATTCTTGATTCAGACATTTATGGCTTGAGTACGGTAACCATGCTCATCTGATGAGAGGCCGAGAGTAACATTAACATTATTGCTTTCCAGGCATGAGAGACGAATTGCGCTTCGCTGCCAGAGATGATGTCTTCCTTCCTGCATGTTAAGGGTGGGTGATCTCCAGAATTATAGCGTGACCTCTGCTAACCAATTAGTTCCCTACTCTCTAGTACATATACATACCCATGTAAACACATTGCAAGATCTTGTCACTTTTGAGCCTTCTGTTTCTGCTGATCATCTATGGTTTGTGATTTGTGACCTCCATGCCTACTCTTAGTTTATTCTTTGGGATAATCTTTGACCCGGTTCCACGCTCCGCTCCTGATTTAAATGCTACCTGTTCTCCCACATTGAGTTTCATCCAGGCATCCCATCCATGGATTTCACATTAAACTTAAAAAAATCAGTGCAACCTTAAGCATAAGTAGCTTTATTTACTTATATTAAAACCTGTAGGTTTTTACCTATATAACAGATTAGATAATGATTTCAAGTTGTGGCTTGCAGAAAGTAAAAAAAGGTTAATGACATTAAGTCCTTCTCTAGCCCTGCTTGCTCTGCTGTGACATTACTAGAGCAACCATCTCCGCGCAGAAGGACGCATCCTCCCTCATTAATACTATTAACCTTCAGCCTATTCTCATACTCACTGTTCAATAATTGACTCATACATGCATGGATTGCGAGGTGCTCCGCACGCGATAAAGGTACAGACATGACACATTGGCTTCATTACAATATGGTTGGGGACAGACTGAGAATAATGTGTGAACAGAGAGCTTTACTTTGACCATGAATACAACGGGTTGAGATGACAAAACAAGCAGAAGGTTATGCTATAAATACATGGAGCACTTAGCACTGATTGAGCACCGGTAACCTTAATAGTCACCGAGGATTGTGAAGACGACAGATTCTCAGAAGCATAGATTCCTGATATTGAGGGACAACTTAGAAAATAGATTTATTCATTATTGTTATTTCTGCTTTATTACATGCCATCAAGGTAAGAGCTGAGCAGAATTAAAAGAAAAATCAGCTGAAGTGCTTTTGTAGATATTTTTCTATACTCGGTCGACTTAAGAGTACACCATACCAGCAGTTCTATATGACAGCGTCCTTGATTTACAACCTTTTGTCAAGAAGTAAGGCTGTGCTTACTGATTCAAACTGTACTGCTTCTCCACAATTGATCCTTTGAGATCTTTCCATTATGAAGGAACGGCAAGTGTTGAAGACAACAGCTAATTAGGAGGGTTAATTTAACACAAGCTTATTCAACTGCAGCAACTCTTCTGTATGTCTCAGCTGTTGTATTATGTATATACACTCAGCTGGAACTGGTCTACATTTAAATCACTTGAGAATAGAATCACAAAAGAAATGCTTCAACTGGACTTTCTTTTAATTCTACTAATGACTATACAAAATTCTTAAATTTTATCCCTTGAATTTCTATCAACATCAGGAACTTAAAGGACATTCTACATAGGCCATTCTGAATAAAGTAGGGCTGGGCAGGTTAAAGACGCATGAATTAATTAATGCTGAAAATAATTTTATCATGAATGAATGCAGTTTTTTGATTTATTATTTTTATTTTGAAAGTCTGTTTGCTCACTGGCTCTGAATGCACCTACAGACAAACCATGGGTCACAGGAGGGGTGGGATGTTCATCAGTACTGAGTTATAATCCACATCATGAATCTTAACCAATGAGAGCATTTGGGGCGGAGCGAAAAATGCTGCAGCTCTCACAGGAAGTGGAACAGAAAAGATCTAGCGAGGCTATTAAAATGGAGAAAGGTATCAACGTTATATGAAACCACTGCAAAGTTGAATTTTCTTCTTCTTCTTTAAATTTTACAAGAGATTTACAAGAAATATTTTAACTGTTACCCTGCTAAGGGAATACTGCTGTAAAAAAAAAGCACCTTATTTGTTTTAAGTGTTTGCACTTTTGTTCATATAGCAGTACTTTCAAAATAAAAGTGCACAATACACTTTTTTTGAATTCATTATTGAATTTTGTGCATAACAA
The DNA here is from genome assembly GCA_028566695.1 of Bagroides melapterus. Classification (NCBI taxonomy): domain Eukaryota; kingdom Metazoa; phylum Chordata; class Actinopteri; order Siluriformes; family Bagridae; genus Bagroides; species Bagroides melapterus. The sequence goes on from JAOTRN010000016.1 coordinate 9,443,957, forward strand.
TCCGATTAATTACGATTAAAAATTGTAATCTTTGCCCAGCACTAGTATAAAGCAAGACTAACAGCATCTACAATCACAAGACATATCGAAGTATGAAAGTTATCAGTCAAATATATTTAGTGAAACCATAAATATACAGAAGTTTCAAACGTTATTATCTATGTTACATACACAACTAACAATTACCTCTCACATTTTATTGTAATTAAACTCTATTTTTATTTACTTGCCTGTAGTTTTAATTAGAGTCAATTTCAAGCTGAAGAAATATGCATTGTGATAGTTTTGTGCAGTAGCACAGCGTTGGGGGTAAACTGTGATTACGTTGTCGTACGCATAATAATGTAGTAAACTATCCAGTTAATATGATTGTCCATTGAGAATTCATGGTGTTCAAAGAACAGTTTCAGACTCATCTCTTGTGTTTGGTTCCTCATTAGCATGTTAGCATCCGTGCAGTTGAAGAAGCGCAAGGAGTCATGTCAGCTTATAATGAGAACTAGCCATGTTAAGGTGACATGCTTGTTATCTAATGCCCCCATGTCTTGAAGAAGCCTCGAAGAAGGGACAAGCAAGACTCAGATGTTGTGAACTCTTACCAACCAGACAGGTGGAGGGCAGCAAATAGATAAGCGAATGAATAAACATTATGAACAAGTGAATTGTTAATCATTTGTGGTGTCTCATGTCACAACCTCTTGCATTCCTGTGCAAAACTGCAAATTAGGCGTGAGGTTCATGCACCTTAGAGCTTCAAAGCCACTCGAGATACAATTGAAAGAAAAAAGCGAAGAAAACACAGTGAAAGAAAAAATAAAGGTGATAGACATTCAAAATGTGAATCCTTACATCTCACCCCTGCCGTTATACCTCCAACACCATCCCACCCACCCCTATTTTGTGTAGAAGCGACAGAGTCTGTTCATTCATGTTTTAATTGGCTGCTCACTTTGCTTGTTAGGTCCCAGTGGAATAGTTAGCTAATCCTCCTGTGATGATCACATCAGATTGTGTTCTCAGAGGACAAGGGACACCAGGCACCAGATTCTCACATCACACCCTATTGTACCCTCAGTTGTGACGAATCAGATGCCATCTCCACAGTAACCAAACTTAAACACAAAGGTAGGAAACACATTTTCCTGAAATATGCAAAAAAAAAAAAAAAAGAAAGAAAGAAATGAAAAGAAAAGAAAAGGAAATGCATTCCCCCACCTTTTTGGGCAGCTTCAAAATCACTCTGATTTTCACTCTGAAGCTTTGCACCTTTCGTGTCAGAAAACATCTGAATTTTAAGTTGGCTTAGGAAGGTGGAAGCAACAATGTGCCAAAGTAGGAAGCAGTGTACTGAGATTTCTAGGTTCTGTTAGAAGTTTGTACAAAGTCTACACACGGCCCATTATTTTGGATCGTGAGGCTTTGTCTTATTCACATACTCCTCAGAAATAATGGGTTGTTGTGATAATGAAAAGTTGAACAGCAGTGTCTGAGGTGTCGGGCCCAATATACTGATCTGAATATAGAATATTTACACTCACCATGCACTTTATTACAACCACCTGCTCATCCATGCAATTGTCCAGTCAGCCAGTCATGTAGCTATGTTTAATGTTTGCATCAAATATCAGACTGGGAAATAATGTGACCTCGCTGACTTTGACTCATGGCATGGTTGTTGGTATCTGGTTTAAGTCTAATGAGCCGTAGTTCTGACGGTGGAAACACATCATTGGTAAGTATTATTGAGGGAGAATGGCCAGATTAGCTTGAACTAACTGGAAAGCTACGTACGATAAGTCAAATAAGCACTCATTACACCCATGATGAGCAGGAAATCATTTCAGACAATACATTATATAAAACTTTGAAGTAGATGGGCTACAAAAGTGAAAAACCACATCAGGTTCTACTCCCGTCCAAAATGTAAGGCTACATTGGGCACAGGCATTCTAAAACTGGACACTTGAGGATTGGTAGAACAAGTGATATAGCCTTCCTGCAAGCTCAAGCTAGTATAGTTTTACACCTCTGACTTCAGTCATCAATAAGGAGGTAGTGCCTGTAGAACTGATGCTCATTGGATGTTCACAAAGAACCACACCAGTCCAATTCACTGAGATGAGGTTTTTCCTCATTCTGATGTTTGATATGAACATGCACTGAAGCTCTTTACCTGTATCTGCATGATTTTATGCATCACATTGCTGCCATATGATGGGTTGGGCTGATGGGTTGACCGTAGAGCATGAATCAGCAGGTGTACAGGAATTCCTATTAAATTGGCCATAAAGTGCATATATGTAAGTGATTAGAGTGTCTGTGCAGAGATGAACACATCCTCTGCAAAGTGCTTATGAAAAAAAAAATGGGAGCAGTTTCCCATTTCGTTTTGGTTCAGATAAACGGTTTTGAAATTGGAGCAGGACTTATACCATTGACTGCATTACTGAAGCTGCCAGGCCATGTTATTACATCACTCTCTCATTGTCCGACCTCAGACTGCAGATATGGAGAAAAATATAGGCAGAAAAATAATAGGAAAAAAAAGAAGAAACACAGCACATACCAAGCTTTAACATCACAACCTTACACAAAGTAATATAGTAAAGGATGAATAAACTTTTTTTATCTTTCGATGCAAAATGTAAGCTACTGTTATTATTTAAGACATACACTTGACAAAAAAAGTGTAACCATAAAAGACCTCGCTAATCGTTTCACTTTGGGGCTGTCATCGATGGCAGCCATTTTGATGTTCTCTGTGCCTCGGCACTCTTATGGCTCAGATAAGTGATATTCTCAAAAGCACTCAAGTCATCAGTGAGGGGGAAAAAAGACGTCTGTGATCAGTGAGAGACCGACTTGGAAAACAAGTCAAAAGCTGCTGTGAGTGCCTCATAAACAACACACTCTGTGAAATATTGAACATGTGACAAGGACCCACTGAGTATATGTACAAGGCTCGTGATGCTTGTCACAACAGTCACTTTTTTTCTGTCAGAACATAGGACTAATCAGCCTAGGTACACATTTGTGAAAAGTTTGTGTACGTCGCTCTGGATAAGGGCGTCTGCCAAATTCAGTATATGTAAATGCAAATGTCTAAATCAGGTATATTCAAAATGAATCAAGGCTGCTTGCAATACTTCAAACTGAGGTATTGACCTGCAGGTCTAAGAGCAAAGGCAAATAGATTTGACACAAATGGCAACTCAGTAATTCTTGATGCTAGCATATATTACTGAGCTAAAATCCAAGCCATAATAGTGGACACATACAGTAACAAATGACCTCGCTGCTGAGGTAAAACTTCCATTTTGTTATGTTATTAAACATACATACTATAAATTATCCTTTTTTAATCCGTTTAGAGAGGGTTGACTTGATCTTTACCGCACGTGCACTATTTTTTACATGCCCTGTCTATGATTTCATGTATGAGACATACTATAAGCCCCATGAGAGAGTGACTCATATAATAAAGAGAGATTTCATTAAACTGGGTTTCACTACAGTCTGCCATGAAGTTAAATAAATTCTCTCAGCTCTTTTATGAAGCCCTGAAACTGGCACTAAGCTGCTAACTCAGAACAGCTATATTTCTCTTTATCTTGAGTGACAGAGTAGATAAAGTATATAATGACCAATTTAAATCTA
>JAOTRN010000016.1:9450809-9475393 GCA_028566695.1 Bagroides melapterus
TGTGTGTGTGTGTGTGTGTAGCAGTAGCAGGAGGGTGGAAGGGAGTAATGATTTTTTAGAGTTTCCCAGGGTGTAGTTAGAGAGGCAACAGAAGGCAGGCCTGGCAGAGTTCTCGGTTTCGATTATGTATACTCTTTTATTCAATCATCGCATCGCTCTGTGCCTGACATTTGGTCAATAGTGCAATCTTCTAGTGATCAGAATACGCCAGACAGCCTGCCACACAGAATTCCATTAGTTTTGCTTTCAAGGGATGCTCTTGAACAAGATATCTAACTGGATGTACTGTAACAAGAACTAGTTCTCTTTTCACACTTACTTATTTCACAGGAACGTCATGTGAATTAGACATTGTGAATGAAACCACTCTGAATTGTGCAGTGGAATATGTAAAACTTTTTGGTTTGGATACTAAAACAAACATACATCAGGATTCCGTAGTAAACGTGAATCACGTCACACATCTGTTTTAGAAAGTTTGATTTAAATGAGGCATCATAAAATAAAAAATGGACAGGTTTGCAGAAATGCATGGGCTATATGCTAAAGAAATCCTAAAGCTCCAAAGAGTCAATGCACATTTATTAATAAAAGCCTTTGTATCCTTTGAGGTGTATTAGATTCAATATTTTCTCTATTCACACTTTTTATGGCAACCTTGAGCTATAAAATAACGTCTTCCTCACACAAAACGCAGGGATAAATCAAGGTAAAAGTCCTTTTCAGTGGTGACATATGTCACTTGCATGGAGGTCACATTTCACACATCATGCATGGTGCTTTTATACAGCTACTCATCGAGTTATGCATCGTTCTTTAGTAGCTCTGCGTGTGTGCCACGTTGCCTGTGACTTGCTCGGTAGGTCTCAGCTACTGAACCTCAGCAGGTTTGGGGCTAGCACAGCTTTGTGGCGATTATTTGGATATTTTTAATAATTAACCACAGCCAGTCCATCTCATTCAGCTTTATATCACTCCTAACTGTGCTACGAGACAGTCAATGGATTTCTCCAGCTCACCACTGTGTGAATATTTAAAGGAGACAATATGAATAAATCAGCATCTCCAAACAAGATACAAGGCATGTGAGTTTGGGGTATGGCAAAAAAAAAAAAAAAAAAAAAAAAAGAAAAGTTATAATAAAAAGTAAGAGTAAATATTCCAGACCAAAAAGATTGAACGTTTGAGCATTAGGAGTTCAATTTGTTCCTGTTCCACCAGTCAAACACTTCAATATTAATTTCTACTTTTTAATTTGGTACAGACTTTTTATTAGAGGAATCTAATCTCTCCAGGATGGGGTGGGGTGTGGTGGGGTGGGTTGGGTTGGGGCAGTTTTGTTGATATGCTGAGCTCAGGCTTTCTACTGTGATGAGAAAATCCAAAGTATAGCAGCAACACATATTTATCCAGCCTACAGGCCTAGTAGTTAAAATGTGGTTATTAAACCAACAGCGACTGTTAAATTTACATCTCTGCAATAGCACCCAAAATGTGTTCTGTTTGATTCAAGCTGTCAGCACTTTTAAATAAGAAAGTTAACACTTGTGAGTGGCACAAATGAAAGTCGAGCCCAACACCCAGCAGGGCTCGGCAATCCCACTTTGAATTAAGAACAGCTGTTTACACACCACTGCCACCTTTAACTTTTTGAGTCCTCACTCAAAAGATTTAACATGAACATTTAAGGCTTAAAGCTCTATTTATAGACACATCGGTATGAAGGTGCATGTGCAGAGGTGCACTTCTTGTTCATTAGCCTTCATTGCTCTTGTGACATCTAAACAGACAAACGATACGAATTCAACAACATCTTCTGATTCCATATTGAGAAGTATGAGGTGTGTGGTATGAGGTTACTATACATATACATATATATATATATATATATATATATATATACATACTTTATACTTTACATATAATATCTCATTGAATTGTTGATTCTGACTGAACAGATGGCATCGATTTATTTTCTTTTCTCAGAAAATAAAAGCTTCTTCTTCGGGCTTCCTCTAAATTCCGGTGAAATCACAGGTGTATATTGATTCGCTCATTCTAATATATTACTAAGGCTTATTCACAGAGACACAAAAATTACAACAATATTTATTAATGAATACATTTTTCTGTTTTATAACGATCAAAATGATTTGTTAAAATTTTCTGTAAATAACCTTTATTTAACAATTACAAAAGGAGTCTCCAGTGTGAGCTTTTTTGAAGTTCCTCTTTAACAAGCTCATTTTTTTTATGATCGTGACCTAATGACTGTTTACAGCTAAACTAAATTCCACCAAGTGAAATGGAACTACAAATTTAAAAAAGCACATAACGTTACTCTAATAAACTGTTAGTAACGGCGAAACTCTGTTTTATAAATAGGAAGAAACCTTGAAAGGAAACAGACTCGAAAAGGAACGCGTCCTCATCTGGGTGTCGCCGGAGAGATTATAAACCACTTCCATTCTAAATCCTGATACTATATATTCAAGTGCATCTGAGTAATACGAGTATCAGTGTAATTTCCGAATTCATTATAGTCTGAAGTGTACCACACTTCTGAGAACGATCAAGTTTAGGCTCCATTTACCGTGAGCTACTCTTTTTTAAAGCTAGTTATATAGTGATATCAAAAGAGTTAATTTATAATGATAATGCCTTGAGGAAGCTTGTGGGCTGATCGGGCCCAGTCAAAGACGAGAACTGCTGACACCAGTATTCTTTAATCAACCTAGTCTTAAATTAAGCTAGAAAGTAAAGTAATGCAAACAAAGAGCAAGCTCTCACCCCTGAAGGATTCTACTCACTTTTAACCATGACTATGCTATTTACTGAAGTCTAATATTATATCCCAGTAGCCCACTGCTGGGCCAATCAATAATGCATCCCAGAGTTTGAATTTGAGAGCAATACTGATTCTTCATAAAACACTTAATATCGTAGTTTGGAACTGACACGTGATAGAATTATCCGAAACCATAATCAAATGCTACAGCCTGAGTGGTCACCAAGCACCGATATTCATGTGCTGGGAAGAGGGCTTAATATTGCTGGGAACATTAATGGAAGAGGAAAGGTGAGCAAATATCTGGTGAGATAGTATGGCCACTATCAAGCAGTTAAACGATTTCTGAATAAACCGTGTGTCAGTAATGGAAGGAGCCCTAAGCAATTGCGAAAGTTCTGCTTTATTGACGATTTACATAGAAATTGCCTTATTTTAGATTTGATATGGACCTTTACTTTATACATTATTATCTACCACTCCATCTCCTTTCTATAAGATGATATGGTTCTGATTGGAATCGCACACAATCAGCGCTGAAGAGCACCTTTACTGAATGAAGCGTTTCACAAGTTCAATGCCTGATGTTGTCATTAGGTGTTTAATTAAAAATGCAAGGTTGTTTAATCTGTGTAACCACACGGCCAATACTGGCGTGATAACGGTGAAACATAACAAAACAACACCATATAATCCCTTATTGATAAAAACCTAATGGTAGATTTTGTTCTCACTTAGTACTAGAATGTTTGTGCAGCAAAGTCCAGAAGAGTAATTATTATTTCAGGAGAACAAATATCACCCCTTGGGCTCCAATTATTTTCACGCATTGTATCCTACTGCAACTGACGAAGCCTATTTTTTTTTTTTTTGAGGAATGGTTTTTGCATTTCATCATCTTATTATCTTATTATCTTTCACCTCTTTTGCCTTTTCTTATACCATGCAACTGTTGTGCATCAAACACTGGAAAAATGAGAATTATTTATTAAATTATTGAATATATATTTGATCTCTTTTTAAGAAGAGCAATTTCCTTTGGGGTTTACTGTGCTGGAGCTCTAGCAGGACATATTGGACAATCTGAGCTAATGCCCTAACGACTAAAAGATACATAATGGTATAGAAAGTCTAAAATAAAGATATATTAGATATTAATGCGTGGACTGCCTATTTTTTTTTTTTTTATGGTTTTCGGTGCTATCTACAGAAACGTGACTGAACTAGAGATGAAGCTTGCTATTAAGATAGACATTTTTGTAATTGTACCAATTTGTCCTATAAAAAAAAAAAAAAAGAGGGATATTGAAAGACCGTCTTCATTTGCCCTCAGCCAAGCTCTTGTAGAGCTTCAGTAACACGGGGCCTCCAGAAGGCACTTGCTATGCAAAAGTCGTCATTGTCAAAGGCAACTTAAAGTATATACCAACTAATTGGCAGCAACATAAAAGGGGGAACTGAAAAATGACAGAAGACATGCTGTGTCCCAACCCCCTTTTGAAATTTGTCGAAATGTTTTCCCATATAAAAGGGAAACAAAGCATTCGCTCGTTAATGATGAAAGAGTTGCCCAAGTCCCCTGTTGATTGACGATCACTGAGATGTATGACACCTCTCAACTTGTCATGGAGGAGTTATTTGTACTCAGCTGCGATCCGTTCTGTGAGGAGAGACCAGATGTCCCGTCTTAATTAGGCCTGCAGTGATGTTTTTAATGACTTCTACCCCATTACGGGCGGAGCGCACATTGGCGAGAATGAGAGACGAGCTCTGAATCTTCTTTCCTGTCGATGTGTGTGTGTGTGTGTGTTTACATGTGAGTGTGCATGCACTTGATGCTCTTTTCATGATTTCTGACACGTCGATTCTCACTAAAGAGAAGGAGACTCTAAAGGCTTGAGGATAGAAAAGTTGAGCTAAGAGCTAACTGTGTAGAAATGCAACTTTTCTGCTTAATCCCCTTTTGGAATACATTTTGTCATCTGCCCAACATTTATGCATACGTGCGCACGTTGTGTAACGTGTTTAATTCATGGAGCCTTGTTAAAAGAAAATAGGCCAGGATAGTCGACGCTAGATGCCTGCTCCTTAAACAATAATATAAAGTGCACAGGAGGAATTTAATTTCTTTCTCCTCGAAAGCTCATGAGGTGCACTTACACTTTCATACTACCTAAGATCACTATTTCTGACTTCCTTCACAGACAACCACAGACACGGAGAACGGTGTCTGTTCCACAATTCCCACTTAGCCTGAGAGGCTCGTGCAAGGCAGTTGGGATGGTGAGAAGCAGATAAAATATGAACATGGCGTATTTTAAATTATATCTTCCCCTCTGATGTGTCAGTGGGATACATCTGGAGAGTAGCGTTTGAGGCTGTTAAGGTGTGAATAGGGCTATGTGTATTAGCACCTGCCCGATGCCGAGAGCATGCAAATCACTGCGAGGTAAAGACTGAAATAAGTTTCTCAAGAAACCATATTGCTTTGCTATAATGAGAGTATAAAATGTTATTAATATTTTAGAACAAGGCCTATTTTTCATTTCTGAAACCCACTGTGGGGCTTCTTTTCAAAGAGTTTCAGTCAAAACCCAATGGGAGATTCAATTGACTTTAATCTTGCATTCGTTTGAAAATTTGAGCCCATTAGTTAACTTTGCCTTTTCTATGCAGTTTTCATTGCATTTCAATGAAGCCGCTTTCCTGTGGTGTTAAAATACTAATAGTTGCTTCAAATAGTAAATGAGGGGCAGAACGAGAGAGAGAGAGAGAGAGAGAGAGAGAGATGAGGAGAAAGAGAGAGAGGCTGATCTAAAATATTTATATAAAACATCTGTGTTTTTATGGGAGTAAAAAACAGCCCATGCACAGGCCTTGGGGTAAAAGGGAAAAAAAATCCAATATGCAGCTGCAAGGTACAGAAATCAAATATTTATATCCTTTAGCGAATAATTTGTGGATTGAGATGCAACTGTTAAACATTCCACACCAAGCCCGGCTCTCTGACAACATATCAATTGCGTCCAGGTGCTGCCGCTAATTGGCCGAATGCATTGTGGTTCACAGGCGAAGGGGAGGTCAGGGGACTGGCCGTAATCAAATAAAGAGAAGAGCTGAATAATTCTCTTTGAAGTGAGGCACACCTCGTGAGCAGGACCTGCTCTAATTGCTGGCACTCAGCACGTGGCCATTCCCTGCTGCCTGAGAAGATGAAACTCACCTCCTCTCTCCACCTGTTCCACTCAGCAGGGCCTTGCACGGACACATGCCTCTGGGAGAGGAGCTCAGAGCTGTGGTCACAATGCCATCTTCTCACCATCCAGTTCCTCACCCTCAACTTCCCTCACTTTAGCTCGCTGAGGATCCACAAACATGAACATCGAGGAAGCTTCTAACACAATCATCGTCGCATTCGACATTTCACAGCTCGGCGTGAATGCAGTGGTGCGCTTTGATCGTTAACAAGCCTCAGTAACAAATACTCGGAGTCTTCCGATGACAGTGCCACCTGTCTAAAAGCTCTCGTTACCTATATTCTCTATACAGGAATATAAATGTTGATCTCCATCTGCGTGTCAGTAAGGCAACCGATATCTGAGAGCTGCTTGAAAAGAGGGTTTTGATTTACTTCAAGTTCTCTTGCAAAAATAAAGAACAGGTCCTCTTCTAGACTGTCTGGCCCATGCACTGGCCTTGAATAAATGAATTATGTCCTTATGCTTTTCATCACCTGATAAACAGCTCGTCTTCGCACCCAGACTCCCCATTAATGAAAAAGTAGGTCAAGAGCAGGGGATTTAATAGGCACAGCCAATACACCTCTTCTCTCTGCTCCTCTGATGCCTTTAAAAAACCTGCAGAGTAGCAACACAGCCCAGTGGTTTTTCACGCTCTTAACTCAGCAGTGGCTTCAGTTAAATACACGTGAACATCAACGCTTGCAAGTGAAGCATGTTATTTTGGAAACACATTCGGGCTATTGTCGATTGAGACACAGCGTATAGCTAAGAAGTTCAATTGCTCAAAGGGTTCTGAAGTTGTGCGTTAAGGTGTTCCATTATTAGCCGAGTAGAGCAAGACATCATCAATGCCTAAAGAGGTTCGCTTCGAGATTTCAGATTGGATTTGTCTCATACACGCTTATATACAGTATACGACTTGCAGTGAAATGAGAACCCGGTCTGCTTCTCCTAGACTGTGCGTATGAATAAACTACATTTAAGAAATGACGTTAAACATCGAATGAATAGAAATAAAAAGAAATGACATACAGATGAGTCACATGTAGTTCAATTTCACGTTCAAATTTGTTTTTATATCTCTTTTAACAATTCACATTGTCTCAAAGCAGATTTACAGAAATATAGAAACAATGAAAAGGAGAAAAAATAGAAATAGAAATAAAAAAAACTTAAATTATAAAATGAAGTTACTATTTATCTCTAACATCTAACCGTATTCAGCAAGCTGGAGGTGATGGTGTCAAGGAAAAACTCCCTGGGGTCATATGAGGAAGAAACCTTGAGAGGAACCAGACTCAGAAAGGAACCTCATCCTCATTTGAGTGACACCGGACTGTAAATAATGTAACTAATGTCCTTTTACAACAGTTTGTATTTGTGAAAGCGAGAGCTCCTGAGGAACTAATGGGTCAGTGAAGTTTCTGAGTACACCACAGGCCCAACACTAATTCCTTCCTGCCAAAGTGTTCAAACGATCGCTGATGAAGACCCGACCATAAGGCTGACTGACGCAACGTTGGTTCAAAGAAGGCATGACAGTTTCCTGGCAGCCCCATCCACTGGCAATCCCATGAGCCTCTGGCTGTAGTAACAGTAAAATCAATGATGCAGAACACTGGTCATTGTAATAATCTAATAATTATCACATTTCCTTCCATATCATTGTATTTTTCATGCAGAAATTAGTTAGGTTGATATTGTGTATAACTTGTTCCATCCTGGTCAGCTTTAGGACATAGAAATAGCCAAAGAACAATATTTAGAACATAAAAGGTTATTCGATACTTGGCCCAAATACATTGAATTGAGTGTGACCTAAATGGATCTTGGTCCATTTAAATGTGACAAAAGTTTACTAGAAACCAGTCACTGCCTCAGAAATCAACAACTCACAGAACATCTAATACATTTTGTACACTTTGTCTGGCTAAAGCTTCAAAATATTCATCATAAATGGTACATGAGCTCACAGATGCTCACAAATTACTAGTCTATCTCCAATTGACAGGGGAGAAAGTAATAGCATCCCTCCCACCCAAACAGCATATCCAGTATAGCTTTTTTTCTGATTCCTAGTCATGGATGGCTATGGAAGTGTGAGACCAGAATGTTCAGGTGGATCAGAGCTTTTTTTTTAAATCCAGCTGGTTCTACACTCAATTTTAGACTCAGCAAAATGAACAGAAACATTTTTTTATGTAGCCAAAGTCTCCCGAGCAAAACACTGACACCAACATCCAAATGCCATAACTTATATACATATATATATAGTCTCCTCTGAAACTACTGGCAAGGCCAATTCATTTGTTTGCGCTATACACCAGACAATTTGGTTTTCACATTAAAAGACGGATATTAGACCAGAGTTCAGTATTTCACCTGATATTTAGATCTAAACGTATTAAACAGAATAAAACGTAGAACCATTTGTATCAGACACGCCAATGTTTAGGTGAGTAAATGTACAGGAACAGATAAGCCTTGAAGCAAATTAAATTAGATAATACGTAATATCTGTTTGCATAATTCTTATTTGCAGAAACTGCATCAAATCTGTGACTCACGGACATCATATAAGTTGTTTGTTTTGGAGAGTTTCTCCCTTCAGGTTCCTCTTTTTTTGGTGAAATGCTGCTCCATCGGGTTAAGGTCTATTGACGTGAGCAGTCTTAAACCTCATGATGAAGAGCTCTGTTGTGTTGGTGGTGTGGTTTGGATCATCGTGGCAGTGTGTCTTGCGGCATGAAGACAACAAAGTTCCTTCCGTTTAGTTTGGATGTGTTTGTCCAACGGAATGTTTCTGTAGACTTCTGACAATCATTCAGCTGCTATCGTCATGAGTTACATCATCAATAGAGATTAGTGAGTCTGTTTCGTAGATGAGCTTGTATTGTTTTAGATCATGAGCAGATGCTTTCTTTCTCCACATTTTGGCTTTCCATCACTTTGGTAGATCTTTGTTCTTGAATTTTCTTCGTGATTCCGATATGGCCTTCAGGATACTGATGAGTGGTTTTCATTTTACGGTACTGCCTCTATATCTCTACTTTAAATGATTGCTCGTAATACCGTCACTCCTACCCCGTGGACGTTCCTGGTGATATTCCTGGCTGTTGTTTTTGGATTTTTTTCTTCACAACATTCATAATGTTTCTTTTGCAGGACATTCTAAATTGTTGCACCGGCTATTCTTACTGTTTTTGCAATGCTTGTGAATGATTTTCTGTCTTTTCTGAGCTTAAAAATGATTTGCCTTTCTCCCATATTACAGCTCTTTGATCATCATGTTGGCTTATTTCACGTTGATATCATGTTATTTTTAATATCAAATGCAGTCTTCACAGATGAAACCGAAGGCTAAAAATGCAATGAGAGTCTAGCCGTTCAGAGCTATTTATTGCTTAAACAGTCATTATACCAGGACACAAAGTGGTAACAAGAAACACCAGTCAGTCATGTTTTCCAGCATTTCTGCTCACCTATAAACTTGGTGGTTTGATTCTTTATGTTGTTTAACACATACATATACATCTACATATAACTACCTAGAAATAAAAGCTGAAAATCAAAACTCTCTTTCATATTTGTCTGAAGCCCAAATGTCTTGAGTAATTTGGGCTTCAGATTAAACAAGTGAATTGGCCTTGCTGTTCCAATAGTTTTAGAAGGTTACTTTCAACAGAACCAGAGTGAGTCAGTTGCGGTGAGAATGCAAACATGCTGTTTCTCAGAAACACAAAGTATTTTGGATATCTTGATGGTAAAGACAAAAAAAACAAACATTGAATACATTTTCCAATCGTATTCATTCGATAATTTATTTATGCCGTTCCTTTTTTATTTCATACTTAGCATCCTTTTGTTGTACTCGTTTTTAACTGAAGATTCCTCCAGCATTTCTCTTTCTCCCTGTTCTGTTTGTCTCTCAGTCAATTTTTTTTGTCTAGTCCATTTAATTCAGATGTGGTGTGAAACTGAATCTCATCAATTAGGAAAAAAGTATCAATTTCAGTCTGCTTCAGACCAGGCAAAATGGACTGACAGGTGAGAAAGCACCTAGCATGCAAAATCCCCCAGGAGCTAGTTTCATAGTGCATTTCAGGTGCCTACAAATATCTCATGTGATACTGTATGAGACCTTGCTAGTCTATATGTTGTTGCAGGTACCTCTAAATACATCACTGGGTTCCACTTCCACCAAGAACATGAGTTCTAGGCTTCTGGAGGAGCCATTTATTTAGTCGTTGTGAGTGAATGAGTTGTTTATGTAATCAGTGACCATGAGAACCATGACTGTGTTGGGATTTACTTGTCTGAATATGAGATTTCCTTTAGTATATAGGTCTACCAGAAAGACTTCATAAAAACCAAACCACTTTGAATGTTTAATACACTTGAACTCAGTTTTCTTGGTTCTGTCCTGCTGTATTTGAGGAACTAGCATTCTGAGTGTTTATCATTTCAAATCTTAAGATGTTACTGAACATTGCAGTAATCGTTGCTCTTAGTTATTAATTTAGAGAGCTCTCAGGTTGAGCATTTTCTTACCAATGCTAGCCTCATGAGACAAGGAAATACAACCCACCTGACGCACCAAAATGAAGTAAATAATGCCTCCTCATCTCCTTACTCTTTTACACTTCCTTCTAATAGCAGAGTTACAAATTCCTTTTTTTCACGTCTTCCATGTTGAGTATTAATAATTAATTCAAATTACCTCATGTTGTTAGCATGTTAGCATAGCTCAAATTTATTCACCATGATGGTAAAGGTAGCACAATTATAAACCAAAAGAGATTTTAGAAATTCAAATTTTAGTGTTCCATATCATGTTGAGGAATAGTTTTGGCAAGCCCATAAAAGATGTAAAATATGTTAATTTGCCATTTGCTGTTTAAAATGTTTCCTGGAGGATCACCAAAGTGTTTGACAAACTGAGAAGCCTGAAGAAACCTTTTCTTTACAGTGCTCCTACAGTTTTTCCTTTATCCCATCAGGCATTATGTTGGCACCTGAACCAAGAGAAGTTCCTTATACTGTATGTATTCTGTGCATAAAGGTTCTCTATTTAACAAAGGTTGTGATTTTACAGTATGATTACCCAACTGTGTATAATGGCATGGCTTTGAGCTACCTGATTTCCTTAGTTGCTGCAATCAGGCTTCATTTTCTTCCATCGCTTTCCTTCATTGTGCTAATCATGGAAGTCTGCGTGTTTCTACGCAACAAGGCCCCAGATACATCTTATGCTTTACCAGGTTCCCATCCACCAGCTATGCTTGGTATTTATTCTCTGGCTGTCTGTGGCTGTGAAAAAAAAAAAAAAAAACAGGCCAAGCAATGACACATGTGGAATCTAATACTTTAACAAGCAAGAAATATGTGTTTGAAAATTCCTCAGGAGCCAAGTCAGGTTTGAGCATTAGAGTAGCCTCAAATGGGATGGCAGTGGGGTTGTGTAGTGTGTGATTTGAGCTATTCCATCCACAGGGGTGTTAAACCTGCAGGCCTGACAGACCTGAGGGAGAAGGAGATGAGGCTCTGTTAGGACAGAATTACCGCGTGGGGTCTGTATCGAAGCCTGGCCATCTCGCCACTATCCCTGTCTGCATCCAATTTCAGCGTGAACGCTTACTGTTAAACCCCCATCAAACAGACACGAGCCGGCACAAAGGAAAACCTCATCTCCACAGGAAACTAATCCGTCGGTGTGCGCTCTAAGCCTGTCAGGGTTTTTTTTCCATTAAAAGAAGTCATCACTCATTTTTGCCAAAGATTAAAAGTATGGTTAAATTGAGAAAATCCGCTTAGAAAATATTTCTGAATTTAAATTTGGACAGAGCAGTGCGGAGGCTTGGAGGAAGAGGCATGGGACAGAGCAGTGTGGAAGAGAAGATAAATTAAAAATATGTTCATGCTTGTTTCTTGTACTCCTCCTTTCTTATGCTAACTTTATCCTTTTTTTAGTTACTGTAGAACAAATAGAGGCAGGTCCATGGAATTACCTTACTTCAAACATGAGCAACCCCTCATTGGTGAGTACAGCGGAAAAAGAAGCACATGTGTAACGTGTTCTTCTTCTCTTTAATTGCATCGCCACTGGCAACAAGGTGTCTGAACATGGTACAGGGGGGTTACTGACAGTTAAAATGCAGACTGGGTCAATATGCCATTCTTGAATCTACCATGCAACACGTCTCCCCTGCCGGTAGTACATTTTGCTCCTGATACAGTAAGTAGGCCATAACCTCTAATTAATTACAATTCTCTCAACAGGGAAGCGAGAAATTGCTCTTGTTATTGTAGCCCACCTTACAGAGTTAAAGGCATTCGCATGTTTGTGTTGAAGGCAAAAAAAAACCTTCTCAGGATGAGTTTGAAAGTGGGCTTTTTGACACATTTCATCTTTTTATTGGTGCAGTGTGTTTCTCTGGGAGCAATAAGTAAAGAAGACTTAAAGCAGGCTGAGAGGGATACAACATGGTCAGAGAAAATGAAAGAGAGACACACAGAGCTTTAGAAAGCTGAGCTAATCGCTGTAGAGGGCTCTGACTATCATCCTCTAGCTGCCATTGTTACTGGCCTTGCTGGCCTACACTGAACTCCTTAGTTGGTAATTATGTCAGCTCCAGCCTAAATGATTAATTATTTATTTTGCCGTCCTGCAGCCGGAGAGACAGCTGCCCCTGGAGTGGTCATTAATGTGCTATCTGGCCGGGCAGGGTGCGCCTCCTATGATCCCGACCCAATCTTAGATCCTAATCCAAGGAGGAAGGGGGCTGCGGGCCAGGATTTGGCTGCCTAGCTATCTCTCTCTCTATAATTGATAGGTTTTAGGCGATTATACGCTTCACGTGATTAAGATCTATAACGACGTATTGATTCGACTGTACTGGGATTCGACCAAGAGGTGTGAGACACCCACGGCTCCGCCCTCTCTCTCCTCCCTCCTGCATGCGCGCTCTCTCTCTCTCTTTCAAGGGATGACATTTTGATGTTTGACATTAGATAAAAGTATGTGTGTCTGCGTGCATTCATCTCTCTGTGTACCGCAAACCTGTAGATGAAAGACGCGAACGTTGTTTGAGTTAACACGAACATACATATTTACAGTGCATGTTCCTGGTTACATGCACGTCTATCAATAAAGGGGATCAGAAGAGAAGCTGGATTGGATTTTGAAGGTTAGACTGAGGACCCTGTAGGTGGGTGATTATTAATTATGATAACTAGAGGTGCTGATTTAATCCTGCAGTTGAAAGCCTGCGGGACGTGAGAATATCCGGGTTTGCTCATATGAAGGCAAACAACAACGGGACAGAAAAGTTGATTAAAGCTCAGCATGAACATTGTGTGTTTTTAAATACACATTATCATTAGAAATCTGGACATTCTGCACAAAAGAAGTCAAATCGAGTAAGAACAGAAGACTTATTAGGTGAAGGGTGGCATAGTGGCACAGCGGGATGCACTAGTCCAGGGACCCTGCCTCAATCCTGACCTCCCTGTAGGGTTGCTTTGGGTCCTCCAGATTTCTTCTACTTTCCAAAAATCATGTATGTGGTAGGATATGCTAAATTACTGGATATGCTAAACATGCTAAATCACTGGATATGCTAAATTACCCTAAGTGTGATCGCCTCTGATGGACTCACATCAGATCCAAGTGGTGTTACTGTCAATGATCCCAGGTTGGGCTCCTGTTAAGTAGAGAACTGAATATGATGATAACGGTAATAATACTGATGATGAGGATAAAATGATGATGTTATTAAGTGCTAAGAAAACCGTGTGAAATTTCATCAAGATTACTAAGACGGTATACTTTAATTGTTTAAAAAAGGAGGGAAAAAATGCTGAAAAGTACTCTTTGAAAATGGTGCATATCCATACAGACACAAGCTGACAAGGCCTAGAGGCTGAGTTAGTTACGAGAGGCTCAATCCATCTTTCCACCATCTTAAGCTCAATATATGATGCGGCTTTTCATATCACTCAATTTGCCACCCCTGCTGTTGACTAGACATTTGAGAATCTATCCTTCTCAGTAATAAACTGCATGCAGGAGGCAAGAGGAATATGTGTGTGTGTGTGTGTGTGAGAGAGAGAGAGAGAGAGAGAGAGAGAGAGTCGGAGAGAGGTATTAAAGAAAAGCAGACTGAAGCACTTCTAGCTCATTCTTGCATTATGGTGCATTTCTATTTTTTTTTCACCTCGGTCTTAATCTCCACTGAATGACTGTCATCACCCTGCGGCAGTAATTAGGAATGGACTCTGGACAACAACAGACGAGTCGGCCTAGCTCGTCTCGAGCAGCAAATTACCTTTAGCTTATGGTAAGCAATATTCCGTGCCAGGCAACTTTTACTGCTGATTAGCAATTAGCCCAAACTACTGGCAGCCGAAGAGCTAATGTTTAATTTGCTTCTCTAATGATATACGCTGGTCTGGCATATGCAGCCTAGGAGAGGAAGAACAGGGGGTAGGGCTGCAGGGGGTTTGAAACGTATGGATTTCTTCTTAATTCCTTTTCATTTACAGCCTGACAGACCTGCAGGTAGGAAAGACGGGGAATTTCTTTGAGATTAGTAATGGATGTTCCTCAAAGAGAAGCAACTAATGAGCATTAAAGCTTCTCTTCTGGACCTAGAAAAATACATAACCCATGTTTATTTAGTTATAAATCATCACAGTTTTTCACTATCATTAACAAAATGACTTAAAAGGAAAAGGGTTGAAGCTTTTTTCAGTGGTTCTTTGAATCATTAGGGGTTCTTAGCTTTCTAAAGTTGCTCTGTGGCTCTAGGTAGAACCTCTCCAATGGGACTTTCTGCAGTTGTGGATGGTCCCAGATGGATAGCTTAAAGGTTTTCAAAAAAAATCAAGCCCAAGATTCACCCTTTCATATGGGTGATAAACTCACTGGATGTAAAAACTGCTGCTGTAATCATAAAGACAGTCCTGCACTCATCCCAGGACACTTAATCACAACATGCTCATACAGAATATCCTTTCAAAAGTTTTGGGCTTTTTAGTTCTTGTGAAAGAGAAATTTTACAGCATGCCAAAAAATTCTGGATAATTCGAGTTGAAGTTTGGAACTTTGTGGCAACAATTTAGAGTAAACCTTCCTCATGTACTTAAACTCCGAACAGCTGTAAAGGTCCGAACAGCTGAGTCACTGGCGGTCTTCAAAAGATGATTGAAGACCCACCTCTTCACATAACACTTATCCTAGCACTTGTTGTATATGTGTTCCCCCCCTCAAAAAAAAAAAAAATAATTGTTTTAGGCTATTAGTATATTTAGTCTTGCAACATACTGAACCTGAGCTAATCTATTCAAAGACTGATTTAAAAGCACTTTTGTATGTCGCTCTGGATAAGGGCGTCTGCCAAACGACCTTAAATGTAAATGTAAATGTAAACTACCATTTAAAGAAGTTGTCTATGTACACATCATGGTATTCTTAATCTGAAACCAAGTGAACCAGTATCAGTGTATTCACTGCTAGACACTTCTGACAAATCCCATTCAGAGATCCATATACATTTGTCAATACTGTATATTTTATGTGTTGTTAAAAAAGTTACTGCTATAATGATCAATTCACGTCAATTTATTTGTATAGCACTTTTAGCAACGGACGTTGTCTTAAAGCAGCTTATAGAAACATAGAATAAAAAGTTGAAAGTTAAAATTAAGTTATTATTTATCCCTAATGAGCATGCCTGAGACGACATTGGCAAGGAAAAACCTCCTGAGATGATATGAGGAAGAAACCGTAAGAGGAACCAGACTTTGAAGGGATCCCATCCTTATTTGGGTAACACTGGACAGTAAATAATGTAAATGAAATGTCCTTTCTACAACAGTTTGGAGTCATATGGAATTCTGCAACCAAGAGCTCCTGAGAAACTAAGAGGTCAGAGTAATTTCTGAGTTCATTAAAGAGTTAACATTAATTCCTTTCTTCCTTTAAATGTCTTCAAGTGTTCACTGACGAAGACCCGAGCGCAAAGCTGACCGACGCAATGACAGTTCAAAGAGGGAGTAATAGTTCTCTTTTATTCTATAACAGGGGGACATTGTAAGAAAAGGTTCTGCCTCCTGCTGTAGTGATTACTATTTGAGAAACAAATAGCCAGCACCTTTTGTTCGATGAAGGTGTGGGAGATCATAAAGAACAAAAACTCGCTCAGGTACTGTGACACGAGACCATTCGGTGCTTTATAGGTCAGAAATAGTACTTTATAATCAATGCAAAATTTTACTGGGAGCCAATGCACTGTGGATAAGATAGGAGTGAAATTTTCATGTCCGCTGGTTCTAGTTAGGACTCTAACTCTAACTGCTGCGTTCTGGTCTAACTGGAGCTTGTTTAGGCTCCTTCTGGAACATCTAGACAGAGGTAAAAAGCATGAACTAGTGTTTCTGCATCATGTAGAGACATCATATTTCTTATCTGAGCAATATTTCTGAGATGAAAGAAGGCAAACCCTATAGATATTATCTATGTGAGCTTCAAGTGAGAGACCGGAGACAATAATCCCACCAAAATCTTTTATTGCTGCCCATGAGGAAACAGAAAGACCATCCAGAGTTACTCAGAAGTTATTTCTGTCTGCATGTGGTCCTAGTGCGTTAAGCAGGAGGAAGTTAGTGAGCATCCACTGTCTAATGTCTTTTACATTCTTCACTCTTATTAAGACGGTGTGTCTCATCAGACTTAGATGAAGCATACAGCTGTGTGTCATCAGCATAACAGTGGAAGCTAATACCGTGTTCATGAATAACTGCACTAAGGGATAGCATATATATATATAGAGAGAGAGAGAGAGAAAAGCAGTGGTCCTACGACAGAACCTTGCTGAACACCGAAAATAAGAAGCGGGATCATGCTGCTGAGCCACCAGAGACCTCAGAAAAATGCTATAATAATGAAATCAAATTGAGTTGAATTCCAAAATTGTTCCCTCACATACACACAGCAAATAACACTTCGGGGCACATTTTTGTTGCGAAGTACATGAGTCATAAACAAGTTATTCTTATTCTTTATAATTGAATCAGATTAAATAGACAGAATGAAATTCTTGTAAATAATTTAAGCATATAAAAGATTCACAATTTCACACTGAAAAAATATTTCAATTTATTTTTACCAGTTTAACTTTGAATGTAGTTCTTTGTAATACTTATAAACTCGTTATCTAATCTCATGTTTTTAGAAAAGGGAGTATCAGGAAAACATAGAGGTAGCCCACATGTAGATGGGAAGAACATGCAAAACTCCACACTGAGTTTGTGACTCAAGGTCAGGATCGAATGCTGGTGGCTGCCACTGTGAGGGAGAAACTTTCCCTGCTACACCTAAGATAATCGTGAAATCATGAAATGGAAATTTAGCTGCCTAATTATGTCAGGATTCTCAATTCCAGTTCTGGATATCCAACTCAGTGTCCATCTCTCTTTCCTGTAATGATCCTACATTGTTGTGTAGAGTCCTGGCAGCTACAGTGAAGAATCTCTGATCATGACCAGTATCCTCTCAAGTCACACCGGAGCTCCACATTATATTCAAGAGAAAAAAAGATAAGACAAGACAACCTTGCTGTCACCACTCAACGCCATGCTTATAGGTATATTTGCATACTAGAAGACCCGGTTAATCTAAGGCACGTTCCCATTTTATCATTACACACTCATGGGCTGGACTCATCAAATCAGGTGCCTTTTCCAAAGCAGGTTCAAAGACGATGCTTGTTAAAAAACTGCAACAGGCTCTATGGGAATAAGTGTCTCACCAGGGTGTTGGGAAGCTCTCTGCACTAATGAACGCAGAGGACGAGGCTCATTATCCTGCCCTGCCTGCCTGATTTCCAGCCTCAGTGCCTCTTCTTGCACAATGATAGAAGATAGACCACAGACACAGACATTTTTGTCGGCCAATCTATTTACAAATCTTCATCAGTACGGCTACAAAAAAAAAAACAAGTTACAACTAAAAGGCAAAGTGGCAAAGTGAGTCACTCCATCCACTGCTGATTGTGGTTGTTGATATCGTGTTATTATATTATTCTGTGGTTAATAAATAGCAGTAATAGATATTGAGGGAGATGGGAGAATGGAGACGCATAGTAAGGAAGACGTTCCCCTTTGGGAATCGTGTTGTAGAATTCAAACGTTCATTACAGGGTGTGAGGGAGAAAAACACGTTCACTAGGCCACTGCTGCATGTTGGTGTTTTTTGCTTTTTTCTTCTTCCCTTCCGCTTCCTGCTTGCGTTGATTCCCTTAGACACAGCTGAGGTGCGAGTGAGGTGTGCTTTTGCTGCTGGTGAGTTCAAACGCAAGAGATGTTTTCCTTTTCAAAGTCCACAAACCCAACTTTTTCAAACCTCTGCTGCTGCTTTGCCCAAGCTCTTGGGAGAAACAGCAGCAGAGAGTAGAGGGGCCTGTGGAAGAGCAAGAGAGAGAGAGAGAGAGAGAGAGAGAGAGAGACTTGCTAAGAAAATAGAGCTCTATCACTCATCTTCTCTCTCCTCTCTCCCACATGTACACACAAAGACTGACAGGCCAGCTCTTCAAAGTCTTAGCACCTCTCTTTCTTTCCTCCAGTGTGGAATTTCAATGCTGTATTTCATTTTTCATAAGGTGGGGTGTGGTTAGGGAAGTTTGACACAGGTGAGGTGCTTTTTCTCATTGCAGCTCCTTGGCTTTCCTTCAGTATCCGATTCTCACAAGGGACACCTAAACTAAAAATGACCAATTGACCCTCTGAAACATGATCTGTAAAGAGTTTACTTCAATTGCAGCCTTGAATTTCATTATACAGATTAACATTGGTGTCCGATTTGTTAACCCAGAGCTATTCTATGCCCTGTGGTCTACCTCTGAATGTGGACTTTGATAACTTCATTCAGGTGTAGATCTATTGACCTATGGTGTGAGAGTCTTCTCAGGGTGCAAGGTTGTAAAACAATCACTTTGGACAGTCTCAAACCTTCACTCTAGAATGTTCCCTTCCTTGGGGTGCTTTCTTAATAGCTCACTTTTCAACAATATTGCTATACTGTAGAGAGTCATAAACTAACAGTGTCATCACTCACTTATTTGCTTTTGCAGATGTGTCGCGTTGATCTTTCAAACATCTTTTCCTTTCCATTTAGAGACTAATGAATTTTTATTTTTTTTAGATCCTCCACCAAAATAGAACATCGAACAAGAACATATTGTCATATATAAACAATACATCATATTCAAATGAGCTGCTTTGCCAAAGATCCAGATTTTACATTAAAAAAGATTAACAATTTTACTTGATATGATCAGCAATTTTACATCTTCTCATGATAGCCTGTATTCTAACTGCTTCTTAATAACTAGCTACATTAATGACAAATTATATTTTGCTTTTAATAATTGCATGGGGTTTTAGACACAGCTGATGAGAAAAATGTTTGATGTGGGGTTCACTTAAAAGCACATAGACGACACACTTGGGCAAAACAGATTTTGTGCAAATAAGGACCACATGATCACAGTTTAGGACATATAGGGACACACTTATAGGGTTGTAACATATAAATGAAGAACCCACATGCTATGGGCTATAAGCTATGCAGCTGGCTAGTTAAGTTAATGTTTGTGAAGATTTGGCAGATTTGGATGTTTTATTGTTGAATATCTAACTGAAATTCTGATACTGAAATACCCCATTCATGGGACATATGCACGTTCATTTCATAGCAGTTAACTAGCTAGTCGTGTAACTTTTTCTACAATTCAATATAGAACATAAATAAACGTGAACACAAAACTGAATCTAACATTCGGATACAATATATACAATATATATTCACACTAGCAAGTAGCAAAGCAACAAGCAACCATTCTTTTTTTATATGTGTAAGGTTACCTTCAGAAGATGTTCTCAGTTCTATGCGATTAGTAATGATGGTTAAATGGGTCAAATGATTGGCTTAAATGTTTCCTGAATCCTTCTCCATTTAAATTGTCGTTACACGGCCACAGGAGACAAATTACAAGCAACACATGCGGTTTGTGGCCTGTTAATATGAATATAGGGTAATAATGCAGTAAGTATCTGGTAATAACACACTGTATCAACACAAGCAGAAAACTGGTTACATGTTCTGTGGAAGCCTACAACAATTTCCAAAAAAGACTTCCAAGCAAAACGTTTTTAATCCCTTAAACATCCGAAGACTGTGTAGGAAGGAAGCGGTGGGGTTAGAATGGCAGTAAAACTGTATCTGCTAGATCCTAGCATTTTTAATAAGGTTAAAGGTGTAGAGATGTGTTTGCTAATTTATATTTTCTTGCACGCTTAAAAAAAAGGCATGCACAATAAACAATTGTTTTTCAAAGTACACTATTTTTAATGGTTTAAAGTACACACTTATGGGTGCATTATCGTAGGGTCATATTCATCCAGATTTCTGCCTCCAGGCTTCGAAGCTTTATTTGTTCGTTTTTTTCTATTTTATTTTTATAAATTGCAACAATTACAAAAAAATAGCCTTGGGCATCTTTCAAAGGGAAGAATAAGATTTGCACCTCCAAGTCAGTTGATCGACAGAGTTGATTTTTCTCCATCACGAGACATGAAGCAGACCTCAGAAACTCCATAGTTTTTTTTTTTTTTTCATTTTGCCCATGAGACCCAGAGGTCTGCAGATCTATGGTGCTCAGGAGGTCAGTGATTGCACTTGTGGAATATCAGTGAGGTGAGATGAGGAAGAGAGGTCAGTGCTCCTGTTGCAACATCCATGGGGGACATGTCAGACAGTTCTTCACCTATTAAGCCCGTAATAAGTAAAGATGAAATGTCCACTATGAGAGAACGGCACAAGGATCACAGTACATACCTGACAGAGTGAGAGCAAGCCTACTCAGTCCATCTTTTTTTGAGCCTACTAGCTAAGTTGTGCTGAGGATTGCAAATATAATAGAGCTTTCTTCACACCCTACTCTTTTGCCGCACATGTGTATGCTACACACTTTCACGCCCCCTCCTCCCACGCATCTCACTCTGTTATTTGTGATTAGCCGTAAACGAGCAAATATTTTCCCAGTGTTCGCTAGGTTAGATCCCCATTTAATTAAACTGGCTCATTATGTCGCTCTCTGATTAGTGGAGGGGAATCAATTATTCAATTCACAAACATGGGCCACAGGAGCTGGAGGTGCACAACGAGCTGCTCATTTAATTCCAAGGACACTAATTAGCTACAAAGCAAAGCAGGAACTTTCTCTCTCCCACCCCACAAAGCTCCCCCATCTGCTTCTCTAAGCATGCAGGACACCGGGTGCATAAAGAAGGAAGGAGGTCTGATGAGTGAGAGGCAAAGAGGAAGAGAAGAGAGGAATGAGAGAAACAAGAAGAGGAACAGGGAGTGAGGATAAATGTATTAGGTCGACCTATGCCACAGTTTTTCCACGATTCTCGTCTCCTTTGTGGGGTCATGATGGTACTGAGTGAGGTGAGAGTCAGACTTATTTGCTCATATGTAGATTAGGGATAAATATTAAAAAAAAATGAATTAAACACCTAAGCAGGAAACAACCTCAGGGATGTCCTGCAGCTCAAAGCTGTGGGGCTGCTACTTTTTGTTCTTTGCAATCAAACAGCGGGCAATTATCCGAATTATTGACAGCAGATTTCTCATTTCAACTGCAAATTAAGGCTATCAATAGAGCTTTCTGATGCAAAAGTGACTAATTAACGAAAGAAGTGGAGCTCTAAAGCTGCCGTACAAAAAAAAAAAACTCCAGTCGGCAGCACGTTGTGGAAACACAGGGGAACTAATTAGTTTAATTATCAAAACAGCTAATTAAAATTACACAGTTGCCTAATTAGTTCGGTGCTTCTTGCTGTCTCTCTCTCCCCATCTCTTTTTTTCTCCCTCCTCACCTTCCTTGCCCTTTCACTCTTTAATTGACAGGTTGAAGTTAAATATAAAAAAGGAAGATAGAGAGAGGGAGGGAGAGAGGGAGGGAGAGAGGGAGGAAGGAAGGAGGGGAAATGTGTAAGAGAGGAGGAGGGGCACTAAATTTCTCTGTTGATGTTATCAGACCATATGGCACCTAGAACTCTGGAACTGGAACAGGAAAACAAATGACTTCCATCTAAGCAATATCGAAATTTCCTCCATTAACGTGTCCTTGGTGTGGCTGAACGAGGAGGTTTGTCCTCTCTTGTTCTTTTGGAGAGGAAAAAAAGTGATCATGACAAAAGACCAAATCATGGGGGTTGAAGAACTAGTAGGCAGGGTCATGTCATGCTTTGAAATTACCTTGTCATGCTTTGTTCAAAAAGCTGCTTTTGAACAATCCACAACAAATGAGGTGTAAGGGAACCTAGTTGAAAAATGCCCTAAATGAAAGAGGATAAGAAAATGAAAGCGGAGAATCAGAATTTTATTAACCTGCCCTTTGCAAGCATCCCTGTGGATATACATAAGGACAATAGGATGACCCGAATAACTTTAACTGCACATTACCGATCGTCTAAGCTGACGTATAAGATGTGATGTGGAACCTCTATAGAGTATAAAACAGGGATACTAACTCCAGTTCCAGGATAGTCAGAGCCCAGTACAGTTCCCAGACACTTATTAACCTTGTTTTAATCAGCTGTGGGGGTCACGGTGGCTTAGTTAAGAGTGTACCTCTGTGATTGGGGTTTGATTCCTGTCTCTTTCTTGTGTGCTGAGTTTGCATTTTCTCCCGGTGCTGCTTTGGAGGTTTCCTCCAGGAACTCCGGCTTTCTCCCCAGTCTAGAGATGTACGTGGTAGGCTGATTGGCTTTTCTAAATTGTCTGCAGTGTGTGAGTGTGGGAATCCCCAACTTGTGTCCTAAGTCCTTTGGGGTAGACTCCAAGTTCCTTGTGACCCTGTGTAGGATAAGTAGTACTGAAATGGATGGATGGATGGATGGATGGCTAACCTGTGGTTACTGTTTATGTGGTGCTTTTGGTTATCCGTTGGTGGATTGTCACTAGGTATAGATTAGCTCTGCTCAGTTGCCCTAGTTGTAAATTGTGTGTGTATGAATGAGTGTACATGGTACCCTGCAATGGACTGGCATTTCTCACACGCAGAGCTCCAGTGATCCACCTTAACCCTGACCGGCGTAAAGTGGTTACTCAAGAGGAATGAACGATGTTTAATCGGCTGAACCTGAAGCGAATCTGACAAACTGTGCTAGGCTTTAGCCCTTCATGACAGTACTTGTGTATCACTGATACAGAAGTCTTTAGAAATAGCATTTGTAAGAATTACTTACTCTTTTGTCAAATGCAAAGAAAGTACAATCCAAGATTCAGAGCCAACTTTGATGCAAAGTGCTTTATATAATGTCTGTACTGTGGTTTAGGGAAAGCACAGAGTAGCTGCAAGAAGGTAAGGATTGGTGTGAGTGATGTAATGCCAACAGAATGAAGTAAATACAGATAATACTGTCAAAGAGTGCAATGAAGGAGCGTAGGCAAATGGTGCATAAAAAACAACTTCAATAAACTTCTTGCACATTATAAGAGATTCTACTAACGCCGTTGATTTATTACTGATGGTAAGAAGATGACAGTTCACATCTGTATTGAAGATTGTTGGCATGCTCACACACATCTTCACCAGATTCTACAGGTGTGTCGTAGAGAACTTCCTTATGTTTAGCATCAATACCTGGTACACAAATCTACAGAGAAGCAGGTTTCATGTCTGGGCTGTTAAAGTGTTTATTCACAGTTTCCAGACATAGAAATAGGTTTAAAGACAAGAAAAACAGAATAAAATACAAATTTATTGAGCAAAAAATAAATATTTCATTAGTTATGTAGCTAATGTATGTTTAAACCTATCAGTAACCATGGTACAAGCTTGTCATTTTACATTACACAGCCTGCTCCAGTATCCATATTGATATTTTTATAAGAAGATTATTTAGCATGCACACATAACAGACTTCAGAATCAGGAACATGCAGAGAAAAGGAAATACTGACAAAAGACTACAGCCTATACACAGTGTTTAATTAACACCATACAGTGTTTATGTATATCTAAATTAAAGTGTTAAATTGACACGCTGGGTGTTAATTCAGCACTGGGGGTTTTGCTGTTTACAACCCTTGCTCCACACAGTCAGCTTGTGGTTAGAGTGAAAATAAAGACACAATCCTGAAAAAAAGTACATTTTATATACAATGCAATGATACAGCACCACAAAATGTTGACCAATTACTTATGTACATATACGGTCATTCAATTCCCTTCATCCTTATTAGTTGATGGCTATATTTTACTATAATCATGTTATAGTCACTTTCTAGCCAGTCAGTTAAAGATTCCAGGCAAGCAAAATAATGAAGATTTGAGATAATGTGACCAGACTTGATAAGCAAAGCTGGTATCATCAGAAATCATCATGGATTGTTCATTTTATTTTACACACTAAACAACTGCACTTGGACATAGTGAAACATAATCACACACACACACACACACACACACACACACACACACA
>JAOTRN010000016.1:9566237-9588161 GCA_028566695.1 Bagroides melapterus
TATTTATTTATTTATTTTTTAATTTTCTACGAACTGAGCAAATTAGGTCGGAAAATTGAAATTGTTTATAGTGCAACTTGTTTGAGTTCATTTCTACCACTGTGGTAAAAATAATCAAATAAAAAACTTTATTGTCTCTCGAGTTTCACTGGACCCCACATGAGAACCACTTCTTTAAAGTGTATATATATAAAATAATGGTTGTAATTCCTGCAAGGCTGCTGTACACGGCCATTCTTCCGTTTCAAGCTTGGTGTGTGAGAGTGAACCCAACCCACAATGCAGCAGTGTCTGAATCCTTATAGACTGCACTGTATTGACTTCACAAAACTCACAGATGTTATTAAGAAACAATTCACGCTTGCCTATGTAGGTGTAAGATCCTTGTGTTTGCAGGGCAGTCTGGTTGTGTGTTTCATCTGCTGTGTGTGTTTGTGTATGTGTGTGTTGCTGCAGAGGCGGTGCACGCCGTCTCCGAGGTGGCCCAGTGCATCCAGGACAACGCCCGCAGCCATGAGAACCACCTGCAGCTGCAGAGGGTCCAGAAACTGCTCAAGGGCCGAAACACCAGGCTGCTGGCTCCAGGTTAGAGTCTGTGATCTGCTATTCCTTTCATCTAACCTCTCTCTCTTTCTCTTTCCATCTCTCTCTTTGTCTGTATCTTGGAAAGAGAAAGAGAAGGAAGTACACACCGGGTGGAATGAAGCAATCTGGAACACAAGGCTGTTTCAAACACGGACATTGACGCAAGATGAGTTTGTCTTTGCGTGTTATAATCTTATATTCGGACCTGAGGATTAATCGACAGCATTGACGAGCTCCCTGTGCTAATTAGAAAGGTGGAGAGTGCCCTTTATCACTTCTCTCTTTCCATTCTCTTCCGCTACTTGTGGAGTGGAGGTCCTTTCTTCTCCTGTTGTTTGTCCCAGGGGAGAATGGCCATGTGTAACAAAAGAGAGACAGCTAGTGATGGAGAGAGAGAGAGGGAGTGAGAGAAAGACTGAGAGGGCCTTGTCGTCAATGCCTTGGCCTGCCAATCTCCCCCAGGACCAATTAGCGCTTCTCCTCATCTCGTGGACCGGCAGATAAAAAGCAAGCCGAGGAGAAAGAGAGAGCATGTGTGAGAGAGTGAGTACGTGTGCGTGCACAAAGGTGGTTCGAGGCTGGCGATGAATACCCAACGAGCAGCGGTCTCGTTTCACGCAGAGTCGGATGTGGGAAGTGTAAAAATCCCTTTCACTCTCCCTCACGGGCAGGATTTTCAGGCCTCTAGATTCCTCCCAAGCTCCTTGCTTTTGTCCATTAAGACTTCTCCACCTCTTGCTGACTTTTTAAGAGAGCAAACTCCAAAGACTTACACTTGATCCATGATTTATTCTAAGTGCCTAAAAGAGGCTGATGCAAGTGGCATCTATGAGATTAAAGAATTAAAAAAAATCCAGTCTGAAACTAAAGTGACCTTCAATAACAGGGTCTAAATTCACTTTGGCTAATCGTTTTGTACATTACCAACAATCCAATTCGACTGTATGCTGAGAGCGGTGCAGAAAGTTTTAGCCCCTGCTTGAACTCTGTGTAATGCAGCAGAGCTTTAGTCTTTTAGTCTGTCCAGCTCTCTCACCTCCTCAACTGTACACTTAACAGATCAGCTTGAGCAAAACCTCAACTTTTTCTCCACTATTGTAACTGTTCATTTCTCATGCTACGCTCACATATACAGCGACTTCTGGCAACATGAGCAAGAGTGACCTTTGGCGACTAGATGTGGGCGTGTCCAGCGACACAAAGCTGAGAAAAGTGTAACGTTATGCAAATATGAAGCCGCTTGATGCAGCGACTACAAATGGGACTGTAGACAATAGAACGCACACAGCTTCTCCTTTATCTCATATGATATGATGCAGATACACACTGCTGTAATAATTTTAACAATAACTAACACCAAATCTGCCTCCATAACATTTCTTTTTAGTGGCAAGAAAACTGAATTGGAATGCTAGTTGCACTTCATGCTGGTAAACGTTTTTGCTATGGCAACCTGTAGTAGGAGCGGAGAGCCTACTGGCGACTTCATAGTACTGCGACTGGGGATGCGTGAACAAATCACAAGGACACCAAAATCAAATTCGCACCAGAATGACTAAGCACATCACAAATATTGCAGTATAAACACATTTAGTGTGTGTCAGGGTGAAGTTTTTCTTTAAGTGATGAGCATGGAGATAACGGTACAAACGATTCTCAGAAGCAAAGGCTGAATCAATGGGACATCGATACGGCAGACAGTTTGTCTGTTTCCTGAGAGCCATGAGCGAGCGCTCTGCCGCCACTCCTGCTACTTCTGTCCACAAGCTCAGGCTCATCTCTCTCTCTCTCTTTTTTTTTTAAACACGCTAAAGGACAAAGAGGGACGCTGAGGCAGGGGGGGGTGACGACGACATTGATTAACACCACAACCTTGCTTCTCTTCTCATACGAATGCTTACGGATACCCAACAACGCCTTTCGTTCCTTCTTCCTTCAGTAGACCAATGCAGGACCTAACTTTGAGCACATGTATATATTTTAGCAGAAAGAACAGAACTTCAGTGTCTCGAGAGCCAAGAGTGGCTTCGCAGGCTTTGAAAGGTTTTTTCCTCTCAAGCCTTTGTAGATTCCTGACATGAAAGTATAACCTATCAAACCAAGTCCAGCTTCAAATTAACAATGATCACGCTCAGTGTCATCCAGCACCCATCATACACACACAGACTTTCATGTGTCTCCCTGTCTTTGGCCCGGTCACATCAGGAGGACACGGCAGCCTTTGTAGTGCAACCTTTAGCACCCAGAAATTCATCGGGCCTTTGTAGCTGGGCAGAGGTGCTCTTTGACAGGGGGAGTTGAAAGCCTACGACATGGAGAGGGGCGCTCAAAGTTCCTGCTCTTTGAACTGCGCACTCTTGATGGAGCAGACAGAGTTTTTCGTCGGCGTGTCAGTCTAAAGCGTAGTCAAAGGAACTGGCAGAATGACAGCATTTGAATGAAAGAAAATACCAATTTAATATATTCGCTGCATCAACAGGTCACTGATATGACGGTTATGGTAATTTTGTTTTATTTGTCCGGGTTGCATTCAACAATAACATGAAAAAATAAAAAATCACTGCAATTACTACAGCATTTAATAAGAGAAACAAGCACAAAACATAAATGACAGTGATTCTGGAAAAAAAAAAAGAGCAAACGGCCCATGCTCTTGCTCATCATTTTTCAGGGACATTCAACAATACATTATTGCAGTGCAGCTGCATGACAGAGCTACAGCAGCGACTCGGTGTAGCTAGTTAGTGATGTACAAGGTGACAAATGCAATGGCATTGATGGAGGTATTAGCATAAAAGTCAAAGCTTTGGAACCTGACCTGTTTGAGCACACTGTACAGATGAGCGAGCGAGACAGATTACAATGAATAAAGTGCTGCTGCATCAACATGTAGAGATGAAGCAAGGGCTAATTCCCACTAGTGCCGCTAGCATCAAGCATCATTGTGGGTAATTTAGGAAACCGTCAGCCAAAGTGAAAGGAATAAATTAGAGCACTGTGGATCGGCTGGTTCTCTAGAGCAGAACAGTAGCGATTTGGAGCAGTGCTGAGATTCATATTCCACTGCACAAGATCGTAATGATAAAACATTATGAAATGAAATTACAAACATGTCATCAAATAAGAAATTACAGACGTCCATGTCACAACTTTGTCAGATGATAAAGTAGGAGGAGGTACGCTCAGGACGATGCAGTGGCGTTAGCGCTTTCAAAAATAAGTGCGCTTATCATGCATCAGAAATCATGTACTATTAATTCAGTTTCATTTGTATAAAACTTTCAACAATGGGCAAACAAAAATAACTTTACAGAAATATGAATATTCAGAATAAAAAATAGAGTTTACAGATTAAAGTTGTTCTTTATGAACAAGCCAAAGGCAATGACCCAGCAGTGAAACTTGTCCTCATTTGGGTGACACTGAACATTAAATAATGTAAATGTAAATAATGTCCTTTCTACAACAGTGTGTAGTTGAGTGAAGAATTAAGCTCCTGGGGAACTAATAGTTCATAGTATCATTTCATTTCTATAACCGTACACTAAACAAGTGTGGTAATTGTTTCACCAGGAGGTACAGATTTGTCTTCCCGCTTTTCATCTGCTCTGTAGGTAGCTATATTTAGAGACAGCTATATTTTCCTCTAATTTCTTTTTAACTTTGTATTAACTTTTTAACTTTACTTTTGTATGGACTGGATGCTCTGTTTAACATTAAATATATACATGTGGGTGGGGCTTAAGACTTGCTGAAGTCTGATTGTTGAGGCTGAGAAGGTCCACAGGAGACACTGGAAAGAATTTCTCATTCTCTTTTAAATTTCCTTGCTTTGTTTTTTAGAAAAAGAACTCTACGTTATTTGCAAACATGGAATATGATGGCCAGTCTTAGCTCATATCCCGTGACGTGAAGATACTTAGATAAATAGATGTTTGATATTGCCCACACACACACACACACACACACGCACACAGTGAGAATAGTTACATAACTGACTGACTATCATAAGCGACTGTAATCTATCTCCTATTACCACAGGAGTAGTTTCCCCTGGCACATGGGACAATATTGTCTCTTAATGTTGTTAGCATTGAGTTATTTTTTTTCCTCAGAGATGGCCTCCTGATTTAAACCTCACCATTTGTTGGACAGCAAGCAGACATTGGCCAGTTAAATGGATTTAACCGATTTACAGGAGCCATCAAATCTAATGTTCACACACCACCTGAGAGTCTCACGCGCCGTGTCCTTATTGTAGTCACATATTAAAACCCGTGGCATTTTAAAAGCAATTTGACCCCTGCTCGGCCCCACCGCTAATCATAGAAAGCTCTTCTTTTTTTGCTCAGAGTATCCATTTTGAACTCTCTGCTACGGCTGCAATCTCAAGGTGTGCCGGGGCAAATAAGGAATCGGTGGCGAGAGTGAAATTTAATCTTATCTTGCAAAATGTCAGCATCCAATTTAGTAGCCATCATACACCTGCCAGTCAGTCAGAGCAGAGAGCACAACAGCTCTAAGACTACTGCGTCTGGGATTTTGCTCTTTGCGGTTTTGTAAACACCATCCCCTGCACATGTTGGATGTAAATGGATGAGTCGGAGTATTAATGAATCTGAGGACTCAATCCTGACGTGAGTTCTTTCTCCTCTCTTCTCCTCCGTCTGTCAGGTCGCTGGTATATCCGTGAAGGTTGGCTGAAAACGGTGCCCCCTAAAGGCACGGAGACCAAACCCAAGATGTTTTTCCTCTTCTCAGACGTTTTGGTTCAGGCCAAACGGTGTAATCCAATGCATCCCACCAATGGAGACAAGCTGGCCTGTCAGAGAGTCTTCCCGCTTAAGGAATGCACCGTGGACAAGGTGTTTGGTCACACCAAGAGCCAGGGAGGCCTCATCAGTGTGAGTGTGACATGCACGTTACTGATTCAGGTTTATAAGAGTGTCTATATACAAAAAAATTCAGGAATTTTAGAATTCGTACTTTTCATAAGTATGTCTGTTTTTGACATAGCCTACAAGGGCAAAATATTCATTGAAAGGTTACGCCTAAAAAGTTTGCATTTATATTTTGAAGGTGTTACCTTTAACCAATAAAACCACTTCCACTGTGTGTGTAAGGTTCTCAACAGAGAAAAAAAAACACATGACTGAAAGCCAACAGAGTTCTGCCTCATTTTATATAAGACTTGCTGCCATAAAATAATTCATTTGTTTATACTGACTGAAAATGTCCGATAACACGATTTACATTCCACCGCTGGTAAAAGGGGTAAAAAATACTTAACAATGATAGTATTTAGAACAGTATGATGCAGAGACACCATTACTCACACCTGGGTTTGATGAGAGATTAAAATTTTATTTAATGACAAAATAAATCGTTTATAAGGAATATAAATAATTAATATCATTTAATATTATCTAATTATCGGTGGTAAAGAAGTAGAAGCTACCTATTACGTACATACAGCCTTGTTAATTGCGTATTCAGATTTTTGTAAGCAGGAATTTTATGTAGCTGGACCTTCACAGGAATTTGAGTTGAATGCAGCTATTGATGATAATCAGGTAAGTTTGTAGTACAGATTCCAGAAATACTCAGAAATGATTTTGTGTAATAAGTTAACAAGATATTTTCATTAAATAACTCTATAATGCGAGACAGGTTGTAGGCATTGGTGACAGTTTGGGTTTAAAAACACTACAGATTTCATGACAGGACAATAAAAGGTTTAAAACTCTAAATGAGACATTTTTCCAATTGTCTTTCAAGGTAAATCTGTGTTTTTCCAATTTTTTTTTCCAAATCTATGTTGTTACTTCAAATTAATTTCATTTATCATTTTGAAGTACCTGGAATATCAGTGAGTGAAGTTAAATCTCTTAGGATTTTTCTGTTCTGCAGCATAATTAAAACATTACTAGTGTTCATACTACATGCTTGACTCCTTAATATTTGGCAGTTCAGTCTAAATTTAGCTACTTACCATCTAGTTACCAAAACATGTTTAGACAGTAGTCAGGAAATTCCCACGAAACAAAGGCTAAAAATTGAATTATTACTGAAAAGTTTTCTCCATTAGGTCTGAAGTAGTTTTCAGATTTGTCACCGTTCTTGGCAAATCCCCTCTATCAAGTGTAACATTTCAGCACACATGAGGTTAAAAGATTAATTGATTTCAGACAGATTGGATCCCCAAGTTAACAAAAATGCTCCATGCATCATTCTTCTCTCTCTAATTGCTCTGGTTCCTCATAACGGTTCAAGCTTTAATGTGTCTCCTCGCTGCTTGATCTCTTTCCAGGCCCGTGTTGCCGTCGGGTGACAAATTACATCTAAATGATCTGTGTGCTGTCGTGAAACATTCAGCTGAACGTATTGCACTTTCAACGACTGCAGTCCAAACCAAACAGTTTGAGAGTTGTGTTTATCACTATTACTACATGAACGAGGGGTTCTGTAATCTATCTTCTGCTCTCTGCTCGATTGTGCTGTTTTGTTTAAAAAAAAAATATATATATATATATATTTTAGATCTCTTAAATTAAAAATCTTTTTTTTAAACAAAACAAGATTTTTAATTTAAGAGATCTAAAATACTTTTTTTTAAACAAAAAAAAATTTCTTAAAAAAAAAAAAGATTTTTAAGTTTATAATGAAATAATCTGAATGTTTGTTCTGCTCTATAAAATAGATGCAGAGAGCAGAATCTATATCACACGGTTCTTGCTTCATAGGCACCAAAAATAATTTGATATTCCCAAAACATCAACTAGCACAAGTCTATAATTTCTGATGGGAGATGTGCTGAGATCATGTGGGAGGCCTAGTGATGTCCTGTATGGTTTGGGCATCATTTAGAGCTGGCTGATGGACTGCTTAAACGCTTGTCCTGATGGGATAAGAGGAACCCTTCTCGTACCACTCCATCAGATTAGAGCAGAGAGCCATCTCATCCTCTGTACCAGCAAATACATCTTCCTCAAGCACTGTTATTGCTCTTCTCGTTTTCCAGCCCCACTCCATCCTGCCTCTTCGCAGGCTGCCGCTGCTGCACGTTATCTAATGGCAAGAAATGGCATTTCATTAGCTTGTTATCCGACCCAGGGCTCAAATGCATACTCAATAGCATTAGGCGTAATTTCTCATAAGGACACATTATCGATCCCTGGTGCTACCCCACCTCCTACCTGGACCAGAGGCGAAAGAGACTGTCAGCACTCTGAGGCCCCTCCTCAACCATGCCATGAAGAATTAAAGGCAAATTAAATTTGACAGCTGGAAATGCCATGGCAATCTATATGCAAAGTTCGAAAGAAGTAGTAAAAGGAGACGGAGGTTCTTTCAAGAAAAAAAAAAACTGCAATGAAGATTTCCTTTCCACATGTTTGTCCTTTTTTATATATATATATATATATTACTTGTCTCCCCATCTCCTGTTGAATATTACGCTGCATCCATGACAGAATCTCTTTGATGTATAAATAATCAAGTGAAATTACGTGCACCATGAATATAGCCTTCGTGCTCCGGCGTTCACATTATACATAGTCATTCTTACCTAAGAGGGTCAGATAGCGTGACAAATCCCTAATTACCGCGTCGCAATGGAAGCAGGATCTATGTGTGCATAAATCAAGCCTCCCGTCCCCCACGCGGTGGCCGCCTGATATAAATGGCACTTCACACCAGCTTGTTCCTCGCTCACTGAACTCTGTAATTCGATAACACTTTTGATAGTACATTTGGAATCTTAATCTTTTTAATATATAATCAGACCTTACCCCCTCCGCCAGATTTAACGACGGCGCCGTTATTTTTACCGAGTATCCTTTGCTTCCTTGTCTTTTCGTCATTAGGATTCTGTTCCTGGCTGTAATAAAGATTAAAGCTGATTATTGATATGCCACCGGTAACCGCCGCTGTTTCCTCTGTTCCAATGGCCCCAGGTAAATGTGAAAGGTCATTTAATATTTTCCAGGCCCCCCAATTATAATCCACTCTAATGGGTTCCGGTTTGTAATTATTCAAGGATAAAGCCAGTGCCTTTTGTTTGGTCTTGGACGGCACCCATTGTGTTGTTTGACATGCCTAATCTCTCGCTAAAGTCTCCTCAGCATGGATGAGTGATGGTAATTACTGTTGACTCGGAGGATGAGCCGGCTGATAGCAGGAGGAAAAGAGAGACGCTAGAGAACTAACTTCTCGAGTGCAGGGGGGCCGCCAAATTAGCATCGAATGTGCATCTTTGGTCGACAGGTGTCTCTCTTGGTTTTCTTCCAGCTGTTTTATTCTCTAGTCGATAGCCTGCTTTGTGAGTTGACACGCTGGCATGTACATGAACAATCGTCGTGGTCGAAGGTGGATTCATGAGGTCAGGCTCGGTCCTTGCAGGAGACGTGCGACGCACAGAAGGCCGCAGATGTTGTCTTGCCCTTGCTATTACTTTCGGTAATTAATGTCCCTTCATTTCTGTGAAGAGCATGGTTAATAATGGTAGTGTAAACAATCTTCATTTGCCACTATGTAGTGTTGGGAAATTCTTGGCATTAGTGGTTCAGGCCTGCCCTCTAGTGAGCACAAAGTGTCATGTGCTCCTGTGGCTCCTCTACGCCTTGAAAGCTGTCACCAGTGACAGATCTTTCTCTCTGTTCTTTTCCCGTGAGCAGTGATGGCTCCGTTGTTATAGTTCTGTACCAATCAGAAGAGTGTGAACAACACCAAACTGCCACCGTTGAGCTTTTGAGCAAGGCCCTTAACCCGTTCTACCCCAGGGGTGCAATATCACTGACCCTGCGCTCTGACCCTAGCCTCCTAACAAGCTGGGACATGTGAAGAATAGGAATTCTTTCTTCTGTACTTGTATATGTAAGGAATAAAACATTATAGAATATTCTGTTACAGGAAAATAATCATCAAAGCTATGATGTGATGCAGCCTGACATGAAGCAGAGTTACCTAAATGTGCTTATTTTGCTGTAAATGCGTCTTTTAGTGTTTTAATATTCGCATAATTACTACTTTTAAAAATAGTAATGAACAACACTTTGTGCTTTGAGCCATTTATGGTTGGATTTAATGTTGTGTAGCTCCCATGAAATTAGTTATTTCCTGTTCCCTCATTCCCAGCCTCGTTTTTCATTCTCATCTAAATAATAATAATAATAATATTATTATTATTATTATTATTATTATTATTATTATTATTATCACATTGTCATGTTTTCCATGACGGTTTTCCTGTTGTAAGGAAATAAGACTTACTGATTAGTGCTTACTTAATCAGATAAAAATAAAAAGTAAACGTCTTCTTAAAGTTTTACCTAATCAACACCTGTGCTGTTTTAAATAACTAATATATGTTTGTTATTATACTTGTAGATTGTTTAACATTCGGAAAAGAGAATTCGGCAACAAGGTGACAGTAAATTCTGTTCATTCTCTTTCTTTCATGTTGTCCGTCTTCTGTCTTTTTGCAGTTGACCTTCTCCAAAGCCAAGCTGCTCCTCATGTCCAGCCATCAGGAGGACATTAACGATTGGTACCGCAGTCTTTGCCTGGCCATCGGGTATGCGGAAGCTTCATCCGTATTTTCCCACTGTAAAACTTAATTGTGTAGCTCAGTGCTTCTCTCTCTCTCTCTCTCTCTCTCTCTCTCTGTCTCTCTCTCTCTCTCTGTCTGTCTGTCCCCGCCTCCAGAGCTCCAACCTATAGTCTAGGCAAGTCACGGCTAGTTTAGCATCAACCTTGTCTTCTTTCAAAGGACGTGGGGGCACAAAGAGGTTAGCATCAGGGCGAGCTCCTCACAGGGGAAAAGACCCAACTCTCATGGCTAGGCTAATTAGTTTATAGGCCTGTCAGAGTGATGGCGGAGCACACAGGCCTCACAGTGAGGAGCCTTCTCGCCGCTGGCCCTGTGCCCAAAGCACCAGCTCATGGGAGTGTAATTAGCCACCGAGCTGGACAGGTTGTGGTGGCCGAGGTCAGAGGCGAGCCGCAGGAGGAGGAAAAGGTGTGTTTGTTTGTGAGAAATAGAAAGATAAAGCAAATGACCTGTTGAGAAGTGGTCAAGTGAGCGATATTTTTTTTTTCTTTCTCTGCTGCTTGAGAGAGGAAAAAAGAACTAGTTGTTAAAATGCAACCTGCATTGAAAGCACCAGTTCACCCAAAACTTTTTAAGGATTGTACATTGACTGTGTCCAGTGTGACAAACCCTCTGTATAATGACAAACGACCAATAATCGCATAAAAAAATAATAGCAATAAGAATAGATTTTTGTGTTTCATGACTCAACACCTGCAAAACTGAACATATTCCCATCACACCCGAAGTCTTTAGGGCAATAAAAATGGGCAAGCGTGTGCTCGAACATGGCAGATACACAAGCTGCATATTTTTTCTATACCTTTTGTACATCTGGTGGATTATAGAAGATATTCAGTAGAGAGAAGTTCCGAGCCAAAACATCTCCGTCTGCCAAGTTTCCATGTTAACTGCTAAAACTATTTTGGGACACATTTCTCTCTGTGCAGCAGCACAATGTGTACAGAAACATCTTCTGTTAGAATTTACTCATCTTCATAATCGTTTCATGAACTTAGCCCGTGCTTATCTATCACAGCTCACAGTAAGCTCCAGGAAGTGTAGCCATGGTTAGTGTCACATTTATTTATTGAGGTTTCGAGTTATTAGGCTGCATGATCTGCAACGTGTACTGAATTGGTTAACGTGGTTTAATCTCTGTGACTCAAAAACTAAGGGCTAAGTTGAATAAACTTGGATCTAATGACTGTCAATAGAGATTTTCTTAATTCATCTCTGGCTACAAAACATTTTAGACCTTTACTAAACATAGTAGTAATGAAACGATCAACTCACACAGCTCTTTTTTTTTATTATTATCATTTTTGCAGGATGTTTTTCTGTACTCTCTTGTATACACACAAGCATAGTTAAAAATAAGTAGAAAGCCATCCTATGAGCCTCCAGATCACCGAGTAATGATTTCTGCAGTGATGAAGATTTTGTCTTGAACGATATTGTGCAAGTAAAAACAGGAACCAAAACTTCAATGTAGATTTATTTCTATTTAGTGCTTTTAACATGGACATTGTCACAAATCAGCTTTACAGATATCTGATAGAGATGTTGGTTTATCTGATTTTTATATTGGGCAGGTTTTATTGAGAGCATAGAGCATAAAGGTGGTATTGAGGGAGCATTTGGGACAGGGCAGAGTGATTATATTGACATTTAACTGTATTACTTTGAAGTTTTTATTATTTATTCATTTATTAACTTTTTTTTTAACTTTTTTTTTTATTATTTTTTATTTATTTACTTTTTACTTACTTATTTATTTATGTATTTATGCCTTATTGCCCAGATTTGCGGATACTGCTGGAATTTCTGAATTTCCCACCAGGATAAATAAAGTGCTTGTCTGTCTGTCAGTCTATCATTATATCAGAGGTTTAAAGAATATTTGGTGTGACTTTATTTATTTACAACATTTGGCAGATTTATCCATTATACAAATGTGAAATTAAGTATTAAGGGCCTTGGTCAGGGGCCCAGCAGTGACGGTTTGTCTTATAGTCCACTAGAATACCACATTCCTACACACAGACATGACTTTTATTTATTTATTTATTTATTTATTTATTTATTTATTTATTTATTTCCCTTTTATTTTTGCCTTTGTACATAATTTGATCTTGTTCTTTAAACTAAAAGAAAAAAGAAATCCAATCTGAAACTGCTGATGTTTCTGGTCTGTGTCTCATTTTAAACTCCAATTCCCTGTGATTTATGAGTAATGCATCTACAATGTTTTGTTTTCTTTGCAGATTTCTGCTATTCGAAACTGGATCATGTTTAGTTTTATTGCTCATGCTGGAGAAATGTGATCTTTCTACCATTAGTAGATATCCAGGTCACTGACTTTATATCATCTTTGATTCCAGTGAAATACAATCGTGTCCTGATTTCAGGATAAGGTTTTTATTTTGTTTGTTTGTTTGGTTGTTTTTTTTTTTTTCCCCTCAATGCGTTCTTGCTAAGAGTAGCTGAAATAAAGTGTTTGTATTCGATGTAAAATTCAGTGTAGTATTAGTACAAAGACACTTTTACCTTTCCTCGTGTCTGGGGCTCAGTTCATGGGGAGATTGTGGTGACTTTAAGAGAAATCTGAGGATATCACAGGAGACCTTAAGGTCAATTATTGCAGCACATTCCTTTATTCACACAAGTTCCATAAAAAAAAAAAAATTGCGTGTATGAAAACATTTAACTAAAGAATGTGTGTGTGTGTGTGTGTGTGTGTGTGTGTGTGTGTGTGTGTGTTTAGGAATGTGTTTAGCTGATTTGAATGATCTTTGTTTCTGTATACTGCCTTAAATTGTAAATTGTTTGCACTCGTGTGTGTGTGTGTGTGTGTGTGTGTGCGCGTGTGTGTGTCCTAACAGAAAGCTCAAATCCACAAACACAGTAGTGCACAGGAGAGACGAGCTTCTCCGACCGCCGCTCCGTGCAGCCACACACAGCCAGCAGAGCACACCGGCCTCGTCCCAAACTCACAGCAGGAAGAGGGCTATGGTCAGAGACTCACACCATCACACACGCTTGAAAGCAAAGAAAAGTCAACTGACAGGGTGAATTATTCAGCCGATCTTCTGTTACTCTCCATAGAGACTAACGTGTGTGTGTGTGTGTGTGTGTGTGTGTGTGTGTGTGTGTGTTTGTGTGTGTGTGTGTGTGTGTTTGTGCATGCATGTGGTGTTTGTGCAGGCGAGTGAGCAGGTTACTGAGAGCGGCACGAGTAACTACAGACCACCAGCTGGAGAGAGTGCAAGCAGCGCATCCAAAAAGATCAAACTTTCCGAGGCTCCTTCTGGAAGGTACACAGTCACATCAACAATGACTAATTTATTTCTTTTATATTTTCTAACTTTTTTTAAAAATTAATTAACACCCCTCCCCCAAAGATAGCCCTTACAAACATGAGATTTAAAAAAAATAAATAAATAAAAAACATGATAAAAATAGTGGAACAAAAAAATAAATGAATCCTGTAACAAATTGAAAGCATTTTAATTGGAAATATATACATTTAAAAAATATTTTTGTAATTTTAATTGTAACATTATAGTTATACTGTATATGCAATATTTATATACAAGCTGCAGTAGAAGTCATGTGTTGGCTATTTTATTATATAAACAATTTTTTAACGCCTACTAGCATTAAGAAAAAAGAGCACATGCTTGGTCAGAGGTCAAATTATTCATAGCCAGGGACATGTTCCTTCTAGTGTGAGAATATTACTCACAACTAGGGGTGGCCACACACACACACACACACAGAATCCTATAATGATATTTAAAGGTATTTCTGTGATACTTTTTTTTTGGTTTGTTGTTAAATGTAAACATTTTACAATTTTAAAGATTCAGAATATATACACACACACACATAATATATATACACACACACAAACATAATATATACACACACACAAACATAATATATATATATACACACACACACACACACATAAGTACACATCTCATAAGTAAATATATCCAGAATTTATTTATTCATAGTTATTCATAGTTAATTAAATTTTTGAATTTTCCAAACCATATACACAGCATTAAAGTGTAGATACAAAAATTTGGTCACATAAAGACCTTAAAACTGTTTTTTTTTATATTTGGTCCTTTGCATCTTTAGGTTTCGTGTTGAAAAAGCATTGAAGGGAAAAAAAGAAAGAAAAAAAAAAGTTCTACCCGTCTTTCCAGTCTATATATAAATCCAGTTTCGAGTTCAGTATTAGACTAGTATTATTAGCCTCAGATACCGAATTGTTCTAAAGCAACTTCTTTAAGATTATTATTTTCCATCTTGGGCTCATCGTATGCTGAAATGAAGTGATGGACATTCAGGGCTTTGATATTAGTATTCTCTCAAAAATGAAGGATCAGCACATGGCTAGAAAGAATTTTATGAAGCATTTGT
Organism: Bagroides melapterus; assembly: GCA_028566695.1. NCBI lineage: Eukaryota > Metazoa > Chordata > Actinopteri > Siluriformes > Bagridae > Bagroides > Bagroides melapterus. Next base: position 9,580,849 of record JAOTRN010000016.1, read on the forward strand.
GATTTAAACTCCCCCTTTCCGGAGGGTGTCTGGTAAAAAGTGAGTCACTCTTATCTATTAAACGATGCTGAAATTATTTACCTGTTTATCTGTGTGATCAAATGTGTACGTCTAACAAACAGATCCCAGGAATCGTCTGGATCGAGCTGCGTCATCCTGTGAGACCATGCGGATTCTGAGAAAACTGGTGCTACTGTTGGGAGGCTGATATCTTCCACATATTAACTTGTCGCGTTTTTGCTAAAAGAATGAGTTCATACTCAAACATTTTAAGAGTGTTTTTCTCTGAAATGTTTTTTTTTTCTGTTCCCAAATGCCAAAGAACAGACTCTGTTTCTTATTTACGAATGTGTTTTATTTGTCTTCTGTTCTGTCCACCGAACGCTTTTATCCTATCGTATCATGTCTTTTTACTTTATGTAATTAAGGCTACTAATAATCAACACTCCTACAATGATTTCTAACACCATAACATATCATGTGTTCTTATTAGTCGGGAGAAAAGATAATGTGCAATATAAGTGAAGTGAAAGAAAGAATTTCGCCATCGATTGTTTATGGAAAAGTTATACCGACTGTGAAGGGTGAAAGACTATAGTATGTAATGATCAGCGATCCGCATCTGAACTGATTTCCACTATGTGCTGTATTACTGTTGTTATAATTCTCTCTTTTTACCCGATTCATTAATGTTACTATAAGCTGTTACACCAAATAGTTAACAGTTAAATCATGTCTATCTAAATCAGAGATAGGTTTGATCAGTTAGTCAGAACTTATCCAACATTGAACAAATGAAATAAAAGTAAATTGGTCACAGAGAAAGTTCTATTTATATGTTATTCATAATCATTCGTATATATTGTAATCGGTTTTATTTCTTTATTAAACCTCCAAACTAGAACTTTGACGAGAACTACTTGGTGCGTTGTTGGTGCATTACATATCCTAAAGCGCCCTCTTGTGGCCAATGTGATTATCCAACTATGTACACGATGCAGCGCTATTTAATGTGAAAATAAAAATCCTTGTTGTCTTTCTTCATTATAAAATTCCCGGCCATGTATCAGCAAACAATAAATTCCTACTTGAGGAAAAAAGCAAACCAGAGGTTCTTTGTTTAAATATATAATTTAGTAATTATTCGTTCAGTCACCTCCAGGAACTGCTTTATTCTAGTCATGTTCGTGGTGGATCCGTACATCCAACATTTTTTTTAAATGTTGTGTGTTGACAGAAATTAATTTAATCATACCAGGAGGCAGGTTCCTCACAAATAACTGTATGTATTATTTTCATGTGTGAGTGAGTAAGAGGAATCAGTTGAATTAGACCGCAGTAAACACAGCTAAGCAAGCAAATCATACATCTTCGGTAAGCACTGTATCCTGTCAAGATCGCGATGAAACACTGAGCTCAAGAAGGTGTTCCAGCAGGCGAGATTTTTCCAGTAGTTGTAGTACATGCTCATAAAGTCACTAGAAGTACAAGATTTAAGCTTACAACCTTATGATCAGTAGCCCCACATCTTAACCACTGAGCTACCGCTGTACCACCGATTGTGTACATATCAAGAGATATTAAAGGGAAGTTTTTCTAGACTAGACTCGACCAGGGAACATTAACTGGTGGGCCATGGTCCAGATTTAGATCCAGAAAAGTTCTTTAACTGACTAAAGTGTGCACTCAATAAATACCCGAACCCTAGATGTACCAAAGGGCTGTGAAAGCGCGTGTATTTGACATTTTAATGAGTTAGCTGAAACATCGGTACACTGTAACTGCAAAATCACTGGACCTCAATCTCAGAGAACCTGGAGGAAGTCTACCCTGACCATGGCCAAAACATGCTGATGAACATGTGATCCACTACACCAACAGTAACCAGAGATTAAGATCGATTTGACCCTTGACCTTGGAGCTGTCAGGCAACACCACAAACCAAGTCGCATTCAAATACTTTCTCTTTATTGACATATCTTGGAAAAACAGCATAAAGTTCAAGGGTATGCATGACGATGGAGAGTAAACAGAGGCCTACATGGGACCTGAGACTGTAAACCCTTATATATAAGATTAAAATAATTGAATTTGATAAAGGGACATTTGACATCAATTTGTATTTGCATCTTTGCTCTCATGTCTTATGATCCCTAATATAAGATTCATTAATTTCTTTAGACGTTATATATTATATTTAATATTAAAGTGTATCTACTGGGAATATTCATGCTTAATGGTTTCAGCTTTGTTTGCCATTTTCTTTTAGAGTATCTACTTTGTTATATCTTTATCGGTTCATCATCCTTGTCAGACATGCTCATTTGTATCACATCCTGTAACTGTTCTCTCTGTTTACAGACGTTTGTGGCAAACATACTGTAAAGCCAACAGGAAAAAAAATTAGCTTCTTTGTGCCGTTATCAGAAGCTATCAGTCAAGGCATCCGCGTGGGTCCGTTTGTGGTTTAACGTTTTGCAAAAGGCTTTTGGATTCCGCACTGAAAAATACCATGTGTGATTTCGCAGACGATGGCGTTGTAGTTCTAGAGTTAGCCACAAGGAGGCAGGGCTGCATTGTTGGAAGAGTAAAGCCTGTGTTTCTGTCTTATGTTAATAATGTATATGGTCATAGAGACTTAATCGTAGTTTTTACAACTACACCTTGTGTGTGAACCACATCAATGTTTTGTTGTTTAACCACTCTTACATGTGGCATGTTAATTAACCAGATGCATAAAATAACATATCTTCCATCTCAGGATATTCCTTCTCTTTGTCATTTGGAATTAAGGCATCATTCAGAGATGACAGAGGTCACCCCGCTTGGTTTGCCCTTTACCTCTTGTGGTGTAAACATAGTCCATGGCTTATATTTTTGTGTTTCTTTACTCTCACATGTTAGTTTGACAACCATTTCCCTCAGTCTTAGAGCCTGTACCTTTTCATCCTCACATAAGATACCTTTAAATACAAATAGTTTTAGAAATAATGTTAGCATTTAACTTCTTTGCTGATGGCAAACAGCTGTATGTTTTGGCAAAGCCGGATAACAGACACCAGCTTAATAAAGAATGTGCAAATTGTTATACACCAGATCTTGAGTAACTTGCTGATATGTTCAAACAAAACTGAATTAGTTTTAGTCAAGGCAAGACTCTTTTGTTATCATTTCAACCGTATATAGCTGACACAGTACATATTGAAATGAAATGTTTTTCCAGGTCTATGGTGCTACATAAAACAATACAGAACTTAGGACTTAAGCCCTAGCTAAATAAATTACACCGTGTGCAAACTAGTTCAAACGGAAAATACAAAACACTACAGGACATACACAAAACAACACTGTGTGTGCATATATATATATATATATTATAAAGTACATTGTACAAAACTCTGAAAAGATAAGGTTCAAGTAAACGTATACATACTTATATAATGGCTGCAGTTTGATGAGGCATTGAAATGTGGTGTGGAAAAAAAAAAATCAATGTGACAGTTTTTACTAGAGTAAGTAAGCTTTCTGATTATATAGTGACTCTAGATGACCTTTCAGTTCCATCATGTGTAGCAATGAAGGATTGTGGTGTGATTATTGACAAATACAAATAAGAATGAATTGAAGTTTACTGATAGTTTGCTGGTAGTGCGCTCTCTAGGCAACATAAGCACACAACAAGCGAGACATGTCACTGTTGTAAAGTAAATTAGCTCATGTCTGTCACATATAAACATATATCCGGGTTTAGGATTCAAATCTTGTTCTGAATTGACAGATTTATTGTAATATGATTAACTTTTGTTTAGCATGTTTTTAATCTGTATATTGATAGGCTTAGATTATGTGTAGCTTCTTCAATACGGGATTCACTTCTTTCAGGAGTCATTCTCTAAAAACTCAACAATGTTGTGATATCAATTTGTTTTCTTCCACAGAACAAAACAGACAGGAGAGAGAAAGATTTTTCTACAGAAGTGATTTTCTGGGTAATGTTTGTTTGAACCACTCTGCAGGAGTACAGTAGAGTAAATCGCATTTTGTGTATCTTAAACCGATGAGTTGTCTTGGATAATTGGAAGAAAAAGAAATTGTCCAGATGACACCATGCTTGGCTCTCTGAACTGCAACATGTTGATGCTAAAATGAAATAAAGCAGTCTAGAAATAGCTGAAGCATCACAAAGTGTCACTCTGCAGCCTGATATCTCTGTGTGTGGTAGTGTATGGACAGAATGAGCCAAGTTACCTAGGAGTAATAGTTCAGTGAAAGGGATTATGGATCATTAAACTCCACATAATCTAGTTCTATTCTAAAGTGTCCTGATTTATATTTGTACTGAAAAGAGATTAAATGATAATGTGCAAAACAACTTGATTTACTTCACCAGGTGCAAATATTAGTAGATGATATCATATAGCCTTAAACTGATTTGTGGCTTGGATTATTGAAGACAGTAGGATATAATGAAATTTACATAATATTCCATTACCTCAAATATAATCAAAGCAAATGGAGGTGAAGTCACAATGAAATTTATGCAACATCCAAAGGAAATGTTGAGCGCCATAGCTGTGTAAGATCCAGCGTAAAACTACGTAAACTATTCTCTTAAAGTCCTGTTGTCGTTTCTCACTGGAAAATGATGATAAAGGATGTTTATGGCGAAGTCAAATGGCGAACATTACCGTTCATTTTTAAAGGGTAATTCCCAATTACCCAGTGTATCAGTGTGTTATCAGGAATATTCAGAAAGAACTGATTATCTTCAAATTATTATGTTTTCCAAGTGGACTTTAACTAAAAGAAAGGTTTTTTTGCTTTAAGAATTGGAATCAGGATAGATTCAAATCTTGCCTCTGTGGAACAAGGAACAAAGTTTTACTGTAGTGTTTTAATGTCTAAACATGCAATGATTTCTGAATGACTGCTTTTATCAGATTATGTCTCTCAAGTGACATAAGCAAATTATACAAAATTATGCAGAATTTTGCAAAACTATATATATCGCTACGGTATATTAAAAATATTGAACTTAAGAATGCATTATCTGCATTATCTTGAATGTCTCTTCTCTGCTCACACATTTTTTACAGTACATACAGTGCTGGGAAAATATATTTGCCCCCTTCCTGACTTTTTATTTTATTTTTGTATATTTATCACACAAATGATTGAGAGCAAATTTGAATATTACACAAAGATAAATTCAAAATGCAGTTTTTTAAATGATGATGAGGGGAAAAAAGCTGTCCAAACCTGCCTGGCCCTGTGTCAAAAAGTAATTGACTCCTTGCTAAATCATGAACGAACTGTGATTAATTACATTTAATGAGAAGCTGAGTTCAATTTGACTTTTTCACAGCACTGTAATTCTCTGTCTCTGTCAAACACTTCTACTCTCCAGGCCTACCTGATACCTACCTTCATCACTTGAAGGCTGCTTAATGCTGCTGAGGATGACTCCACATGGACAGCCTGGAGATACGTGGGGTTGCTGTTGATGCTGCCACTGACAAAATCATGAACATGGGTTTGGACTTGAGTTGCACCACAGATTTTTAAGGTTTGTTAACTTGTTTGTGTGACCATGACAATGAAGTTGTGCAGTAAAAAAGAAAAGACGCCTATCTCCTACTAAAAGCCATTAATATCGCCTATATTTAATACCATAAATGATTTGTTCTCACTCTCCTCTCTTATTTCATCCTCTATTATAATCTCAATGTACCGTAGAATGTTATGGAGATTATATTCTCATTTATAAGCTGCAGCATTCTTCATCAACTTTGAGTTATGTGTCTATCTTATGAGCTATTCAAAGCCTCAGCCGACATGGTTTGCCTTCTGAGCCTCTGCCAGTCTGACCTGTTCTCTTACTATTTCTGATGGAAAGCATCAGATCCTTATCATGCAGGAACTCTTCCTACTTCCTTGGAAGTGTTTCTGGAGGGGATTTTGCACTATTTCAAACTGAAAATAATTTCTATTTAATAAGATCCAGTCAGGGGTAAACATCAGCGGCCTCTTTGGCGCCTAGATTTGTCTTTCACCAACATGGAGACGATCCAAATCCTGATAACTTTCCTCATGTTGGAGGATATATAGTGATCTCCAGGCTTTTCTAAAGAAAACATCTTCCCCTTAGTCTCATGCAGGAGCACTGTGACGCTGTAGCGAACATCCTGTTTGTTTGGTCTTATGCATGCATTCCATACGGTCAACTTCAAAATGGCTTCAAACATTGTGCATAAAACAGTTCATCGCATGACTTTTTTTTTTTTGCTCAAACTGACTGCAGCAATGAATAAAGGTTAGAGTTATATACACATTCTTGTTGAATATCATTTCAATATCCACTCAAAGCTTGTTATTCAGTTCTTCCCTCAGTGATGTACATATTTTGAATTTGGTTCCACATGACAGCATGAAATCGGTTGATGGACCACCCCCTGTGGAGTGTCCTACTTGCCGTCCTTCATGTTGGAGCTTGTGGTGACGTAGGTCATTGCTCCGATCCCCTGCTGCTTCCAGGCATGAGGGAGCAGATCAAACAGTGGAGTCAGGACAGAGGCTCACATCAGTGACAGAGTGACGGTGTGACACTTCACTCAGCTGCCCTCTAAGTCTGGTGATGTCTGTGTGCACAGTTGACATTTAAGCGACCTCATTTTAAACAACTAAATCTTCAGATCACTAAGAGGGATTTTTTTATATTGCAATACACTTTTTTACACTATCTTTTTAAACCTGATGAAATACACTGACTGGTTTGTAGCTAATCCTGAATCACAGCACTGGGAGTGGAACATTTTATGTTCAATTTTCATTTTTATTGTCATAATATTCTACAAGATCAGTGTTAATAGTGATTCTATTTGATTTGCATTTTACACTTACTTCACTTAATTACCAGTTCACTCTAAATGAGTTGCTTCTACTTAATAGCAAAGTAATTACTTGCTATTTATAATGCGGGCAATGAAGATCCTCACAAAAAAAATCATTAACATCCTATCACTTACTCAGTCATTTTCACTAAATGCTTCATTATGGTCAGGGTCCAGGCCCTATCCTGGGAAGTGGGAATACACCCTTTAAGCATCGCCAACTAACATGCGTATGAAGAAGAGAGAACAAAGCCTTTATTGGTCACATAAACATTAAAGTAGAGTGAAATTATTATTATTATTATTATTATTATTATTATTATTATTATTATTATTATTTGGGATGTCCTAGCTTGTTAGGAAGCTGGGATAAGAGCGCAGGGTCAGCCATGTTACAGCACCCCTGGAACACAGAGGGTTAAA
>JAOTRN010000016.1:9594446-9612381 GCA_028566695.1 Bagroides melapterus
GCATCATGTAGAAAGTTTAGGTTTGGAACATGGTCGAGTTTTACTTTAGGTGCTTACACTGAGCATGTAGCACTTGTTTTTTTTTTTTTTGGCGCTAGCTTGTTTGTATGATGTAGTATATTTAGCCGTGTTAAAATGATATAGGCTAGGCTGAAAGCACCAATGGGTAGACATTTTGGGAATGTTGAATGATATCTTGTGGTTGCTTTTGCCACATGATTATGCAGTGGGTATAAACCCTGTTTTCTAGCTCTTGTGCATTGGTGTGGAGGGATTACTGTTTCAACTCGTATCTAAAAACAAAGGTTGTAGTCAATCTTAATAGTTAAATAATAAAATGGAAAGCAAACAATGTAAACATAAGATATCTTACACCTAATTTTGCATTAACTATTATTTTTAATACTATTCATCTGCATGTACATTGAACTGCATGCCAGGTATCATGGCATGTTTTACATCATCCTTGCTTTGCATGCAGATTAGTTTCTGTTCTTTTCTGTATTAAACCTCAGTTGATCAAGAGGCTAAAAAAAAAAAGCACTATAACACTGAAGCCAAATGGATTTTCATGTGTGAGTGGCACTCGGTCCAAAAGGGTGCGTGGCTACATTTGTATGAAAATAAAAAATCACTGTGCTTTCATCTTTTTTCTCCCACATTTTTGTGCTGCACAGTGTATTAATAATAGCCAACAAAACTTTTCTACATTTATTAATTCAACAATGACATTAATGCAAAAAGATTTGGGCATGAGGCAGAATCAAATCATGCACAAGAGTTCCTGGAGTTGTTGAATGATTAAAAAAAAAGTCAGCCATGAAACTTGTTACATTATTTAAAGTATTTATTTTAAACTATTTGTGGTGAGTTTAATAATATTGTTAGATCATTTGATTGTCTGCCATGGTGATGTCATAGGAGAAAATATCAGGGTGTTGAATAGGATAACAAATTTAAAGAATCTCAAATATTAGCCAATAAACTCAGGCTTGTTGGTATATATAAATATATAACTAAAAAAGCAAAGAGTTTCTTTTCTCACGCATCATTTCCCAATGTCTTAATAATAGAAGTAGAAATTGTGTAGACAGAAAACGTTGGGCTCGGAGTCAGGTTATAGCCGAGATTCCACTTGACTGGCAGATTCTCTCAATCTTCTCGTGGTAAAAAGAAGCAAAGTCTTCCAAGGAGTCAAGTAGGATGAAGAAGGTGGAGCTTGGGGTGGGGGGGGTTAGAGAAGAGAAGATGTTGTGGAGCTTGGGGAGTAGAGAAGAGAAGATGTTGTGGAGCTTACAAGAGTCTTGTGCATAAGCTTCATTCTTTTCCCTGTAGAAGGAGGTCTTAGCAGAACTCTGCTAAGACATCTGAAGAGACGTGACATTCTAGTGGTATGACATGTTAGTATGGTTATTGTAATTTTAATAAATTTGTAGAAATTTTGTAAAACTGAATGAATCTTCCTGTAATCTGTGAACTATTGGGATTTAAAGAGCCAGAATACACACAAGTAGAAACTTGGAAGCACTTCTCAATAACATGTATAGATGTCCACCACTACAAGTGATTTTATGGCTAAACTAAAAGCAGATTGAATGTTTGACCTTAATTATTCAACTTTTGTTATTCAAACATCTTCTCCAGAATATGGTAGACTCACAGTCACAGTTAAAATATTTATATTCATGCTATCAGAACACTTGTGTGTGGTGAGTTCTTATAAATTGAGAGTTAAAAATAGATTATCCTTGTAGAAGATGACTGGTAAAAATTTTCCACCACTGCTAGGGACATAAAATGGGAAAATACAAATGACATAAATATTTAATGTTGAGACAGTAGCCAATCTTGACAACATATACTTTTAAGGGTGCATTTAGTGCCAGAATTATGGCCAACTGGACAATGTTAGAGATAATGAATGCTCAGTGCCATTTATAGAGCATAAGCCTGTTACTTTAGATATTCACTGCACTAGTCTACAGGAACAAAAGGATGTTTGGAACTTGACATCTGTCTAAACACAGGTGTTAACTTTTTAAATAAACACCTATAATTATTTATTTTTAACAGGATAATCTTTTTTAACTAACTATATTAATCCTGTGAATTTCCTGACTGGTTAGCCCAGAAGCAAAATATTTTAGAAGCCTTTTAGTCTCTTGGCATGATTCATTAAGTCTGGCCTTGCATGCATTTCATGTTCTCTAATAGTACTCCATTTTTTAATGGTTGACCTGATCAGTCCAGAGTGGAACTGGTGGACAGCTTAATTTACACTGATTAAGGAAAACAATCATTGGCTGGCTCACTGTCTTTCTGGGAGATTATTATGGATAGGAACTTTTTGTGCAAAATGGGTTATGGATTTTAGAGGGAAAATATCTTGGCCAGAGATGAAGTGATACATCAGTCTAATGAGCAGAGTGAGAAAATGAGATCCTATTCTTCACATGTCCTCACTGCCAGTCTCATTGTATCCCTATCCATTTGTGTGGATTAGCTGGGGAGATATTGTGGGGCTGAGAAGTCTCCGGTGCTTTGAGTTGTCATTTTTCTCTGAGCTATTTTCCATTTAGAGGTGAGCTTTAAAGTGGCAGCCAAGACAAACACAGGCTCCAGAAAACCTGCTTCATCTAACAAAAAAAAAACCTGAATACACAAGTGTTAGCAGATTTGTCCTAACCTGCTATTTTTATTGTATGGACCTGATTGTAGCTGAACAACAACCAGGAAAAAACAAGCCAGGAAATGTTTTAGCGATATCAATTAGTGAAAGTTAGGGATGTTAGTATCTGTATCAGTTTAGTGCCCTATAACCTACATACTGTATAACAGTTTCCTTTTATTTCCACTGTATCATGTCTTGACTCATCATCTCAATCACAGAAACCTCTCAATAATTACCCTTGCCATCTCTGCGGGGACTTACAACGATAATAACAAAATGATACAGTCCAAACCTCGTGTTATCTTCCGTAGTTCATTATAAAAAATGTTTATGTCACATGTTTATACACTATTGTTTTATCATTACAGTTTAAATTTTGAGCACTAGTTCACATTATTTTTTAACACTTTTGTTGTATGTTTTATAGCATGGATAACCTCCAGAAGACATTGTACAAATTGATGGTTTCAATGATTTCCACATCTCACTCTTTAATAAGTCAGTTTCTCAGATTGAGGTCCAAAAAGAACTTAGTGTACAGTGCACGAGTCAGATAATACCCCATGATGAATGGATGAAGGGCAGAACACCATCAGTGAGAAGAGGATTTGGCAACCTAACTCATTGCCTCAAAGGCCAATCACCTGAAGAAAAAAATCTCCAGCAAAATAGGGAATGTACCAAAGCACTGATTTCAAGCCAGTTGCATGAGAAGAAAAATGTCATAGTGATATCTCAGTCTCATGTGTTCCTGCTTCTAGCAGGTTTGCAGATGTTGAATAAAAGTATATCCATTTGTAAACCTTTTTTGATCTGTATATCTACTTTGCTCCTATAATGCAATATGAGCTTCAGCTAAGTCTCAGCAGTATGAGAATATTATTAAATCCAATCATGAATCTGAAATCATTTGTAGTAACATTTATAGTAACAATGAACATAATTTTTTTAACGGCTGTGATGAAGTTTATAGTTATTTTTTGTCAAAGACCCTATAAAATCCCTATTGATTTGAATATACTTTTGGTGCCCCTTACAAGAATGGAAAAAATGACTACACTAAATAAATACTATAATAAATAGTTTATAGACTGTTATATGGCGAAAAGTCTGTGGACCCCGGACCCTTACACATACGCTGTTCTTCCTGTTGCCAAAAAGTTGGAGACAGAATTGCAAAGGATGTCTCTGTGTACTGTAGTATAAAAACGTCTCTTCACTAGAAGTAAGACACCCAAACCTGTTCCAGGATGACAATGCCCCTGTGCACAAATTAAGCTCCATGACATGGCGTCATGCTGTCCCATGTCCTGCAAAGAGCCCTGAACTCAACCCCACTGATCATGTCTGGGATGAATGCTGACTGCACCCCAGGCCTCCTCACACAACATCAGGACCTGACCTAATTAATACTCACAAATCCCCACAGCCAAGCTCCAAAGACTAGTGGAAAGCCTTCCTAGAAGAGTGGAAGTTATAATAAGAAGTCCGTGGGCACTGTGCCTATTTAATCTACAGTGTGTCCCAAAAATCTCTATACATTGAGAAAATTAACACTATTTATCAAAATGTGCTGCAACATTTATTTATTTATTTATTTTCCAGATAACCTTTAAGAATTTTGTAAGTTCAGAAGCATCACTCCAGAATTATTGTATCAGAGCTATACAATGACAATAAAGGCTTTCTATATGTTATTCTAAAATACAGCACACATATCATTTAAAGGAATGCATTCAAAGGACAATTACATGCATAACACCAGATGTGTTGACACTAGTTACCTATGAGTGGGTGTGACAGCTCTGTGTGTAGAGGATGTTTTGTAAATAACGTTACGTTTTGCTAAAAACGTGTTAATTTCCCCTATGTATGAAGTATAAGGAAATATATTATAGCATATCATCCATGCATAAACATTTGTACTCGAGTGACATCAGCAACAATATAAAGAGTGTATGTTTAAAATTACAAAACAGAATGACAACCAGCATGCAGTGCAAATGCCTCGTTTGCATCTTAAGTAGAGAATCCATTAAATTGGAGGTTAATGCAACAGATGTCGACCTACTCATGAGTGCACTGAGCTCTCTTCTGAGGGGAAGTTCATTAACACTTCTATGCATGTGCAATGATCAGTGTTTAAATTATAATTGTAGTCTTTTAGACTGTTGCATCTGTTTTGTTTTGTTGTGGTTTGGTTTTTTTTGTTTGTTGATCTAAACCTACATATTTTTTGTGACTAAATGCAAAAATGACTTTTGTTTAGTTTTATGACTACTAATAAAAACAACTAAAAGTAATTAATTATGTGATATTTACTTAGTTCGTACATTTAAAAGAGAAAAATTTCAAAGATGTACAATAATTATCCATTAAGATCTACTCGAAAGATATTTACACGTAAACCGACTTCGTAAGAGTTGCCAGATTGTGTACCGATACAGACCGGTATCCTTTCTTGGATTAGGGTGAAAACACATGGCCGGTACTTATCTTATTATTTCGGACGGTTTCATTCATTACTGATGATTAGTATTTATCCTAAGTCCATTTTGGGTGGGCTCTGGTGAAATTGGGCGGGCTTGACTATAAACAATACGGTGTTAGAACTTAAAAACATCAATCTGGCAACCCTGTGCAGCAGCGAGGTGAACAGCTGAACGAGAGGGAGCTCTGCTTCTGGTTTATTGCTGAGAAACAAGCACGAGCGAGAGCAGCGGCAGCACAGGATGTTAGCTGACGTCACCACACTTAGTAAATATCTAAAGCAGAATATTTATTAAGAGATCCAAAGACTGACCTGAAGGTGTAGTGTGGTTGTCTAAACTTAAGTTATTACAAACAGAAACGCAGCGAAGATGAATGATATTAAAGTTGCTGTTCTTGGAGGAGAAGGAGTCGGGAAATCAGGTAGGCTTATATGTTTCTTTTACTTACATTTTGCTATTTTTTTTTTATTTGTAATGATTTTTCTGTTTACACACGTATTGTTTTGCATTGCCAGCGCTCATCGTGCGATTCCTAACCAGGAGATTTATCGGAGAATACGCCTCATCATCAGGTAGACTCTTTTGGTTAACTGGATTCTTCTTAAACAGTAATAGAGTAAGGTTGGATATCATAATTATACACTGATGTGGTCATATTAAACAGTAACATGCAGAGTATATCACAATTATACTCTACTATCATTTCATGAAAAATATATCACACTAGCTTAAAGAATACATTATAGAATTATATACATTGTTATGACATACTCTGTGGTATATTTCCATGAAATACAACATGTAATTTTATATAATACCTATTTTATATCACACTCTATGTCTTTATGATATACTCATACATCACATGTTCCCAAACCTGGTCAAGGAGTAATAACTATCCTGAAATGTTTGTGTTTTTCTAGCATGAAGTATTTGTGTTTCATACAACAAAGGAAAGGCTGGTGATTAGTTTATTAGTTGTCAAGTAATTGCATGTGTAAAACCAAAGACAAAACACTAATTTGTGCAGGACCAGGGCTGTGAACCCTGAAAGTGAATAATAAAGTAGTAATACATATATCATTCTAAAATATATAATGTCATGGAATATCTCACATCATGGATCGTACTCAGTTGTACTGTGTGTCAAGGTGTCAAGGTGATTAATCCTATCAGCATAAAATAATTCATGCACATGCTTTAGATAATGCAGTTCCATTTAAATTACAGGATTACACTAGCTAGTATTTCACTGCTTTTCATGTAACAGCAAATGTATGTGGAATGAAATGGTATACTCCATTGAAGTGATGTTCAAAACTAAATATGGCTGTCTGACATGGCTCCACAAACATCACAAGTTTTACATACAGTATAACATATAGTTTAAAGTTTATTGTATAGAATACATATTATTAGAGTATATCTCACAGTCACATTTCTGATAACTTGATACTTTGGGCTAAAAAGCACTTACACTGCAAGCCAAAGGCGCTCTGCCAAATACCCATACGTAGTTATTTAGTGTTATCATAAAATTCTGAAAATTGCTAGGTGCAGCAAAATGCATTTGCATGACTCTGTGAAAATTTGTTCTTGCTTTCAGAGTGTATATACAGAAAGCGCATGTCGGTTGATGGGAGGCAGCTGAATCTGGAACTTTACGACCCATGTTCCCAGGTATGTGTTTACAACAGCAGTGAAAGCAGCAGTAATGATTACAATAAAATAGGGTCCACAAGGTATGAGATATCACACCCTCATAAAGGTTAATAGAAGGAAAATGGGACTGTGAATACAATATGGTGTTAAAATGCTGTAATGAAAAGTAGTGCTTGTGTAAGGATATTTGAGTTTTATTTCCAGACAATTGGGGGTTGGGGTCTCAAGCATATGTACTGTATTGCAGTACCTAAATTTTGGATAAATTATATTGTGCAAATTTCATTTAAATGGTTCACTTTAGTAGAGTAAAGTAGAGTAAAAAGATAAAATCTAAAAATCAGTGAAATCAAATATTTAATTTTGCTTCTGCAACAAATGAACGCAGTGATGTATCTAAGTAAAATACTACCACATTCACTACAAGCATATTGTTGTATATTTAATGAGTTGTAAAGTGAACTTTTTTATTTGTCAGTGTACTTGAAGAGATGGTGCCAACTAAATTGTTGGTTTCCGAAGAATTTTAGGCGAAACATTTGTGTCAAAGATCTGTATGTGAAACACAAGTGAAAATTCGAAAATCATTTCTGATGTATCAAACTTTAAGCAATGAAATTTCCCTGGAATTATTCACTTCAGGTTAAAGTAGCCATTTTTTGCTACTAAGCTATGACCTTCTACACATCATATGTTGAACTCTATAATAGCCCTATAATTGAACTCTATAATAACTGACTGCCTTTATGTGCAACGTTCATGAGCATGGAGACTTTGTTATTGAATTTTGTCTTCAATGTTAATGAGTCCCTCTTTCTAGCTGCTATTTGACACTGCTTTCACACCAGCAGCAGTTTAATTCAAGGTATACAGTAAAATATTCTGAATCTACGTGTTCTGTTTCTGTCTTTGCAGCCCTGTGAGGGAAAGTCCACTCTAAATGAGCAGATTCACTGGGCTGATGGCTTTGTGGTAGTTTACGACATCAGTGACCGCTCCTCTTTCATCACAGCTACAGCTATCATCCACCTGATCCGTGAGCTCAACCTGGGAACAACCAAAAGGTACAAGTCTAAACAATCATGTGAAGACCTGGCGGACTGAGCTATTTTTTATCCTCCATTCACAAGTGCTTGATGTGCCTCTGCTGTGTAGGCAGTCAATAGCTGACCAGAAATCCAGCTCGGGATTTCATTATAGAGAAAAGCAGAGAAGCTCGAGCTGCCTGAGGAGGCTGAGTGGGCGCTTTGTTAACGCAAGGACTGGCAGCTCAGCCTGTTCATTTATTTTTGTCAATGGCTAAAGCCGCCTACATTTTTAGCCCACATCTTGTTTGGCTTTTTAAATAGCTAAGTGGATCTACGATTCATTCTAAGCATGGGCAGTGAAGCTGTGACTGAATGTCAAATATTAAATCCTTTCCTGTTTGCAATTAATCAGCTGATTCCTCCTCATTGGATCCGTGGATTCAGAAATGTTTAGTTTGGTCATCACAGAAAAGAAATCCAAGGACTGTCCAAAATGGGCAAAGTAAAGCAGAAATGTAAACACCACAATCAAGATAAATCTGCCTTAATCTAACCAATGTTTTTTTTGAGTTTAGCTTTGAAGATAGACCACCTTATTTGTACATGGATTCCAAGTGAAATGTTGTAAACAAAGTACAATTCTCACACAATTTTGCCAATCTGATGATGTAATATAAACGCTTAATCTATCTTTCAACATCCAGACAAAACTCTGGACATTATTTGTAACACAAGTTACCTTCAGTCAGTAAATGATTTCTTAACCCCCCCAGGGAGTCTGAGTCGGTGGTGTTCTTGGTGGGCAATAAACAAGACCTGTGCCATATGCGTGAGGTGGGCAAGGAAGAAGGTCAGAGGTTGGCGACTGATGGCCGCTGTCAGTTCTTTGAGCTCTCAGCTGCAGAGTGCTACCAGGAGGTGGCGCTCATGTTCACAAAGTTGGTGCGCAACGCCAGCCTGAGCGGAAAAGCTAAAGAGCGTCGCCGGCGACCCAGCGGCTCCAAGTCCATGGCTAAACTGATCAACAATGTGTTTGGCAAACGACGGAAATCGGTGTGAGTAAGTTCCAATGGAAGAGGAGACATGCATGGACGCATAGAGTGCCATGAATTTAAGGGATGCTTTTAGCTTCTTCCTGGAGTGCAAAGAGGATCAAAGATCAAAATGGTTATTTCTGCTACACTTACTGCATGCGATTATCTTTAAAATGTCACATTCAGGCGGTAGCAGTAGCATGCTATTGGGTGGCCATTTTTGGTTGACATGTTCTGCTGTTTGCCATGTCCCAAATGTTCCAGCTGTGCACTCTAAATGTTTCTCTGTTGGACAAAGTATAAATCTGGTGAATATGCTACATTTCATGTGAGTATGAGCAGAGAGTTGGACTATAAGCAAGATGTGACCTTAGTATTATAAGGTTGAAGAGCTAAGAGTTAAGCCTTCTAGAGTTTCTAGTTACAAGTGACATTCTAGCATAAGTATATACACCATTAATTAACATTTACATCTCAAGAAGTCAGGTTTCAGGTTTTTCTCAATAAATTACTCGAAATGTCTTCATTCAGTAGCACCGCCCCTTTTCCCATGTCATGATGGATCATGGGAATAACTGGGTAAGAGTATACCCTTGATGGGACGTCAGTCCATCACATGGCACCATGCATGCACAACGTTTATACTGATTAACATCTAGGGATTTTTTTTTAACGCTCACCAGTCCACCATCGTTATGTTTTTTTGGACGTGGAAAGAAACTAGAAAACCCATAGGAGGCCCACATGGACACAGGGAGAAGCACCACAGAGATAGAATTCTGAGCTCAGGATTGAACCTGAAATGATATTTTAACCAAAATAATATATCTCGTTAATATATCTCGTCCCTCGCTGCCTGTGTTTGTACATTCTTTGTGATGACTGCCTAGCAGATAGAACCTTCTAAAATCTTTGTAAGCTTCAAAATAAAACTTAAAACAAATTCTTTTCAAATAAACATTGGGAGAATAAAGTAGTTTCATGTTTATCAGGTTCACTGATTTAACACCAAAATTCCAGACACAAACTTATAATACTGAGGTCACATTATATAGTAACATTGTATAGAAATGGTAATTAAAATTGCTGCATGATGTTTGTAGTATGCTATAGCATAGTGTCAGGTATGACAGAAATTTAGTTTGTGCTGTACTTTTCCTCTCAATGTCGTGTCTTGACGACTAATTAACGGGATGAAAAATGAACTAGTTTTTTTGTAGAATGTAAACTTTTCTCAGTGCCTTTCAGTAAACGTTTCTGTATGTTTGAAATGTTGTCACCTTCATAGAATAAAGTGAAACAGCTTTCAACTTCGCTCTTGACTTCATGTGCTACATTGGCTCTTCTTTCTGCATGTTTAAACTAGTCAGAAGTGTTTTGATTGCTTTGGCTTGTTTTGGTGTATAAACCTCACTAAGCTAATTTTAGAAGTAAACGCTGCTGGGCAGAGCAGGGTGAGTAAGCCAATTAATTAAATAAAGGATGTACTGCTGACCCTTTGGCATGAAAAACAGTGTTTAAAATGATTATAGTTTGTTTTGGGTTTTGCACTCTTTAAAACATTTTCCAGGACATAAAAAGCTTTGGTTTGGACTCCTATTTACTTCCCATAATGCTTTTTTTGTCCAGTATCATTATGAATAGTCTAGAATGTCTACAAAAATAATAATAAAAAATAACATGAAATGAAGTCAACGTTATATGATATGATCATTAGTCACTATCGGGGAATAAACCCTAACCCTAACCCTTTTTGCTGTTAACTAACTTATTGATGAATTGTGTAGAACTGAGGCTGGGTCTGATTTTCTATCACAGACTGCAGATTCATGAGGTCATGAAAGTTACAGTCGTGTCAGATTTCATCTTGTTTTTTTATTGTTTTTTCAGCCCATCTCTTTGACTCATCCTTAGCATGTCATCAAGACATGAAATCCAGTAAACACAGTAAAATATAGGTTAACATCGGTGAACGTGGTGCTCTGTCATCCTTTTTTTTCCCAAAAGGGTTTTGAAGGTGTGAACAAAAGGATTCTAGGTTTTGTGTTTTCTAGACATGACATAAACCCAGTATTATGAACTTAAAACATTTTTTTTTACACATAAAATCTAAAAATCACTTTGATTGCTTATCTAATGATCAAAATGGCAAGAACATTCAAGATGAAAAAAATGCACCTTTACTATTCATAAATCTTTGGTGCTTTGGGGCAAAATTCACAAAATGGCTAAATGACTAACATTTCTGTACTAAATGTAATTCTCATTAGTAGGCTGTTGTTAAGCCAAGTCAGTTAATCCAGGACCTGGTGGACACAGAGCTACTTAAGACATCACAGAACTAAGGGCTAGAGAGTAAAAAAAAATCCATTCTTGACTTGGATATTGTGACTTCTGTCCTTCAATCAAAAACCCAGATAGAACCTTGGTAGTGAAGTTGCTAGAGAACCCAAAACAATAGCTTGGTTTAATAAGAAACCACAAAATGGTTTCACAAATCACAAATGGTTTTGGTTAGTCAGCGTGCACATATAAGTGTGACATCTGTGTGAAGAAGGAGACAATACCTCACTTGCATTTTAACAGCCAAGCTGTAACAAAAGGCAAAGAGGAAACTACAAGAAGCATATCAGATAGTAAAAATTCCCTAACAGCACTTACAAACCATCACAAAAGATATCATATGAGATATTATATGATTATGCTTGTTTGGATTAAAAAATAACTCGGTTTCTACTTCAATTCACGCAGATATGGAACAGATATGTTCAAAAGGAAAGAAATGATCTGAACATCTCAAAGACAAATATAGCTGGAAGGGCCTGAAATAACTCCAATTCAAATGTAGTATTTTATTAACAACTAGAAATGTTGTTAGAAACCTATGATTGATAGGATGGACCTTTAATTATCAGCTGGGATACATAACATACTCTTTTTTTGCTGATCAACCAAAATTCCTGAAATTATTTGGGTATATTATCATTATTGATTTAAACACTGCAAACTGATGTGTTTTGTGTTAATTTTTATTTGAATGGAGTTGACCAAAATTGCCTATTTATTCATTCAGTTTCAATAACTGCTTTATCCTGGACAGAGGTGTGGTAAATCTGGAGTCTGTCCCTGGAAAGATAAATCCTGGATGGGATGCTTGTGTATCTCAAAGCACCATCCAATCATTTAAAATAGCAAGTCCACCTACTGGCACAGGGAGGTGGGTGGAAACTGGAAAACCTGGAGGAAACCCAAACAGATTTGAGGAAGCTATGAGGCAGCATTACTACCTGCTATGTCACTATACCACCCTGGATTATTTATGGATTAAACAACACCAACTTGCTCATATTTGTTCCCATTTTATGATATTTGCATCATTAATCCCACTTATTTATTATATTGACATATTAATAGACTATGACAAATTAGTCTGCAAGGTTAATCTTCCAGAGAAGCCTCTCACAGAGACATGCTGAAAAGGTCAAGACAATTTGTCTTTGCCCTTTAGAACAGACCATTATACTATCACTGGTCTACAGACACATATACAGGCCAACATCAAACATCTATCTCGGGCTCCAGTCCCAGCCACCTGCTCTGAGAATATAAAACACACAACACAAAAAAAGGTTTTGAGCTTTTAAGTATGGCTTTTGATTTTGAGTGTGATGTGGAGAAAAACAGTACGTCTTTATCATATGGGTCTTGTCAACAATCTTCTTATCCAGGATCATGATAGAAGCAGATGTTTGGACTGTTCAAACCAAATGTGCATTGACTGTAAACACTAGTCTATGTTCTCCTACGTTTTCTGTGGTGTTTTTACGCCTGAGGTTTATATCACAAACTAATATTTTTTTAGTGTTTTGTGTTATGTAATCAACTTGCCAAAAAAAGCTCATTTTAATCTATAGTGTCAAGTGGGTATCGTACCTCATGGGTCTCTCTCCAGGATCTCTAGTTCGATCCAAAGCTTGTGTTACTGTCTATAGATTTGTACATGTGTTTCCTAAAGGTTTTTCCTTCCTTCCAAAAACATCTTTAACAAACATCTGTAAAAGCCTGGACCTGTGTCCTATCCATGGTGCATTCCCATTTTACACCCACTTTTCCTAGGACAGATTACCCAAACAGGCTACACAGACCCTGACAAGGAAAAAGCAATTATTGAATTTATGAAATGAGCTAATAATGTCATTGGACATTTTTTGGAGAATTTGCTAGAAATGTTTGTAATCATTTGATAAGAAGTTTGAATTGAGAAAAGTCTAGAAGGTGTGAGATTGAGCATGTATGTGGGTGGAGTCAGAACACTATATGAGAGGAGCAGTAAAAAAAAAAAAAACAGAGTTAGTTGTTAGATAAATTGGACTGAAACTCTTAGAAAAGTTTATTTGTAAAAAATGACAAATAAAGTTAGGCTTTATTAGTGTTTCACTTAACAACAAAATGAAAAAGAAAATGTAGAAATGGAAAAAAAATCTATAAAATGACTATGGAATCTATGATTTATTCCAAACAAGCTGGTACAGCAAGGTTATATAAATTGTGTCAAACAGCACGTTTTTGTAGTAATTGCACTATAATGATGTTTGTAAAAGGTGAAGAATTCATTCCTCCATATTTAACCAGTATTTCCATAAATCTACTCCATTAATTTAATCATTTCTGTTGAAACTTTCATTAACATCACTTCCAGTTCTGCCACTGTTTAGCAAAATGCTGGATCATGTCACACTTAATAATGTAATGTTACCGATCAGGCGGTGAACTTTTTTAGCATATTGCTTCACTTACACTGAAATGAACTCTAGTTTATATGTTAGAACACGATACAGCTTATTATAATGATCAGTGTTGGATTGGTTTTGATTTTATGACTGTATCAAGTGGAACGATACCAAGAACATTTTCTCCTTATTTCAGATGTTATTCTTGTGAAACTGTATCTTCAGAATAATCTTTATTATTTCAGATTTGGATATGCATAATATGAGGACAGATATAATTAGACATATTGACTGAAACAGCCATCAATACAATACAGCTAAGTGTTGCATTGTTATTCATGTGGATTTAACTTGGGCAGTACTAGCTGCTTTGTTCAGCAGCAGACTGAAAACAAAAGCTGGCCATTATGTATGCTCAGAGTCATCCTCATCTCTAAAGCACATTTCCAAATCTGGGCATGAGACAGAATGAATAATATTGTTCATACCACTTAGTTTTTTTTTCCCTCTCACATGCTCTTTGCCACTCACTGAGGAAAAGTACTGTTAAAAACTGTAGCCAGTGTAGTAGGAAGGTGTAAACAGCACTAAAATAGTGCGCTCTCTCTCTCTCTCTCTCTCTCTCTCTCTCTCTCTCTCTCTCTCTGTGTGTGTGTGTTTGTGTGTGTCTGAGTATGATGTGTGAGGATGAGTAATCACTCATATGTGTGTATCTATTGTTACTTGCCAGATAAAGAGAATTGCATTTATGAAATAAACTAGCTCAGATTATTGTAGTAATAAAGGAGCGATGAAGTCCTGCTCCAGATGTGAGCTCAGGCAGAACGGATCTCCAGCTGTGCCGGACAAATGCTGGCTCCTGAACAATCACAGCAAGAATGGTTTACCCTCACACTTTCATGCTAGACTACCTGAGCACAGCATGACATGTTTACGTTAGAGATGAATGAGTGTTATTTCTTCAAACACAGACTAATATGAGATTAGAACAGGTGTGTGGATGCAACATTGCACAGCTAGATAACAGATTTACATCACCATAGCTTCTTCTTTCGACTCTGCTGGATATACGTACAGAACAACATGGTGTGCACATACAATAGCTGTCAAGTTTCAATAAGGTTTCATGGTAGATGATTTGTTCAAGTAGAGATGGTGTGACTTCAGTAATTTTTCTTTTAGTTCAGTTCTAAAGGTTTTATACAAATGTCAAAAGTCATGTTGCTAGTGAAGTAAGATTAGCCAAACTACATTGATAGTAAAGTTGGATTAGCTAAACATCATTGGTACAATAGTGAGATGAGCCATATAATATTGCTAGTGTAGTAAGATTAACTTAACCTTCTTTCTACATTCTACAAAAATCTGCAGAGATACTTGTCTAATAACCCTGCTAGCATAGTAAGATTAGCCTAACAACCTTGCTTGTCTTGCTTGTGATATTTTGCTTGTGTTATTACCCCAATCCAATGTTATTAGCTATTCTATTTAGATTCATGACATATAATTACAGTGATGTAAATATCAGATCAGTCCCAGGTTGTAACACTGCAGAATGAAAAAGTTCAAGATAGTTAATACTTATACGAGACAGTATTCTTTGTTTTTTTGTTTATTTATGTAGCAATTTGGAACTATTGCAATCTTAATAAACACATTGAGTGATTGAGGAAGCAGAACAGTTCATGTAGCTGTACAACAGTAGTCTGAAAGAAAATATACCTATATTTCCACACTGTTTGGTCACAGCAGGCAGCTGAATTAATGGCATAGTGAATCATTTCTGTGAAAGGACACAGGCACTAATATGTCTCATTACTGTGCTTGCCAGAGATGCAAATGAAAAAGAAATGGACCACTACTGCTCAGCTGTTAATGAGGACAACTGAGACCATCCATGTAAGACCAAATAAAGTAGGGCAATACCTGTGAGAGTGTGTGCATGACTGGAAATCTGAAACAGAGAACAATGTCAGGGCAACAGGCTGAGATTCGTTACTGTCCCATCATGTGCTGCCAGTGTGATATCACTTCTGCGCCATCACCCTGTGAAATTCAGTAAAGATGCTGTATATAGAACAGACAGAAAGAGTCATAGTAGATTCATACCAGTGGTGAGGAATTGGGGGATATTTTTTTTTCAGGGTGCCACAGCTAATGTATAAAAATCCTTATGATGACAGTTTAATAAATAATTTTCAAACAAAACTTTCTAAATTCTCAGCTAATTTAAGTGATAATTTATCACAATAAAGCAAAGCGGCTGTTACAAATCTTACAAATTATTTTAAACAGTCCAATATGTATTGGCACCTTTCAGAATGAAAATTATTGTATAAAATAATCACATTTTTCCACTCAGACTGGCCAAACTACTTACCTTTTCTCTAACAAAACCATTTCCTTTAAGACTTCTCTCTTACAAACATGTGGAAACAGTATTTGCACTCCTATGGAATGTTTGCAACCAAGCAAACTGTACTTACAAAAAATGGCAGCCCAAACACACTGATTTTTAAAAAAGAAAGGAGTTTGAAATATTTTACATGAATGACTGGCACAAGATTCAATACATGTGTTCTCCAATGTGTAAGTATTTAAAGTGACTTAGTGTTGTTTTTCCCTCCTTACCAAGTATTAATTGTAGGGGTGTCAATAATTCTTGAACCAGAGTTTTACAGGAAAAAAACAACTTAAATATTTGGTTAAATGGATACTACTCATTTTACTAAAGTGTGCCAATAATTGACTCCAGAATCAGACACTGGATATGGATTTTGAAATGGTAAGTAATTGGTGTGGATCGATGTATTAGTGTATATTCGTATTTGCACATAAGGAATCCATTATGGATGAAGTGCAAAGAACTCCAAGGAGGAAAAAGATCAGAAAAAGTTCTTTTACTTTTTTAAGAACAAGTCTGTTTGCCATGTTTGATCTGAGTCAAAAGACTCTCACTTTGGCGTCCACTGCACTACTGAGTGTGAGACGTGACTATGACATTAATCCTGAGGATTCCAGTGACTCACTCCGACCGTAAATAGGAGTAATTACACCACTAGGGATTATGGTTAGGACCTAAAGTCCTGACGTCATCTCATCTACACAGATCAGCCCAGATCTGTGATGTCTTTTTGCGTTGAAGTCTTGGGAATGAATGCCTTTGAATGTCCGGTATCGTCACACTAATGGATTTCTTTAAGACAGCAGGAAATGGCGAAAGTTTGCGTGTCTGGACTGTTTTAATGTTTCCAACAGGGCTAAAGTGCTAATTGTGACTGTTACAGTAACAGTTGGACCGTATCTAAAGCTATCAGGGAGTCCTCCTTTCCTGTGTGATATCCTCTAAACTCAGGGCACTGTGTATGTACGTGCCATTCCACTTGAGTAAGACGTATCACGTTGCATGTTTTCTTTTATAGTACACAGAATACAGAGAAGTCTATTACATGCCAACATAGCTAAAGTTCCTGATCTTAAATGGTGTTTAACTTTCATTTTGCTAACCCAAAAACTATACAAAAAAGCATGACTGAGTTTCACATCATAAAAGAATTTTGCATCGCTGCTATTTCTACTGAACAAAAAAAAAAAACACACAGCGAAGAATCTAGTGATCAGAAAGACACAGACCACCTACTGCAGCTCTCCTAGGGAGGCAAGTCACCCGGTGTGTTTCAGAGCACCTTAATGAAACAGCAGAACCCGGCACCTGGCACTCTCACTGCCTCACTGACGGGAACCAAGCACAGAGATAGAGCAGATAGCCTACTGCGTCTCAACTGGCGCGGAACTTACTGGGAAAAAGTGCAGGTATTTATGCTGAGATAAGGCACAGTGGCTCTCGCTTCGCTCCGTTCGGTTCCAGGGCAGCGACAGCTCACTGCTGCTATGCTCGGAATGTGCAAGGACAAGGAGGGTTAGGAATCTAAGACATTGGGATTAGGGCTGTGGAGAGTTTCCCATCTCTATTGTACTGCTGGTGGGTAGAGGGGCAGTCGCAGCCTAGTCTGGGGCATGTAAGACATGGCATGGATGAAAGAAGACAAAGAAAGTAGAGGCATTAGTCTCAACTTTCTTCGTCTTCATAATGTCTAATTTGAATTTGTGTGGAACAAAACCAGAACAGAAACATAAAAACTACTGTTACATCATAACATACCACAATGTAGATGTGTGTTTTTATCCAAGTTACTGTATAAGAACTGTATATGTGACACAAACACAGAATCAACCCACAATCACACACACTCTTCACCCTCCTGCCATCTGGAAAGAGGTACCGGAGCATTCGGGCCCTCACAACCAGACTGCTGAA
>JAOTRN010000016.1:9612481-9639072 GCA_028566695.1 Bagroides melapterus
TCTCATTTCACTGTGTACTGCTAAGCTATATATGGTTGAAATGACAATAAAAGCTTCTTGACTTGACTTGACTTGAATCCCTGGAGCTGTGATATTGTGGTTGATTAGCCAGACCTTCAGACTGACTGCAGAAGGTCTTGAAACCATAGAACCTTTCATTGGCCAAAGACCAACCAAGAGTGCATCTGACTGACATGGAGAGCAAACAAAGAAGTATTAAGGGGAAATGTAAAGACAATTAGCTAAAAAAAGACCAGATATCAACCGTAGATCATTCATTTAAGAAAACAATGCAAAGTAACGAGGTTATACTGTGAACTTCACATCATCAAATCCAGCAATTAGCTGATCCTCATAAGTACTCACAGTACAGTTGGAAACAAGATGGTTTCTTTCTTCCATCAGAGAAGTAGAGCATCATGATAGCAGACCATTAAAAAGGTGACACATACTGTCCATCTCACAGAATTTCTGTTGAATTCAACCAATCAGATGGTGACTTCGAAGCTGAAGTGTTTTTGATTTTCTGTGCCAAATGCATTCAGCTAATGGGTTTTGGGCATGACGTCCAATTTTTACCACTTTATCTAAAAGCGTCACAATAGCAGAAAGAGATAAACTCTGACAAAAGTATATGCAGGATATAACTGAAAAATACAAATTACCAAGAATATTCAGAATAATCACTGTGTAGTATGTGCCTGCTCCTGACCTTTTAGAAACACTTGAAATGTCTGAGAACATTGTGTTTTATGTGGCAAAAATAGTTACTCTGAGTGATGGTGTGGAATCTCTTTATATCCTGAAGATGACCAGAAAAGGGAAAGAATAGATAGATTCAATGGTTTGGCCAAAGCGAGAACAAATTCTCAGATTTATTGCCCTAACCTTGTTTCATAAACAGAGCTTTAGCTAGTGGCCTATTATTCCAAAAGGTTTATCACCTAACCTAATTCTTCACTGTTATCCTAGTTAGGATTCAGATTATCAAGGGAAATAGGAGCAATAATCATACCAGGCCAGGTTATATAAGTGTGCAGGTGCGTGTGTGTGTGTGTGTGTGTGTGTTGAAGCAGGCATGGTGCTCATTGGACTAAAGTGCTGTGCTATCCGATTCTGCCGGTCTTGCCAACTCTCCTCCAGGAGACAAAGTTTACTTTCAGGAGACATTGTGGGGATCTATTCTTCACAGAGGAAAAAAAATAAGGGAGGGGGCAAATAACACAGATTACAGCCATCAAGAAAATATTTGACCACCATTCCTGGATACAATGAGTAAGCGAACAACAACGGCGGGCAGACAGGACAGTTTTACTTGCTCGAAAAGGCCAGTGGATGAACACATGAGTTTGTGATGAGTAGTTTTAAATAGATTCAAAGCCAATTGATTCAACTAACTAAAGAGGACACAATGCAATAATGACAGTCATGCCAGAATATGGGTGACTGAAACAATAAATGAACTGAGTTAACTTTTCTTTATATATAAGGAATGTCTGGGAATTTGGGCACCTGCCCCTGCCAAAAAGCTGTTTGTCTGGCAGTGTGACTGTACAGTGAGTCAGTTACATAAACAAGACCCTGATCTCTGCTGTAGAAAACTGATTAAAATCTAACGGCACACCCAGAGGCTGTTCCTTCGAGGTGCTGTACCTCTCAAAGGGCAGTGTACAGAGTGTATAGTATGGAATTATTTCAAACACATTTTGTGTTAGTCTTGGCTCAGGGTTTATGGAATACATTATTCCACAAATTGCTGAAAGCTTAAAGAACATGAATATGAAAAAGAAGAACTGTAAGAGGCAGAATACAAGGTTCTATGTTTTGGAATGCACATTGTCAGGATTACTGTGTATAATTTGCAATATTAGTATGTGTTTTTTACATAAATGGAAGACTTTTAGAGGGTTTCTCAATAATTATCTATTTAAATGTTTAGGGATTTAAGGGAATTTAATTAATTAATTTAAGGGAAATCCGCTGTAGTAGTGTTCTACACTGAATCTTCAAGTGTTTACTCATATGAACAGTCCAAATAATTTTTTAAGAGTGTATTATTTGCATGTTTAAATTTTGGATCAAAGATGATTCATTAATTAATTAATTCAAATGAAAAAGCCAGATCTTCTCAAATGGACTGCTATGCCACTCAGAGTGTAAGTAACCAGAAACTTCCTGCCAACAGCCAGTGACGGCCAGTGTTCCCAGTACAGGATCTGGATATACTGCATCTCAGACCAGGATAAAGCGGATACTGGTGGTGAAAGTATAAATGAATTTCAGATCTTAGAATAATATCTAAATGGAAATAGCATACATAAAGAAAACACCATGTTAAACTCTGCAGTGATTAAATCACAATTACAGACAAAGCAGCACCAATGAGATATATTAGATTAATTAGATTAATAAACTAATAGCAAGTGTCGGCTCTAGAATTTCAAACAGTTGACACTTGAGATTTCAATGCCACATGATACAACCTACAAAGTTCCAAATAAGACAGACAGTGGGTCAAATTGCAGATGCTTCAGACAGAAAATTATTATTATTAATGTTTTGACGAGAACCTTCTAAAAATCCATGGCAACATAGATCAAACATGGACAAACAGTATCCAGGGCCTTAATGATGAAGTTGATGGACACTTTGCTTTAAGTGCCACAAAAATGCAGCCACAAAAAGAACCACAATATCGAATGAGCTCATGCATGATCCTGTCTCAACAAAAATTGTATGTCCATAGATTTGCAAAGGTGAAGTCATGGCATAGCTTTCGTTCAGAAATCCGTTCTGTCACATGCCAATCCATAAAAATGCATAACTAGTGTAAATTGAAAAAAGAACATACAGTCATTTATCATGTTTTTGTTTTTTTTTACTTCTGAACATATGTTTGAAGGAAAGCAAAGGATGCTTTCAAATCACAATGTCTGCTGGAAAATGTTAAATCAAATGTTGAGGGATCCATAATTATTTGGTATTAATATTTTGGAAATAATTAGGTGTGATGATTGCTTTGAGTGGTCCAGTATCAGCCAACAAATAACAGGCAATTTGAAAGGACCCTATGATGCAAACACACATCCGTGGTGATGGTCCCAAATTCCTTGAACCCATGTCTCTATAGGCCTCATCCTGGTAAATTCATTCCAGAGTCATTAATGAACACAAAGCTGAGGTCAGGTACATTCTATGAGCTCCACAATCACCAGATTAAAACATCTCTATTGGGATCCTTTATGGGAAGCTCTGGAGTGTAAACTGTAAAGATATCTACTTCCTTCAACCCAAGATTTTCATTTTGGCTAACAGTCAAATGTTCCACCACAAACCATTCAGGAGTTACATGACAATTTCCAAAAAGGACTAAAGCTGTTCTGTACCCAAAAGGTACCAAAAGGTATCAATCAACATTGTTCATATATCTTGTAAATTCGGTAAGCTGTCTTACTGGACTGTGTTTCTTAGAGGAATACCAGTGGCTTACTCCCTTTGAATCAAAGCAAACAGCTTAAGTGCACATCTGGCACTACTGAGGAGTGCTGGATTTCTGCAGAATATTCCCACCTGCGTGAGTTTAAGTGTTACACTTCTTCACTATCGATATATGTTGATCATGCTAAATGTAAAATCTTTTGTAGTCATCAACCCCTTTTAACTACTACTTTATAGACACCCTCATTAATGAACAATGTATTTGTTAGTATTTTGTCTTTGTACAAATTACTAAGAGTCTTTCTGTTTCTATGACTTTCCACCAACAAAATACATCAGGTCCACATGAGCATTATATTGGATGCAGTGATAGGCCTTGCATTTGGTACCTGGGCCTTCAGTGGGGACTTACCTGACTTAATCCACCTCTTAATACCACTATCACCAGACAATAATAGAAACGCAAAATAACAAGTGTGGCATTACAGAGAGTCATTTCGTGTATTGAGGGTGAATACCATTTTTACTAAGGCAAGAAACCTAACTAAGACAGCCCCAAACCTCTACACTACAACCACAACTGTGTCACATACATCATCTGGAGCTTTAAGTATGTCCAAGACCAAGTCAAATTCTCCTCCACTGTCAGCCATTGTGCCGTAAAAATTCTAACTCTAATGTAATAATGTTTACAGATCACCACAGACGTGTTTTACTAGTTTGTTCTGACCAACCAATCAGAGGACGGAAAAATGCTGATTGTGAGGCAAATTTGAAATCTGATTGGTTACAGAAACAGTCCCATTGCTAATGTAGTTTAAGTTCCATTGACCAGCACTACTGATTCTGAAGACCCTGGGCAGATTAGATTGACATGGCAGCACATAGAGGCTGAAATCTGACTGGACAAAAAAATCTAACATCCACATACACGCACTGGAAGCAATGCAGCCAAGAGAAACGCTATGAAATCTAGAGAATAGACTGTCGGGAATAAATTAATATAGTTTCATGGAACAAATATTAGAATTTAGGTTGTAAGTGTAGGTCTGTGCTTCTGATAGTGCCCTGATGGCCCAACACTAATTGGATGTAGATCTATTTGTTTGGATTAGACCTATTCGATTTAAGGAACCAGTTGAACTACAAGCTGAATAATGAATAAAATAATAAATTTGGAGTAAGGATTTTCAACATTGTAAAAAGAAAATTGAAAAAAATGCTGAAATAAAGTAAGAAAACACTTAAAGGCATTAAACAATTTCTCTGGTTTTAAAAAATAAGACATTTTGAGAAGCAGGTGCTAATTGTGGAAAATGGCACTCTCCACCCACCAGCACATGCCACCCCACCTACACATACATACAACATTCATTATTACTCACTCTGTTCATCAAAAAGACCACTAAAACAATTCTTTAAAGAATGTTGTTAAGCATTTTTAAAAAATAAGAGCAGTTCATGATCAGGTGTTTAGTCCAGTGCAGTCTCATTAAATTAGTGCTTGCTTAATCAATAGCATAATCAATATGCAATTTTAAACCTTCCCGAAATCCATTTCTATAATCCTCACTTTTTTACTGTGCAATCTGGACTGGTTCACTTTCTAGAGATACTATCACCTTGACTTGAGGATCAATTCACACCAACATTCTTTTCTGATGCCAATCTTCTTATTCCAGGAACAAGGCAAAAAATAACAAAACAACAAAAACACCATAATTGACTGACACTTTCTGTTTGAGTCATAAACGTTGATAAGGTCCCAGGACAGCAATCGTAATCTGAAAGTCTACATTTACCCTGCAATTTGGGTGTATTATAAAGCCTTCTGCCAAAAGGAATATATTTTATATATAAGGAATTCAGTACAAAGGCATCTGCATGCTTTTGAGTGTCTTACTGAGAGAAAAAGAATCCACACAGTAGAGTTTATATATCCACACACAGGTTCATCCCAGACTTAGTTACAAAATGTGTTACATATGTGCAAATAGCTGAAAAAATAATCCAGGGAGATTTCCTCGTTCTTTTTTATCAGGGCACGTTCATTTATTATTGCAATGTTCTTCTTTGCTACTTATTATCCAAAGCCTAAAACAACACTGTTGTAGCGATCAGACTTCAGCTGTAGGTGAAATAAAAGAACAAACCGTTAAACAATAACATGACTAAAATAAAATCAATTTAAATTTTCTGAATTGTTTGAAATTACACAAATACACAATTATACACAGTATGACGTGTAGTGAAATGCTTTTTACGACCGTTCTTGGTATACAAAATAGAGCCAATTAATACTAAGGTAAAAGAATAAAAATAGGATAGAACTAGGATACAGTAAAATAATGATATAGGGAAAACATAGTGGAAAATTATAATAAAAAAAAATACTGAAAATATAGAAAAGGTAGTATGTATATACAGTGTCCAGTGTAAAACCTGTGCCAGGTCAAATCTGTGGCACAGATGATCTGCTGCGGTGACCCCAAACAGAGAACAGCTGAAAGAACGACATTATCTGAATAGATAATGATCTGTAGATCTGTATATGGTACAGTGATGTGATATGTTACATATATTGGTAAAATGCAAACGTGTGTTATTGTACAGTTCCTGTTGATTATGATATGTAATACTTGAAGCGATGTTGACTAACGGTTTTGTTCTAGTCTCTGTGGATCTGGAGCTTATACAGGAAACATTGGGTGTCAGGTGGGAATACACATAGGATGAGGGAGCAATTTATATTTACAGATCTACCTACTAGCCTGCTTTGGGAGGTGGGAGGAAACCATAGAACCCAGAAGAAATCCAAACAGAGTGAGAACATGCTGAAAAAACACCACTTGACTAACCTGTTAAATAGTCTAGACTAAAATCATCATTTAAATGATAAATAGTCAGCTTAGCATCTTGTTTTATAAGGCTTATACTTAACTGTCAACCTGGTTTGACTTAGTTAATGCTGATGTTTTAACACTGTAAAGTCACATAAGTCTCACACCAAGAGGTATGAAGAAAACTAGAACCTGGAGCCATTTCAAATGGATTTGACACATCTGAAGTCTTTGATTTTATCATTAAAACTATCTTTCCACACCCTGACCCAATAGAATACAAACAATACACTTTAAAGAGAGGATGCAACATTCAGATCCCTCACTCAATCCCTCTATTGTCTAGTGTATAAAAACATGAGACTGAACACCTGTGTTAGGTGTGGGTAGCCCTGATCCTATTCACATGGCTAATCTTAGGGTTTTGATATCAGGCCTGTGTTGTACTTTTCCCTCATAGTATTTGGTTTGATCTCAGTGTGCTGTACATAAGTAACCCATGACTATTACTGTTCTCACACATGGTTGAGTGCTCTGTAATGTTTCAGTTCACTGGGCCTTCTTTCATAATCCTACTGCAGATGTACAGAGAGTGAAACAGTTCTGCTGTCAAGTACTTAAGCACACTGTATATGAAATATGCCATTAATCCTGTGCATGACTGCTGAAGGAAATGAGATTTGATGAGGGTTTTAAATCACTGATCTACTGTAGCTGCAGCCCTGTAAACTGACAATAAGGAGCCTCAGGGTGGATGGACAAGCCACTGCTTGGGCAAAATGGACTTGAAATACAATATTGTCATTTCTGGGAAGTAAAAATGCACATTTACTTTATTCTTACCTTCATGGATTTATTCAAACACAATAAATATGGATTGGTTGGTTGTTATGTTTTCTCCTATGCATATATCACAGGCCAGGGGACTTGATATTGTAGTTACTGCAGTGTTTAATAAATGGAACAAGTTTCAACACTCAAATATAAGTGATGTGATAATGGTCAGGTTTTCCTGTTAACTCCTAATAAAAACCCAAAAGAGCACAAATAAAGCACTATCACATCGCTCTCTTTAGGCAGATATAAAACATGAGATAAATCTCACTGCACCATTATCAGCAGGGAGACAAACAGCATTATGTAATAAATAGCACAATATTCAGAGTATGTAACAGGCATGTTTAATTGTGAGAGTATATAGTAGTGCAATAACAATAGTGTACATCACATATGACGACATGTTTATACAATGTTTATACAATGTTTATGTTTATACAATACACAATATACAGTACAGAATGTGTGAATAGTGCAAGCAGCAGCAGTGTGCGTAACATGGGGATGAATTGATGAGTGACTGTTCTTACAGTACAGTATTTACGGATCTGAAGTGGAGTGTAAAATGTTTGTAAAGAGCATGATGGTACTTTTAAACCGCAGTGAGTAAAATGAGTTGCTTAAATAGGTAAAAGACCAGATGTTCATATTAATCTTTGTAAAAAAAAAAAAAAATAAATAAATAAAAAACTAGGATATCTAATTGTATCGATTAATTGTTATGTAATCAAAATCTGAACTGCTTTCATTACCTGTCTCTTAAATTACACATTTAAACATTTTTATATGAACAATTTCAGGCAACCGTCCATCATTTTATGAGGTTTCTTTGCAGACAGGTTGCATTTTGTTCTTAAATTAATGAAAGGGTTGAAATTAACATTGTTTTAAAGCAAAAAATTTGCAAAATGTGGTTAACTAGCATCTATGCTAATTGCATGAGGACTTTATGAGATTATGATATTCTAACAATTTAATTTTAAATGTATGGGTAATAACATATAAACACTCATTTTTAAGTGAAATATTTAATAAAATTTTATAACTAGGAGCTGTGTTATCATATTTTAAAAGGGCTAAGTGTTTAGAGGCTAGTGTGCGCAAAATTAGTGAAACTAATGTTTTTAAGGAAATGCTGCCCTCTTGTGGACGGTTTAAAAACCGAAAATTGAACCAAGAATTGAACGCCTCGCTATGCTTAAAAAAAAAAATAGCGGCGACTAGCGGCCGAATACTGAATTCTCTGAAAGTGCACTCGCTATCAGTTGTTGCCTAGCCTTTTTAGTGCACCTATATAGGGAGCAAGGTGGGATTTTGGATCATCCCGCATTCCGACTGCAAACTCACAAGTTATCCTGTTTCGCCCTGAAGTCCAAAACAGTTGGACAAATACCCAGACTCCGACTTATTTTTTTAAATATTTATTTTAATAACTTACAAAATAGCCTCTCAAATGAGAGAAAGTTATAAAGACAGTAACAAGGCAGGTGAAAACAGACTACTTCCGTTTTCACCTCTTCTTAGAAAACGTAGGCAGGTCTTTCCAGTAAAGCCAGGTGTCAACGAATCTTTTTTTTTTACGCGTCACATTTACATAAACTCCAGGAAGTTTAGCTTTTTTGCGTCGCCTACTTTCACAGCACACTTTGTCCACCTTCACGAAAAAGTCTGAGAACATATGTCGAAAACAGTCTGAAATAATAATTCAAGGCTTATTATTTTTTTTAGAGACCACGATGGCTCTAAAGTATTTATCAGCTGCTTTATTTTTCTTCTGTATATCTGAGGTGTCATGTCTATACATCGTAAACGGGTCCTCTCTGACCTGCAACCAAATGGTGAGTAGATCAGATTAATAAGTTTAGTCAAAAAATAAAAATAAATAAATAAGAAAAAAAATATTTAGAACTTTATCGCAAACGTAGACTAAGCTTGAACATTACAGGTATAAGTCTTTAAGTTCCGGTTGACTTTAAAATCTTTGTGTGTATTTTGTTTTTTTTAAACTTATTACAAAGATAAAGGTATTCCTGTGGCTTAATTTAATTTAAGTATTTAGGCGTGATCTCAGCATCTCTGGCGTCGAATAGAATTGTTTTTTAATCATGAAACGTACTAAATACAAACGTCTTACTGCTACAGAAAGTAAACATTTAGGCCATATTCATAAATGATTGTTTCCCATTTGTTCTTTTCTTTAAAGGTGCCATGTGAAATTAAAATAAGTGAGTGTTTTCGACACACACACACACACACACACACACACACACACACACACACACACACACACACACACACATTTATCCTTGTGAGGACATTCTAAAAGAACCTCTTGTGTCTTTATAATAATAATAATAATAATAATAATAATAATAATAATTGTTTAATGTCCCAAGACATTCAAAACTGTCAATAATAAATTCATTAAAACTAATAATCAGTTACAGCATTATTCTTTTTGAGCTCAAGATCTGAGTTTATTTATCCGTTTCCCCAGATAACTGTATATATAAAGAATGGCTGACACCACAGACTTTCACACCAACCAGTCCAGTGGATCTAAAGGTTCATGTAAACATCACAACAGATGAGGAGGGATACTTGGTGCCTGTAATTATGGCAGAATGGAAAGCAAGGGATGATGGTTAGTATATAAACTCAGTGCTGATTTGATATAGAAAACGTGTCCGATTGCATGTACGCTGCTGAATTATATACGTTTTCTTAGACACTAAGCCTTTGTTGAAGAAAAATATTTTATGTCAGAATTACATTCACATATCCAGTTGATTATAGACAATAGAATTCTGTAGAACAAGAAGTTATTTTTCTAATTTGCATTGTTTCATCATTTTTGCCGGATTTTGAATTAGAACTGTTCATGTGTAAAGGAGCTGTTTCTTTCAGGGAGCATTATACATTTAACTGGAACAGAGTTTCAAGTGACAAAGCAGGGCAACGGTGAGCACATCTGTGTCCATTACCTTTTTCTCAAGAAGATTACTGCAATGAGAAATGAATTAGGTGAACAGGTGAGACAACACAAAACCATTCTTTATACCTTCACTTTTTTCTCGAATTATTATTATTACGTTTTCTAATGTGGTATTTTGCCTTGCAGTGGTCTTTTTCTTTGGACAAATTGGTTGTCGATCCCGGTGAGACGTACTTGGTGGCAGTCTCCAACCTCCCCAAGCCAAACATCGCCCACACCAGTTACAACATTAACAAAACTATCAAAGTCCCAGGTAAGTTAATACAAGTAAATGTTTAAAAGTTTAACCAAGAATGAGGCTAATCATCAATTGTATTTTACTTCACAGCATAGTACAGACTCCTTTTTCTACATCACATGAAAATGGCAAAGAAACAATTTAATGATGACATTTAAATTTCCATCATTTAAAAGTAATTCATATTACATTTCAATTTGTATATTTGTAATTATCACTGAACAGCAATGAACAAATCACGACGAAACTATGATTCATTCTACCGTTGACAAAAACACAATGACTCTACCTTCTTGCTGGGAGTGTCTATAGACACTGGCCACAAACTGACCTAAAATCAATTCAGTCTTAAATTTCAAGGAAATCATTTTGTCTTAGGCTTGGCAAGAGGATGTACATTGCTGGCATGCCTATATGTTAATTAGTACCAGAGAATTTCATATTTAATTTCTGAATGCTGGTTGTATCTTTTTTAAAGTATACATTTAAAGTATAAATTATTTTAGGTATCAATTCGTATACATTTTTATCTGTAACAACAGGTTGTAAAACTCCTGCTATGCGGTCGACTCAAATCTGTATCGAAAGTGGTGAGTGAACATCTGTCTTTATTTGCCTTGAGAAAAAAACTAGCAAGCATGTGTGCCTTTGTTATTTTTTTTATCCCACTTCTTGTTTTATGTATGGATTTCTTTGTGTCACAGGAGAAAACTGGAATCCCAACATCTCCATGGTGAGATCGGGCCCTAAGGATCGGACACTTTTTATTACTTTTGACACCAATGAGCATTCTGAAACTTATAATGTCCATGTGAAGTGCAAACAACACAAAGAAAGCCAAAATCTTAGTAAGGTAATGAATTAAATTTTACATGTCACATGACCAACATTATAACGATATATATTTGAATATATGATGACGAAATGAACTACAGTGAAATACTCCTTCATACAAACCTCATTTCAAGATGAATTTACAATGCATCATTTATTCACAGGAAAACAGGTCCTCCATAAATGTCACGTTTGACCTTGAAGCTTGGCCACAAACATGCTGCAGTTTCACTGTGGAGGTATATACTACTGTGCCAGTAGTTTTGCAACACAACATATAAACTCTATACCTCTGATTATTATATCTACATTCATATTTTATCTAAAATCATATTATGTAAATGTTTCTTCATGTAGATCCAGCCATTCTTTAAGTGTGGAAATGACTGCTTACGGAAGAAAAGGAGTTTTAATATATGCCCAGGTACGATGTTAATACAATCTTCCAGTTTTCTTTTTTTCCTAGCTTGTGTCATTCTGAGAATATGAAGTTGAATCTTCCTGGCTGTAATGGTTTTGTTCATTGTTAACAGGGTTAACAGACCCACCTAAATCAACACAAGTTGCAGATGATTTGTGGAAGGTTTTTACTGGCTTGTTTGTTTTACTCTGTGGTCTTTGTGCCATATGTTTCATTTGCTTGCGCTGCAGGAAGCAGCCGAAGGGTAAGTAGCATGAGATCATTATATTTTCAAATAACTCCTGGAAGCTTTTCAGAAATTTGCTTTTTACCAATTAAAAAAAAAATCCCTGACAGACACTATTATTCCCTCATTATTATACTTTGTATTACAGGTCGAGCAATTCTCCAGCATAGGCACTCCACTTCGGGTGATCTTCCAGATGCTGAGCGTTCCGTGCTAATTATCTACTCAAAAGACCACCCGAAATACACTGATATAGTGCTGAAGCTCTGTGCCTTCTTGAGGGCCAAGTGCGGTACGGAGGTTTACTTGGACCTCCTGGACACGGCCTCTATAGGAGCCATGGGCCGCTTGCAATGGATGGAATTACAGAAGCGTCGTATAGAGCAATCTTCTGACAAAGTGCTGGTCCTGTGTTCACGGGGAGTTCAGGCCAAGTGGGGAGCTATGTGTGGTGGACCTCGAGTTCTCTTACATGAGGATGTTTGCTCACCAATGGGGGACATGCTGACTCTCGCCCTGCAGCTCATTACGCCCGACATGCAGAGGCCAGCCTCTTATGGCAAGTACCTGGTGGCTTATTTTGAGGACATAAGTGACGAATGTGATGTGCCCTCCATGTTTGACTTGGCAGTCAAATACAAACTAATGAAGCACTTTGAAGAACTCTTCTTTCGGATCCTGGATCTGGAAAAATATCAGAAGGGGAAGGTGCACACAATCAAGGGCATTGGCATTGATGACTATATCAACTGCCCATCAGGCAAAGCTTTGAGGGATGCCATTGAAACCTTCCAGGCCTACCAGCTGGAGAATCCAGATTGGTTCGAAAAGGAGTGCTTAGAGAGTGAAGATGACGTTCCGGTAATGGAGATAAGCCCTTTTCTTAATGAGTATTCTCCACAGATTCTTAAATGTGATCCTGTGATCAACTTTGGACCCTCTGTTTGCGAGTGTATGGTGGAGGTACACCATGCAGACCAGACCCATAGTGTCTGGTCCACTGAAATTCCACATCTTAACCTGGACTTTGAGCAACCTGTTATTCAAGATGTTCAACCAGCACGCCAGGTATATTCCCTTCATCCAGCTGTGGAAGCCCCACTTGGTATCCACCAAGCTGGGGTGTGCCATGTAGATCCAGAGAACCATCCCTGCCTTTTAGTTGAACCTGCATTACAGGAGCCTTTACCAGCGAGTAGGAACAAGGTATTTTTGAACAGGGGGCCACTTCTTGAGGACTCTCCTGCCACTGATAAAGAGGAGGCCCTTGAGAAACTACTGAACCTCCAGGTCTCTCTAGTATCTGTTGATATTACAGCTCCTCCACCCTCAGTGGATGATCAGTTCCAGACATCATGGGATGCGCACTCATCGCAACCAGTGGAGATGGATGAGAGTCAGGTGGAAGACACCTCAGGAAGGAGACAATCTAGATGGTCAGATCAAGGATATAGCTCAAGAGACTCTATGGTAAGGGAGGATCCTCCTCCATCTTCTCTTGTTGCACTGGCTAAATTGCAGGAAGCCCTATACCTAAACAGTCCCATCTCATCTGGATTTGGCACAGAGACAATGGAGAGTTGATATTAACATGATAGTATGCTAAAACAAAGAGACTTCCACCACACCCTACATACAAACACTTTTTTGGTCAGGGTGGAGGTGTAGCCAATCCCAAGAACACTGGGTGTGAGAAATATATGCACATTCATAGCTATGGGTAATTTAGTATAGCCAATCCATCTACTACAAGTTTTTTGTTTGTTCGTTTGTTTTTAATTACAAAAAACACACATCCTAATTTTGTCAAATGAAATCCAATGAAAAGCCACATATTCTGCAGATGTGTTTTTATTGTATTCTTATGTATATAACAAGTGATGATTAACCTGTGAACTGTTGTTTGCAAAGCTTACATGAGCTTGATAATGCAAAAAATCGTGTAACATTTTTAATGACTTTATTAACAGACATATGGACAACTGTCCATTTATTTCCATTTAAACAGGTTTTACATTTAATATTGCACATAACCTTTTTGGTTAAAATGGGTTTTCATCACAGGGAATCTACAAGCTGTAATTTACAATATACTTTTGCATGCATTGCACTATAAGCAACTTTTCGTGTAAAAACATATACATATCACGAAGATGATTTGTTTCTCTGTCTTCTCACAGGTAGATTTATATAATCAGATTAATGGATCTCCATCAGATGGGGCTTTAAATGTAATACTATAATAGTACATTATTAATAACTGCAAATTATAAACTGCATTCTTTGGTTGTCTTTGTTGTGTGCTTTTTTTTTTACTGGAATTTACTGTAAACATAAACAAAATTGTGGTTCTGTCCCCTTATTCCAGATTTAAAAGATTTGCTAATAAAGTTCTGCCATTTTATTTTCCAACAAGGTAATGTCAGTATTTTATAGTGCAAAAAAGACCCATAATGTGAGAGGGACTTGTGAGAGTAGAACTTTTGAAGGCATACGCACAAGTAGAAGTCGGCATGAACAGTTCACATGCGTGTTATTTTGCTGACGTACACATATCCAAACATGGAATACATTTGTATTATAAACATATTCACACTGCACGGTGAGGCACAAAAATCCTATTTTTGATAATGCACTTTCGGCCTGCATATTTAACGTTCCTTTAAGGTTTTTTTATGCTCCTACAGTAAGGTTTCCCTACCATTTGTGCATACCAACTGATACACTTCCTTATTGAAATGTTTGTTATCTCATTTCTAATTGAACCTGTAGACTAGTCAAACAAGTTTTTAATGCAGTGCATTTGAGTAGGATGGAAAGAGTTAGAAAACATGGGGTTTTCCATTTCTTTCATCAGGCTTACTCATATTTCCTGTCTCTGACCTATTATGGTACATCTTGAACTGAACATTCTGAAATATGTTGTCAGCATGCTGTCGTGCTGAGAGGTAGCCTAGCGCTGTGTGGAGACTAATGTGACACAGCTACTGCTCCGAGGCCCTCTTTCGTGTTTACGAGGTCTAACGATGGGCTTCATATTTCCTCACTCCTTGAATACCATCTTAAGTATGTGGTTATGACCAAAGAGTTATTAGCATCCAAAGCCCATACTGTACACAATTAATGTGGTATTTCTTTCATAACTGCCGGCCGTAACATATTCTTCATGGACGTTTTGAATAAAAAGAATACATCGTTTTCACTTGATATATAACATTTTACACCTTTTTCACAAGTGCTTTTAAATACATCCACAGACAATGTGTCTGACTGCTTGACACTGGGAGACAACATCTACTTCACATTAGTTCAATGATGTCTATTACATGGTATATATTTTTAGTATAGAAAATCAACAACTAATTGCATTGCACGTATTACTGACACTTTTTTTAATACAAGCACCTGTGAGCATAAATGTGTGCTTTGTTTTGACACTGATAACAGACTTCATTGCTTAGATTCACTTTTCAACCATGCGATCCTATTATAAACTCCTGCCTTGGATCAGAGAGTGACCTACTTTTTAACTGAATATACACATGGTTTTAAGTTCAAAACGTTTTCCAAAGACACACAACCACGCTAACAAATCTGATCAGTTGCCAAAATACAGAATAAGCAGGTAGTCATCTCTGCCAGCTGTTCGGTTATTTTTCTTTCTTATGTAACTAAATTGATCAAATATTTAATATATTATAATGACATAACTTTTGTGTTATTTTCTTCCTTAATAAAATACCATTTTATTACCGATAGCATTAATAGAGGTAATCCAGAAATTGTCTGATTTCTACTAACACTTAACATTAGGCAAAGATTCTCACCAGTTTAGCCAGTGTTTTGAGAATCATATTAGTTTTCTGAAAATTTTAATTCCAGTCTATTACTAATCTTCAGTTTTGTACTGGTAAAAGCAGGACTTCA
Organism: Bagroides melapterus; assembly: GCA_028566695.1. NCBI lineage: Eukaryota > Metazoa > Chordata > Actinopteri > Siluriformes > Bagridae > Bagroides > Bagroides melapterus. Next base: position 9,628,238 of record JAOTRN010000016.1, read on the forward strand.
TTTTAACTGTCTCAAATTAAGGCAAGACACTACAGGTAGAAATGACCATTTTGGCTACAGAAATCAATTTTCAAATTTTTAGGCAAAAATCTATACACCACAGTCTTTTAATATGTATTAATTATTTGTTTCATTCCCAGTTTTTATCCACACCTGGCCATGTTATCTGATACTTGATAACGTGACTTTGATGAAGGTTTTATAAACCTTTTAGGCCATAAGGACTACAGCAAAAACACATAAAATCACATTGTATTATTAAAACTATTTTTATCCATTTTTTTCTGCATGTACAACCAAAAATCTCTGAGGATATTCAATTTCTTTCTTATCTCAAATTAGAAAAATAGTAAAGAGAAATATCCTAAAATTCTTGATTCTTTTTGTTTTTTTACTTATGTTGGAATTTGTACTCAAGCTATCAAAAAAAGTTATTTTAATTCAGAAGTTTATTGTATTTTTTGTATTAAACAAACTTAAGAAAAAAAAGTGTTTCCACAAAGAAATATTTACAACTGTAATTAGTGTAATGCATAGAAGCATTATGCATATTTGATTCTATAAGATAGATTCTATATTCTGCTAAGAATACCTTGCAAAGATTTGTGGTTTTACAAAAATTCATCTGTAGTGTTTTGCCTTAACTCTCATGAAAAACAGAGAAAGTTCATGTTTTCACATACAAAAAAATAGAGCTAAACGTTACTGAGCGTTAGCCTGTAGCAAGTGTTTAATTCTGTGTTCTACTCTGTCAGTAGTGTTGTGCCGGTAATAGGTGCGTTTTATGCTTTTTAACAGCACACGTGTGACATTCCGTTATTGATATTCGTAAATTCATAATAGTTTCATTAAAGTGCCTCACAATACAAGTGCAAATGAAAAACACCACGAATCACGCATCACTAATGACCATCGAGATCATAAACACACACCAGAGAAGGTTTATAACTGGTGAAGTCGTGGGAAGAGAAGAATATAGCTTCCTATTGGACTTGGCTAAAGATAAGACATTAGCTTAATATTAGATGTTTCATATCCACAGCAAAAAGTCAGTGACACCAACTTCCAAGTGCTACATAATGAATAAGGTAAAGAAATCATAAAGCCTTTACTGGAATACTGTATAAAGATTGTGGTTAGGTTAGATCCAATTAAATTTCAATTCATTTCAGTTTTCTAGAATTTCAATATTGTGTGACATACAATGTTAAAATCATAAAGAATACTACTAGGTGTTAACGATACACCAGAAAAAAGGTTGGACTTAATACAGTATGTAGTTTCTAATAGCTTTTTTGTAAGCAAGCAATATGTAAATTTTGATTTTCTCCTTTCTATTCCAGATTAGAAATCTATTTCAGACTGTAAAGCATGAAATCCAAATGACTGGCTCAATTGATTACTCATACCAGTCTTATGGCCTGTGTATGTGGGTGCATGTGTGTGTGGTTTGATGTTTCTACGTAGTTCCTATTATAGTTTGACGCACAAAAATTGAAAAAATGCTTGTTTACATGGTTAATCATGGTTTCATCCTATCATGTTGTATATACAACCTGTCATTAAATGTGTATAGAGGGATTATGAAGAAAATAAAGGTTAAAGGAAGTAGTTGGTGCCTCTGGCAAGTATACACAGCTACTATAAAATACTGTACTCCTAATATGCTATGTAAAATGGAAACCAAACAACAAATTGTCCATATACTATTTTCCATTTTAGTTTTTAAATAATAAATAAATAAATAATTAAAGCAAGCTCTGAACGGTGCATTCCTATCAGACAAAAACTCAACCTGGCACTATTATTATTGTCATACAGTAAAAATCTATACAGATATATATACACACTGTCCACTTCAATATAAAAACATCACAATGAAGAAAAAAAATCCTTTAACCATGGTATGGTTGTTAGAGCGAGATGAGTTTGACTCTTTCAGAAACTACAGATCTCCTGGGATTTTCATATACAAACTTCTCTAGAGTTTACATAGAATTTTTATGCATCGTGGTGCTGCCACGTGATTGGCTGGCTGGACAGCTACGTGAATAAACAGATGTACAGGTAAATTATTAAAGTGGACAGTGTATATAGATATTTAATATCCTGTACACCCTTTACAGTTGGTTTTAGAATAGTATGTTATGGTGCGTAGGTATAGTATGTAGGTCAAAAGTTAGTGACAGTAAAAAAAAAAATTGTTTTAACAAAACAGATAAAATAGGTATTACGCTGACTCCTGTGCTGAATATCAAACATCTGTTATCAACCATCTCCGTGGCATGGCTAGAGAGTAGGATCTGTCTGCAAATCTCAGAACAGTGGACATGTCTCTGGAGATATACAGTATATAAGATCACAGACATGCACAGCAAGACTTAGGAGAATTTTATGATTTCTCCAATCAGAAATCCTGTCCAATACACCCGTTAGCCAGCTAGCTAACATTGGCAGTGAAAACTATGCACACTTACAAATATTAGTAAATCCCCCTAATGATGCTATAAGGGTAGTGAATGTCAGCTAACTAATTTGTGTTTACAGTGCAGATTTCCCGATAAGGAATCCTGTCAGGTCAGCTTATGTTAGCTATCTGCCAAATGTCAGCTGAATTTCAGGCATTACCCAGTGTAACTGCATCATGAAGCTGCATAGCATTCTAAAATTTTGAGTCCAGCAGTGCGGTCTGCTCTAATTCTATGTTGAATTTATCGTTGAATAAGACACACGATATCTTGGAAAATGCTGCATGAGAAAAGAAGCTTTTGCTCTCTTTTAACAGCAAAGTCTGTCATCACTTTATTTTTGAGAAAAATATTTTATATTACTTATTTCTTATTAATAGTAATAGTACTAGTATTAGTAGTAGTACTACTACAACTAGTAGTAGTTTCAGGGTGGAGTTTTACCTGAACCGGATTTAAAGTCCCGATTTAAAAATCCTGTCAGTTTGGGTTACTGGCTAACAACGTCAATGGCAAGATTCTCTCTTAAAGCCACACCCACAGGTGCTTACATTCCAGTAATGGACTCAAATACACGCCTTCTGTGACCTGCAGACAGACCGTGATGTGTTTCTGTATGGCGCAGTAGGATGTGTAAAAGCCATTATTTCATACCCTTCGTAAACACTTGTACCACATAGAGAATTGCGGCCATTTGAGATTCTGCCTTTTTCACGGGCACGTCGATTTGTTTGGTTGTAGCACCTGTTGAGGACGTTGGTCTTGCGACGGCGTTTCATAAGGCTGGTTATATGGTAGGTTCTTGGGAATATACTGTAAATGCGCGTCCCAGTATATGCAGATGCGCAGCAGCATCTAGGGCTGAGTGTTAACAGCCAGCGTGTTAACATACCCGCGTGGACACATGTCGTTTTCCGAGACGCAGTGGGAGAACTGGGCCGGGTCTCCTCCGCGCGCTAGTCTGCGCACACTCCTCAGGCTGGCGCACTGCTCCAATAACTCCAGGCACTTGCACGCCAAGAAAAAGACGTTCTTGAACATAAAAAGTGACACGGGCATATCGTAAAGGAACACGAGCAAGCATCTGACTGCGAGTAGAGGCGCGTCGAGCAGCACGCCGCTAAGGAAACGGGCGCACATCCAGCGACAGCGCATCCGCGAGGCAGCGGAAAGTTCGTAGAGCCAGAGCACCGGCACAACCAGCGCCACAAAATACGCCGCCATCACACCGTACTTCAGGTATGTATTGCTGGGTATCTCGTTTTGCACAAGCAGCAAATCTACGAGCGTGAAGCTGTCCAGCACATCTATGCACATGTTCACGAAGCAGCTCTGCGAGTGGTAGCGCGGAGCGCCGTGCGGATCCTCCACTAGCGAGTTAATGAGGCAAAAGAGTAGCGGCGCGGCGAGCAGCGCGGTGGCCTCAAAGCCGGCTGCGCCCAACGGCACTTCGCGTGCCACAAGCTCCAGGATGGACGTCTGCAGCACGAGCGCCACCTTCGGCGCGCACGCGATCACGTAGACGAGCCATGCGAGGTGTGCGAATGCGAACTCGCCCAGGTGACAGCCAAAGAGCGAGCTCTTTTGACGGAAGCCACATGCTCGCTCGCGTTTGCTCCTAGCGTTGCGGACGAAGAAGATGGCCCAGCCAGAGACCACCACAAGGTCCGTGGCTATCCATGAGCACCAGTACAGGTCGGTGAACGCTATGAGGTAGAAGTCCAGGATACCGCCCTGCAGCACCAGCAAGGCGAAACACAGCACCTTGTAGAAGAGGTTCTTGGCGGAACGAGGGACGAAGGGTGGCGCAGACGGCGGGAATTCGCACCCAGAGGTCATGGCGCGAGCCGCCGCGGAGGCGGTGTCCGTGCTGCCTCGGTCCGCGTTGGCGCTGGATGCGCTCGTGCTCGTGTCCCTCGTGCACGCGCCGCTGCGGAGGAGAAGCTGGCCGTTCTCCGGTGCCGAGGACACGGGGGAGTCTGGGTAGATAGCTGCTTCGACTCGTACACAGCTGGCCACGGAATTCGCTTTACGAATGTCCTCGATCATCGTATTCCTGCCCGTTCTGCTTCCTCGCCTGTATTTCGTCTCCGGCCCTGCGCAGTCACAGTCGCTCAGAAAGGCGCCGAAATCCCGTTATGGAGCGTATTGGAACGGATTGTGCGCACGCTTCGATAGACATATCTGTTTTCTAGTCCTGTGCTCTACATTAGAGCGTTTTCCTTTGCTTATTTATTTATTTATTTCGGTGTCTGGGGCAAATTGAAGGACGATGTTCACATATATAACGCACTTGAAAAGCAATTGCTCGCACTAAAGATATCGGCTCCTCGTTTACTCCTGTACACTCCTATAAAACCCAGCTAATGGTGTTTTTTTCCCATTCCTTTTAAATTTTTGCTACAAAAAAAATTCCAAGTTGTTGGTCACTCAAATCATACAGCAATAAATAAATAAACAAAAACAAACAGACAAAATATAGTTTCACCATGCCCACCCTGCTCACATAAAAAACGTGCAAAGCTAGTCAACCATGTAATCTTGAATTTTGAAATCTGTCTGTGAATTTAGGGTTGAAAGGATTATTAGAAAAGATCCAAAAGGTGTTCAGACAACATGATGGAATTTGGAGGCAGTTATAAATGAAAGGGGGCATAGAATATCCTATAATATACTTACATTCATAATAATGTTATTTATTCTATACATCCAAAAACAACCACAGGAATACAAGACAAGACAGACATCACTACTGTGATAATAAACTTTAATTTTCAAGTTATGTTGGATGGTTCTGGACCATAGAAAACAAGCACATATCAGTATAAACATATGCAATTTTAATCAAGTTCAACAAGAACCGAATAACAACTGGGTGTTTGTGGATTGGCTACTGGCAGCCGAGCTTAATATGCAATACTGAAGCAAAACAAAACTACAATTACTAGACAGTTAAAGTGATGAAACACTCAGCTTCATATTTGAATGCATTTAAGCCTGCTTTCGGGAGTCCAATTTCACAAAAGTATCGCTACACTCAGTTCTTAGGAGAGACTGTATTTGATACCACAGGTGGCTATAACCTGTACACTTCAGGTAGGTTAAAAACTGACCTGACTAGGCCAATTAGAGAGAATTGGAGGAGAGAGAGAGAGAGAGAGAGAGAGAGAGAGAGAGAAAAAAACAATGTTCAGTGACACGAGTTGTATTTATAAACATTAAGAGTGCATGTGTGCATTTGACATCAAGGAAGCTCACCACCACCCCCCCAGAATCAGTGCATGAGAGGAGAGAATATTCCAGAAAAGCATCACAGCCACCACCAGTTACAGTAAAGTCTTATAAAGCTGCTGTATGCTCTGAGTCCCATTTAATCAGGACCATACCTGGGTAGATAAGTCAAACCTAGACTTCAGAATAAAACCATTGTTTAATAGCAATATCATTCCAATTTTTTCACATGTATAACTTAGTGTCTGTCATTTTTAAGCTTTGTTTTTTTTCTGTTTTTATATTTTTTCCATTAGTACATAATGTACACACAAACACTCACAGAAATGAAGAGGGTTTCCAGAAAGGGTTTAGCATGGGTGCACAGACCTGTTCTTCCTTTTTTAAATCAGATTTTTATATAGATAGCTATATATAGAATAATTCATTTTACTTTGAACTGAATTTATAAGTTTATCGGCCTGCTGAAAGGCACTGCCACAACACAGGGAGAAATATAAGCTACTGTCCATCACTCACACAATCTAGCTTCTAGTAAGGGGAGGTGTAAGTGAGGAGTAATTGATGGTGGCAGGAAAGATTAGTGAGGAAGAGAGGGAAAGACCGGAGTAATGATGAGGTGCTATAGGTAAAGCTCATAGTAATCGTCCAGCTCCTCGTGAAATAAGTCCCACTCATCTTCAGAGTCGGTGACATCATCTTCGGTTCCTGCCGCCAGAAGCATAAGGAGCATCTCGCTGAGTTCGAACGTTACCATCTCCTCATCATCGTTATCGCTGCTTTCCCGCTCGTCGAACAGATCCCAGAGTGGTGTGCGCCTTGAACCCTGTGAAATAGTGTGTCAAAAGATTAGATTACGTGTATGGAAGTGGTTAGATGGACTATTTTATCTTTTTTTTTCCCCTTTATAAAGCTGTTCAACATTTCATGACAAGTTCCCATTCCCTGGCAGCTGTTCTATTCTTAACAACAAATCTTGTGGGAATAGAGAAGAGAAGGAAATAAATGTGCTACAGTACAGTGATTGATGAAATATTATTAAAGTGAATGCATACACGGTTTTATTATATACAAAGACATCAGCTATTAAAATCTCTCCAAGGTACCTGAGCTATCACTTTGCCAAAACAGAGATGAATGCCAACATTCTGTTCGGAAAATGATTGCCACCAATGGTTAGAAACACTGAGAAGGATAGAAAAGTGATAACTAATTCTGCATTGTAAGGTTATAATCCTTTAGAATTGGCAGAAATATTACATATAAATAGACTAACTTGGAACAAAAGGTGGGGCATTCACACACTATAGCTTATCAGTTCAGGACAACATTAAATCAATTAGAATTATACCAACTAAGATAATACAGATGACAACTATTACATATATTAACCATTTGGTAATGGATGAACAATACATTTTAAACTTGAATAGTCTGTAGGCTATGAAGAGTTTTCAGGGTTGTTTTACAAAATTGTGAATCTTTGCTTTAAATTGAATTAAGTGCAAATTAAAAAAAAAAAGTTTAACCCAGCTTGAGTTAATTTTCAGAACTCGCTCATAAAAATGTTGCATGGTTTGTTCTGCAAGAGGAAAGCACATTAAAAATTAAGAAGCCTTAATTGTGCAAAGAATTCAGTTTCCTTTATATTGCCTCAAAGGTCTTACCCTGTTCCTTGCATTGGAGCCATTCTGCCTTTGCTGGTTTTGGGACTGAGGCTGAGGTTCCTCGAGTCGTCCATCAGGGAAGGCATGCTTGTAAAAGCAATTCGCTCCAAATGGACAAGTTCCACGGCCCTCGTCGAAATATCTACAGGGCTTACTCCTGAGGATGGACAGAAATTAGGGTTTACGGCTCAAATATAATGATGACTAACTTTATTTGAGGAGACAAATAAAAATATTCTTGAAAGTACCCCATGCCATCCTTGTATTTCTGAATGAGATTCTGTTTTTCCTCCTTGTCCTCCACCCAGTACTCGCTCGGGATGACAAAGTTGGACGTGATTCGACACTCTGGGCAGGACCTGAAACAAGAATATAGTTGAAAACTAATAAGCAAATGCAGAGGAATGCAAGATCAATTACATAGCAATATGATGCATCAGGACAAGTTGTACTCTTCACTTTCAAACATACTTTATGATCTTGCTCTCAAACTGCTTGGCACTCCTCCACTTGCGGATGCATTTGAGGCAGTAGCAGTGGTTGCAGTTCGAGAGGATGCCGAAGCGACGCTCGCTGGGATTGGCCTTGTCGAATACCACCTCCATGCACACACCACACATCATGTCTTTACTGCGCTGGATGGCAAACGAGATCTCCATGTCCTTCTCGTGGGCCTCTATGCACGCCTGTCATGTACAACAGCACAGCATGCTCTTTAAACTGAATAGTGGCACTGCTTACAAATCAAAGACTTTAGCTAACCCTCCAAGTGTTTTGTTTTCAAAGTTGCCTGAAAATCAAACTGACATGGTTAAAATTGGTAAAAAATGAACTATAATAACACACTGGGTGCTAGCTTGTCAAATGATTAATACAGACTAAAGTATAACAACCAAGATACTCGTTTCTTTGGAACATGTTTAAAAGCAGGCTGACTGCATGTGCTAGCAAAAGCTTTGGGCAAAACTTTATTTTTCTGGCTTTCCACGTATGTACCTTCTTGTTTCTGGAAAGCTCATGTGTCAAATGTCCCTACTAATGAATCAACCTATTAAAATTATACCATCAGCCAGCTCTGTCTCAGCTGATGGGTGTAGTGCAGAAAGGCAGTAGGATTTGGAACAAGTTGCTTGATATAGTTACTCAGGTACTTTGCACGAAATAAGATATAAACAGTGATTAAAAATCCCAGGCATTAACAAACAAAACCCCCCACTCACTTTGATGTGCTGAGAACGCTGAGCAGTGTCTGACGGATGGAGTGCCTGCAGTCCGCACATGTCGCACACGTCGCCGTGCAAATAGGCACAGTTGAGGCCATAGCGGCACTCACCAACAGCTGCATATGGGCACAGCTGCTTCTTCAACTCCTTGTTGGTTTGCTCCTTTTCATACTCGTCCTCGATGAGAGGCCCTGGACCATCCACAATCACAGGATCTGCAGAGTGTGCAAGGGAAGGAGGAGGATGTTCAATTAAGGGTGAAAAAATAAGAGGAGTTTCTTTTGTATACAACACGCAATGCTATCAAGATTAATTCTAATAACCGTGTTAAAGTATACAAAACCCCATTGTGAAACATTTAACCATTTATATCCAGCAAATCACAATTTCATGTGTCTGCTGCAGTATAATCACAATATTATGCACCCATTTTAAGAAATACTGTATAATACTACATTACAATTCTATAATTAAGGAATAAAAGTAGACAGTGTGGTGGTGATCAGTAATAAGATGGTGTGATGCATGGTAGTTGGTTATTTTCCAGTAACAGCACAACTCTACGATTTATTCTTTTTATACCACATCTGCTGATGCAACATACTTTTTTTTTTTTTTTTCCACCTTATGGCTCCGTTTAGAGTTTCAACAATGCCCAGTGCCCTACAAAAAACCATCAGTTGGATATGTTACCAAGAAAGAGCAATGTGCAAAGCTGTTCATCCAGAAAACTGTTATAATACATTACAGTGCAAGCTGATACTACAGACATGAGGGCGCATTAGAGTAAGCACATTAATATAAACCTGCAGATTGTCTTGCAGTCAGAGCACAGTTGGGGTGGATGGTATAGAGGATTCCTTAACACACCTTGGCCAATCAGATAAAAGAATAAAATATTTGATTAGAAAAAAGGAGCATTTTTAACCTAGACTAGCTTGGATACCAATGACCATAACCTATTTAAACCAATCTGACCAATAAAAAAAAAAAAAAAAAAAAAGAGAGATACCTGCGTCCATGAGGGACTCAAATCCAGAAGCTAGGCATTATCCAGATACTTCCCTGACCCACATGGAGATGATGAAGAAAAAAAAATATATATATATATACACATTTTTGTCGGCTACTTTCAATGACTCATTTTGTTTTCTCTATTCATTGTTTCACCCTTATACAAATAATGGACATGAAAATGGTGATACTCAATCCTGTAATGTCTAATTTAAAGAATTACTTGGAAACGTGAAAAGAAATATGTGAAATGTTGTGAAATACAGCATTTACCTGAATTGCAATTTTTGCTACCAGTAGTTCACTAGAACAGAGGGTTCTGTAGCTTCTTTGGTATAAAGGTCATTCTCATAGCCTCATAACTCATTAACGGTTTGAGAATATGCTTGTCTACTTCACTCAGCACTATAAATAAAAGAGGAAATTATGTATGCTAAAGCAATTTCTCAGTGTTTATAAACAGACAGTCCACAGACAGAAGCCAAATCCACTTTCAGAAGTGTACAAGCTTGTCAGTTCTTTGTAGTTTCATTTTGACTGTTGCACATGAATTTTGCAAATCATACTCAGTTACATAAATGTGTTCCTCTGGATTTCACCCAGCTGCCTCTGCACAAGATTTCCGTTTGATTGCTGTCTCCATTATTACATAACTTACTTGAAACAATTTGAGTGTTGTCTTTGAGTTACATATGTAATTCCTGCAATTCCATTAATTTACCAAAAAAGTATCCACTCACCCCTTCCACAGTAAGGCTGGCCTGGCACAAACTCTGCAGCATTGACCCAGTCCACTCCCCCGGAGATGTGAGGCCTGTGGGCTTTGGACTTGCCAGCTGGCCCACTGGGCACAGACCCAGAGTCACCAGCAAGGTTAAGGGGGGCAGCAGGAAGCGGCACTGACGGCATGGGGCCAGGAAGCTCCTCTTGTTTGGCTGGTTTGGTGTGTTCATACCTATAACAATTGCTCAAGTAAACATCAGGCTATAGTTTGCATGTCCTAAACTAGCATGAAATATGATACAGAACACAAGGTCAAAATGATGTGAGAAAAACTGAGTGCTTGCTAAGGGCTTAATGTAAACTGTCAATTGAACACATGATTATGATTCTTTTTTTTTATTATATGTACATTAGATTAGATTAGATTCAACTTTGTCATTGTGCAAGGTACATGTACAGAGCCAATGAAATGCAGTTTAGCATCTAACCAGAAGTGCATAGGTGGCTTA